>OX439483.1:67397229-67748121 GCA_949320155.1 Melangyna quadrimaculata | reverse complement strand
ACAGTTCCACAAATAAGGCTCGGGAGGCCTTGCGGTTTATTAACCGCTTAATCAGTTTTTGGAGAGCTATCCATTGCTGAACACTAGAGCATTTTGTGGGCTCTGGTTGCAGAGGAATTTTGATTCAAAGTTAATCTTTTTGTTTCAACCCAAAAACTAAAAATCTTAATATGGCCATAACTTCCAAAATAAGGCTCGTAAGAGGTTGCGGTTAACGTTGTTGAACAGATAACGGTCAGGTCTTTGCATTGCCGTTCAAAACTCAACTTTTTTTTTCCAATCGATTTTCGAAAAAAAGCATGGACTACCCCCTTATCACTAAAATTTCATTTTTTTACGAAAGTCTCTGAAACCCATTGAAACGTACATATATAGAAAGGTTTTGTCAAATGCAACCAGCACATCCAAAGCAAACCCTTTTATAAGGTCTAGTTTTCGAGATATTTGCATTCAAAGTTATTTTTTGAGTTATGAAGGCTTGTATGACTTTGGATGCCTACAGTTCCGCAAATAAGGCTATGACGTCATTTTCGCTTGCAAAACGCTCAATTTGTTTTTCAAGAGCTATCCATAGCTGAAAACTAGAACATTCTAGGAGGTCTGGTTGCGGAGATATCTTAATTCAAAGTAAATCCATTAAAATCGATTTTTTTGAGTTTTGAAAGTTTGCATGACTTTGGATGTCTACAGTTCCACAAATAAGGCTCGGAAGGCCTTGCGGTTTATTAACCGCTTAATCAGTTTTTAGCGAGCTATCCATTGCTGAAAACTAGAGCATTTTGTGGGCTCTGGTTGCAGAGGAATTTTGATTCAAAGTTAATCTTTCTTGTTTCAACCCAAAAACTAAAAATCTTAATATGGCCATAACTTCCAAACTAAGGCTCGTAAGAGGTTGCGGTTAAAGTTGTTGAACAGATAACGGTCAGGTCTTTGCATTGCCGTTTTTTTTTTCCAATCGATTTTCGAAAAAAAGCATGGACTACCCCCTTATCACTAAAAATTAATTTTTTTTACGAAAGTCTCTGAAACCCATTGAAACGTACATATATAGAAAGGTTTTGTCAAATGCAACCAGCACATCCAAAGCAAACCCTTTGATAAGGTCTAGTTTTCGAGATATTTGCATTCAAAGTTATTTTTTGAGTTATGAAGGCTTGTATGACTTTGGATGCCTACAGTTCCGCAAATAAGGCAATGACGTCATTTTCGCTTGCAAAGCGCTTAATTAGTTTTTCAAGAGCTATCCATAGCTGAAAACTAGAACATTCTAGGAGGTCTGGTTGCGGAGATATCTTAATTCAAAGTAAATCCATTAAAATCGATTTTTTTGAGTTTTGAAAGTTTGCATGACTTTGGATGTCTACAGTTCCACAAATAAGGCTCGGAAGGCCTTGCGGTTTATTAACCACTTAATCAGTTTTTAGCGAGCTATCCATTGCTGAAAACTAGAGATTTTGTGGGCTCTGGTTGCAGAGGAATTTTGATTCAAAGTTAATCTTTCTTGTTTCAACCCAAAAACTAAAAATCTTAATATGGCCATAACTTCCAAAATAAGGCTCGTAAGAGCTTGCGGTTAAAGTTGTTGAACAGATAACGGTCAGGTCTTTGCATTGCCGTTTTTTTTTCCAATCGATTTTCGAAAAAAAGCATGGACTACCCCCTTATCACTAAAAATTAATTTTTTTTACGAAAGTCTCTGAAACCCATTGAAACGTACATATATAGAAAGGTTTTGTCAAATGCAACCAGCACATCCAAAGCAAACCCTTTGATAAGGTCTAGTTTTCGAGATATTTGCATTCAAAGTTATTTTTTGAGTTATGAAGGCTTGTATGACTTTGGATGCCTACAGTTCCGCAAATAAGGCAATGACGTCATTTTCGCTTGCAAAGCGCTTAATTAGTTTTTCAAGAGCTATCCATAGCTGAAAACTAGAACATTCTAGGAGGTCTGGTTGCGGAGATATCTTAATTCAAAGTAAATCCATTAAAATCGATTTTTTTGAGTTTTGAAAGTTTGCATGACTTTGGATGTCTACAGTTCCACAAATAAGGCTCGGAAGGCCTTGCGGTTTATTAACCGCTTAATCAGTTTTTAGAGCATTTTGTGGGCTCTGGTTGCAGAGGAATTTTGATTCAAAGTTAATCTTTCTTGTTTCAACCCAAAAACTAAAAATCTTAATATGGCCATAACTTCCAAAATAAGGCTCGTAAGAGGTTGCGGTTAAAGTTGTTGAACAGATAACGGTCAGGTCTTTGCATTGTCGTTCAAAACTCAACTTTTTTTTCCAATCGATTTTCGAAAAAAAGCATGGACTACCCCCTTATCACTAAAAATTCATTTTTTTACGAAAGTCTCTGAAACCCATTGAAACGTACATATATAGAAAGGTTTTGTCAAATGCAACCAGCACATCCAAAGCAAACCCTTTTATAAGGTCTAGTTTTCGAGATATTTGCATTCAAAGTTATTTTTTGAGTTATGAAGGCTTGTATGACTTTGGATGCCTACAGTTCCGCAAATAAGGCTATGACGTCATTTTCGCTTGCAAAACGCTAAATAAGTTTTTCAAGAGCTATCCATAGCTGAAAACTAGAACATTCTAGGAGGTCTGGTTGCGGAGATATCTTAATTCAAAGTAAATCCATTAAAATCGATTTTTTTGAGTTTTGAAAGTTTGCATGACTTTGGATGTCTACAGTTCCACAAATAAGGCTCGGAAGGCCTTGCGGTTTATTAACCGCTTAATCAGTTTTTGGAGAGCTATCCATTGCTGAATACTAGAGCATTTTGTGGGCTCTGGTTGCAGAGGAATTTTGATTCAAAGTTAATCTTTCTTGTTTCAACCCAAAAACTAAAAATCTTAATATGGCCATAACTTCCAAAATAAGGCTCGTAAGAGGTTGCGGTTAACGTTGTTGAACAGATAACGGTCAGGTCTTTGCATTGCCGTTCAAAACTTAACTTTTTTTTTCCAATCGATTTTCGAAAAAAAGCATGGACTACCCCCCTATCACTAAAAATTCATTTTTTTACGAAAGTCTCTGAAACCCATTGAAACGTACATATATAGAAAGGTTTTGTCAAATGCAACCAGCACATCCAAAGCAAACCCTTTTATAAGGTCTAGTTTTCGAGATATTTGCATTCAAAGTTATTTTTTGAGTTATGAAGGCTTGTATGACTTTGGATGCCTACAGTTCCGCAAATAAGGCAATGACGTCATTTTTGCTTGCAAAACGCTTAATAAGTTTTTCAAGAGCTATCCATAGCTGAAAACTAGAACATTCTAGGAGGTCTGGTTGCGGAGATATCTTAATTCAAAGTAAATCCATTAAAATCGATTTTTTTGAGTTTTGAAAGTTTGCATGACTTTGGATGTCTACAGTTCCACAAATAAGGCTCGGAAGGCCTTGCGGTTTATTAACCGCTTAATCAGTTTTTAGAGAGCTATCCATTGCTGAAAACTAGAGCATTTTGTGGGCTCTGGTTGCAGAGGAATTTTGATTCAAAGTTAATCTTTCTTGTTTCAACCCAAAAACTAAAAATCTTAATATGGCCATAACTTCCAAAATAAGGCTCGTAAGAGGTTGCGGTTAAAGTTGTTGAACAGATAACGGTCAGGTCTTTGCATTGCCGTTTTTTTTTCCAATCGATTTTCGAAAAAAAGCATGGACTACCCCCTTATCACTAAAAATTAATTTTTTTTACGAAAGTCTCTGAAACCCATTGAAACGTACATATATAGAAAGGTTTTGTCAAATGCAACCAGCACATTCAAAGCAAACCCTTTTATAAGGTCTAGTTTTCGAGATATTTGCATTCAAAGTTATTTTTTTGAGTTATGAAGGCTTGTATGACTTTGGATGCCTACAGTTCCGCAAATAAGGCTATGACGTCATTTTCGCTTGCAAAACTCTTAATTTGTTTTTCAAGAGCTATCCATAGCTGAAAACTAGAACATTCTAAGAGGTCTGGTTGCGGAAATATCTTAATTCAAAGTAAATCCATTAAAATCGATTTTTTTGAGTTTTGAAAGTTTGCATGACTTTGGATGTCTACAGTTCCACAAATAAGGCTCGGAAGGCCTTGCGGTTTATTAACCGCTTAATCAGTTTTTAGAGAGCTATCCATTGCTGAAAACTAGAGCATTTTGTGGGCTCTGGTTGCAGAGGAATTTTGATTCAAAGTTAATCTTTCTTGTTTCAACCCAAAAACTAAAAATCTTAATATGGCCATAACTTCCAAAATAAGGCTCGTAAGAGGTTGCGGTTAAAGTTGTTGAACAGATAACGGTCAGGTCTTTGCATTGTCGTTCAAAACTCAACTTTTTTTTCCAATCGATTTTCGAAAAAAAGCATGGACTACCCCCTTATCACTAAAAATTCATTTTTTTACGAAAGTCTCTGAAACCCATTGAAACGTACATATATAGAAAGGTTTTGTCAAATGCAACCAGCACATCCAAAGCAAACCCTTTTATAAGGTCTAGTTTTCGAGATATTTGCATTCAAAGTTATTTTTTGAGTTATGAAGGCTTGTATGACTTTGGATGCCTACAGTTCCGCAAATAAGGCTATGACGTCATTTTCGCTTGCAAAACGCTAAATAAGTTTTTCAAGAGCTATCCATAGCTGAAAACTAGAACATTCTAGGAGGTCTGGTTGCGGAGATATCTTAATTCAAAGTAAATCCATTAAAATCGATTTTTTTGAGTTTTGAAAGTTTGCATGACTTTGGATGTCTACAGTTCCACAAATAAGGCTCGGAAGGCCTTGCGGTTTATTAACCGCTTAATCAGTTTTTGGAGAGCTATCCATTGCTGAATACTAGAGCATTTTGTGGGCTCTGGTTGCAGAGGAATTTTGATTCAAAGTTAATCTTTCTTGTTTCAACCCAAAAACTAAAAATCTTAATATGGCCATAACTTCCAAAATAAGGCTCGTAAGAGGTTGCGGTTAACGTTGTTGAACAGATAACGGTCAGGTCTTTGCATTGCCGTTCAAAACTTAACTTTTTTTTTCCAATCGATTTTCGAAAAAAAGCATGGACTACCCCCTTATCACTAAAAATTAATTTTTTTTACGAAAGTCTCTGAAACCCATTGAAACGTACATATATAGAAAGGTTTTGTCAAATGCAACCAGCACATTCAAAGCAAACCCTTTTATAAGGTCTAGTTTTCGAGATATTTGCATTCAAAGTTATTTTTTTGAGTTATGAAGGCTTGTATGAATTTGGATGCCTACAGTTCCGCAAATAAGGCTATGACGTCATTTTCGCTTGCAAAACTCTGAATTGGTTTTTCAAGAGCTATCCATAGCTGAAAACTAGAACATTCTAAGAGGTCTGGTTGCGGAAATATCTTAATTCAAAGTAAATCCATTAAAATCGATTTTTTTGAGTTTTGAAAGTTTGCATGACTTTGGATGTCTACAGTTCCACAAATAAGGCTCGGAAGGCCTTGCGGTTTATTAACCGCTTAATCAGTTTTTAGAGAGCTATCCATTGCTGAAAACTAGAGCATTTTGTGGGCTCTGGTTGCAGAGGAATTTTGATTCAAAGTTAATCTTTCTTGTTTCAACCCAAAAACTAAAAATCTTAATATGGCCATAACTTCCAAAATAAGGCTCGTAAGAGGTTGCGGTTAAAGTTGTTGAACAGATAACGGTCAGGTCTTTGCATTGCCGTTCAAAACTCAACTTTTTTTTCCAATCGATTTTCGAAAAAAAGCATGGACTACCCCCTTATCACTAAAAATTAATTTTTTTTACGAAAGTCTCTGAAACCCATTGAAACGTACATATATAGAAAGGTTTTGTCAAATGCAACCAGCACATTCAAAGCAAACCCTTTTATAAGGTCTAGTTTTCGAGATATTTGCATTCAAAGTTATTTTTTTGAGTTATGAAGGCTTGTATGAATTTGGATGCCTACAGTTCCGCAAATAAGGCTATGACGTCATTTTCGCTTGCAAAACTCTGAATTGGTTTTTCAAGAGCTATCCATAGCTGAAAACTAGAACATTCTAAGAGGTCTGGTTGCGGAAATATCTTAATTCAAAGTAAATCCATTAAAATCGATTTTTTGAGTTTTGAAAGTTTGCATGACTTTGGATGTCTACAGTTCCACAAATAAGGCTCGGAAGGCCTTGCGGTTTATTAACCGCTTAATCAGTTTTTAGAGAGCTATCCATTGCTGAAAACTAGAGCATTTTGTGGGCTCTGGTTGCAGAGGAATTTTGATTCAAAGTTAATCTTTCTTGTTTCAACCCAAAAACTAAAAATCTTAATATGGCCATAACTTCCAAAATAAGGCTCGTAAGAGGTTGCGGTTAAAGTTGTTGAACAGATAACGGTCAGGTCTTTGCATTGCCGTTCAAAACTCAACTTTTTTTTCCAATCGATTTTCGAAAAAAAGCATGGACTACCCCCTTATCACTAAAAATTAATTTTTTTACGAAAGTCTCTGAAACCCATTGAAACGTACATATATAGAAAGGTTTTGTCAAATGCAACCAGCACATCCAAAGCAAACCCTTTTATAAGGTCTAGTTTTCGAGATATTTGCATTCAAAGTTATTTTTTGAGTTATGAAGGCTTGTATGACTTTGGATGCCTACAGTTCCGCAAATAAGGCTATGACGTCATTTTCGCTTGCAAAACGCTAAATAAGTTTTTCAAGAGCTATCCATAGCTGAAAACTAGAACATTCTAGGAGGTCTGGTTGCGGAGATATCTTAATTCAAAGTAAATCCATTAAAATCGATTTTTTTGAGTTTTGAAAGTTTGCATGACTTTGGATGTCTACAGTTCCACAAATAAGGCTCGGAAGGCCTTGCGGTTTATTAACCGCTTAATCAGTTTTTGGAGAGCTATCCATTGCTGAACACTAGAGCATTTTGTGGGCTCTGGTTGCAGAGGAATTTTGATTCAAAGTTAATCTTTCTTGTTTCAACCCAAAAACTAAAAATCTTAATATGGCCATAACTTCCAAAATAAGGCTCGTAAGAGGTTGCGGTTAACGTTGTTGAACAGATAACGGTCAGGTCTTTGCATTGCCGTTCAAAACTTAACTTTTTTTTCCAATCGATTTTCGAAAAAAAGCATGGACTACCCCCTTATCACTAAAAATTCATTTTTTTACGAAAGTCTCTGAAACCCATTGAAACGTACATACATAGAAAGGTTTTGTCAAATGCAACCAGCACATCCAAAGCAAACCCTTTTATAAGATCTAGTTTTCGAGATATTTGCATTCAAAGTTATTTTTTTGAGTTATGAAGGCTTGTATGACTTTGGATGCCTACAGTTCCGCAAATAAGGCTATGACGTCATTTTCGCTTGCAAAACTCTTAATTTGTTTTTCAAGAGCTATCCATAGCTGAAAACTAGAACATTCTAAGAGGTCTGGTTGCGGAAATATCTTAATTCAAAGTAAATCCATTAAAATCGATTTTTTTGAGTTTTGAAAGTTTGCATGACTTTGGATGTCTACAGTTCCACAAATAAGGCTCGGAAGGCCTTGCGGTTTATTAACCGCTTAATCAGTTTTTGGAGAGCTATCCATTGCTGAACACTAGAGCATTTTGTGGGCTCTGGTTGCAGAGGAATTTTGATTCAAAGTTAATCTTTCTTGTTTCAACCCAAAAACTAAAAATCTTAATATGGCCATAACTTCCAAAATAAGGCTCGTAAGAGGTTGCGGTTAACGTTGTTGAACAGATAACGGTCAGGTCTTTGCATTGCCGTTCAAAACTCAACTTTTTTTTCCAATCGATTTTCGAAAAAAAGCATGGACTACCCCCTTATCACTAAAAATTCATTTTTTTACGAAAGTCTCTGAAACCCATTGAAACGTACATATATAGAAAGGTTTTGTCAAATGCAACCAGCACATCCAAAGCAAACCCTTTTATAAGGTCTAGTTTTCGAGATATTTGCATTCAAAGTTATTTTTTGAGTTATGAAGGCTTGTATGACTTTGGATGCCTACAGTTCCGCAAATAAGGCTATGACGTCATTTTCGCTTGCAAAACGCTAAATAAGTTTTTCAAGAGCTATCCATAGCTGAAAACTAGAATATTCTAGGAGGTCTGGTTGCGGAGATATCTTAATTCAAAGTAAATCCATTAAAATCGATTTTTTTGAGTTTTGAAAGTTTGCATGACTTTGGATGTCTACAGTTCCACAAATAAGGCTCGGAAGGCCTTGCGGTTTATTAACCGCTTAATCAGTTTTTAGAGAGCTATCCATTGCTGAATACTAGAGCATTTTGTGGGCTCTGGTTGCAGAGGAATTTTGATTCAAAGTTAATCTTTCTTGTTTCAACCCAAAAACTAAAAATCTTAATATGGCCATAACTTCCAAAATAAGGCTCGTAAGAGGTTGCGGTTAACGTTGTTGAACAGATAACGGTCAGGTCTTTGCATTGCCGTTCAAAACTTAACTTTTTTTTTCCAATCGATTTTCGAAAAAAAGCATGGACTACCCCCTTATCACTAAAAATTAATTTTTTTTACGAAAGTCTCTGAAACCCATTGAAACGTACATATATAGAAAGGTTTTGTCAAATGCAACCAGCACATTCAAAGCAAACCCTTTTATAAGGTCTAGTTTTCGAGATATTTGCATTCAAAGTTATTTTTTTGAGTTATGAAGGCTTGTATGAATTTGGATGCCTACAGTTCCGCAAATAAGGCTATGACGTCATTTTCGCTTGCAAAACTCTTAATTTGTTTTTCAAGAGCTATCCATAGCTGAAAACTAGAACATTCTAAGAGGTCTGGTTGCGGAAATATCTTAATTCAAAGTAAATCCATTAAAATCGATTTTTTTGAGTTTTGAAAGTTTGCATGACTTTGGATGTCTACAGTTCCACAAATAAGGCTCGGAAGGCCTTGCGGTTTATTAACCGCTTAATCAGTTTTTAGAGAGCTATCCATTGCTGAAAACTAGAGCATTTTTCGGGCTCTGGTTGCAGAGGAATTTTGATTCAAAGTTAATCTTTCTTGTTTCAACCCAAAAACTAAAAATCTTAATATGGCCATAACTTCCAAAATAAGGCTCGTAAGAGGTTGCGGTTAAAGTTGTTGAACAGATAACGGTCAGGTCTTTGCATTGCCGTTCAAAACTCAACTTTTTTTTCCAATCGATTTTCGAAAAAAAGCATGGAGGTACCCCCTTATCACTAAAAATTCATTTTTTTACGAAAGTCTCTGAAACCCATTGAAACGTACATACATAGAAAGGTTTTGTCAAATGCAACCAGCACATCCAAAGCAAACCCTTTTATAAGGTCTAGTTTTCGAGATATTTGCATTCAAAGTTATTTTTTGAGTTATGAAGGCTTGTATGACTTTGGATGCCTACAGTTCCGCAAATAAGGCTATGACGTCATTTTCGCTTGCAAAACGCTAAATAAGTTTTTCAAGAGCTATCCATAGCTGAAAACTAGAACATTCTAGGAGGTCTGGTTGCGGAGATATCTTGTTTAAAGTAAATCCATTAAAATCGATTTTTTTGAGTTTTGAAAGTTTGCATGACTTTGGATGTCTACAGTTCCACAAATAAGGCTCGGAAGGCCTTGCGGTTTATTAACCGCTTAATCAGTTTTTGGAGAGCTATCCATTGCTGAACACTAGAGCATTTTGTGGGCTCTGGTTGCAGAGGAATTTTGATTCAAAGTTAATCTTTCTTGTTTCAACCCAAAAACTAAAAATCTTAATATGGCCATAACTTCCAAAATAAGGCTCGTAAGAGGTTGCGGTTAACGTTGTTGAACAGATAACGGTCAGGTCTTTGCATTGCCGTTCAAAACTTAACTTTTTTTTCCAATCGATTTTCGAAAAAAAGCATGGACTACCCCCTTATCACTAAAAATTCATTTTTTTACGAAAGTCTCTGAAACCCATTGAAACGTACATACATAGAAAGGTTTTGTCAAATGCAACCAGCACATCCAAAGCAAACCCTTTTATAAGATCTAGTTTTCGAGATATTTGCATTCAAAGTTATTTTTTTGAGTTATGAAGGCTTGTATGACTTTGGATGCCTACAGTTCCGCAAATAAGGCTATGACGTCATTTTCGCTTGCAAAACTCTTAATTTGTTTTTTAAGAGCTATCCATAGCTGAAAACTAGAACATTCTAGGAGGTCTGGTTGCGGAGATATCTTAATTCAAAGTAAATCCATTAAAATCGATTTTTTTGAGTTTTGAAAGTTTGCATGACTTTGGATGTCTACAGTTCCACAAATAAGGCTCGGAAGGCCTTGCGGTTTATTAACCGCTTAATCAGTTTTTAGAGAGCTATCCATTGCTGAAAACAAGAGCATTTTGTGGGCTCTGGTTGCAGAGGAATTTTGATTCAAAGTTAATCTTTCTTGTTTCAACCCAAAAACTAAAAATCTTAATATGGCCATAACTTCCAAAATAAAGCTCGTAAGGGGTTGCGGTTAACGTTGTTGAACAGATAACGGTCAGGTCTTTGCATTGCCGTTCAAAACTCAACTTTTTTTTTCCAATCGATTTTCGAAAAAAAGCATGGACTACCCCCTTATCACTAAAAATTCATTTTTTTACGAAAGTCTCTGAAACCCATTGAAACGTACATACATAGAAAGGTTTTGTCAAATGCAACCAGCACATCCAAAGCAAACCCTTTTATAAGGTCTAGTTTTCGAGATATTTGCATTCAAAGTTATTTTTTTGAGATCATTCTCTTTTTTAGATCATTCTAGGAGGTCTGGTTGCGGAGATATCTTAATTCAAAGTAAATCCATTAAAATCGATTTTTTTGAGTTTTGAAAGTTTGCATGACTTTGGATGTCTACAGTTCCACAAATAAGGCTCGGAAGGCCTTGCGGTTTATTAACCGCTTAATTAGTTTTTAGAGAGCTATCCATTGCTGAAAACTTAAGCATTTTGTGGGCTCTGGTTGCAGAGGAATTTTGATTCAAAGTTAATCTTTCTTGTTTCAACCCAAAAACTAAAAATCTTAATATGGCCATAACTTCCAAAATAAGGCTCGTAAGAGGTTGCGGTTAACGTTATTGAACAGATAACGGTCAGGTCTTTGCATTGCCGTAAATAAGTTTTTCAAGAGCTATCCATAGCTGAAAACTAGAACATTCTAGAAGGTCTGGTTGCGGAGATATCTTAATTCAAAGTAAATCCATTAAAATCGATTTTTTTGAGTTTTGAAAGTTTGCATGACTTTGGATGTCTACAGTTCCACAAATAAGGCTCGGAAGGCCTTGCGGTTTATTAACCGCTTAATCAGTTTTTAAAGAGCTATCCATTGCTGAAAACTAGAGCATTTTGTGGGCTCTGGTTGCAGAGGAATTTTGATTCAAAGTTAATCTTTCTTGTTTCAACCCAAAAACTAAAAATCTTAATATGGCCATAACTTCCAAAATAAGGCTCGTAAGAGGTTGCGGTTAACGTTGTTGAACAGATAACGGTCAGGTCTTTGCATTGCCGTTCAAAACTCAACTTTTTTTTTCCAATCGATTTTCGAAAAATAGCATGGACTATCACTAAAAATTCATTTTTTTTACGAAAGTCTCTGAAACCCATTGAAACGTACATATATAGAAAGGTTTTGTCAAATGCAACCAGCACATCCAAAGCAAACCCTTTTATAAGGTCTAGTTTTCGAGATATTTGCATTCAAAGTTATTTTTTTGAGTTATGAAGGCTTGTATGACTTTGGATGCCTACAGTTCCGCAAATAAGGCTATGACGTCATTTTCGCTTGCAAAACGCTTAATTTGTTTTTCAAGAGCTATCCATAGCTGAAAAATAGATCATTCTAGGAGGTCTGGTTGCGGAGATATCTTAATTCAAAGTAAATCCATTAAAATCGATTTTTTTGAGTTTTGAAAGTTTGCATGACTTTGGATGTCTACAGTTCCACAAATAAGGCTCGGAAGGCCTTGCGGTTTATTAACCGCTTAATCAGTTTTTAGAGAGCTATCCGTTGCTGAAAACTAGAGCATTTTGTGGGCTCTGGTTGCAGAGGAATTTTGATTCAAAGTTAATCTTTCTTGTTTCAACCCAAAAACTAAAAATCTTAATATGGCCATAACTTCCAAAATAAGGCTCGTAAGAGGTTGCGGTTAACGTTGTTGAACAGATAACGGTCAGGTCTTTGCATTGCCGTTCAAAACTCAACTTTTTTTTTCCAATCGATTTTCGAAAAATAGCATGGACTATCACTAAAAATTCATTTTTTTTACGAAAGTCTCTGAAACCCATTGAAACGTACATATATAGAAAGGTTTTGTCAAATGCAACCAGCACATCCAAAGCAAACCCTTTTATAAGGTCTAGTTTTCGAGATATTTGCATTCAAAGTTATTTTTTTGAGTTATGAAGGCTTGTATGACTTTGGATGCCTACAGTTCCGCAAATAAGGCTATGACGTCATTTTCGCTTGCAAAACGCTTAATTTGTTTTTCAAGAGCTATCCATAGCTGAAAAATAGATCATTCTAGGAGGTCTGGTTGCGGAGATATCTTAATTCAAAGTAAATCCATTAAAATCGATTTTTTTGAGTTTTGAAAGTTTGCATGACTTTGGATGTCTACAGTTCCACAAATAAGGCTCGGAAGGCCTTGTGGTTTATTAACCGCTTAATCAGTTTTTAGAGAGCTATCCATTTCTGAAAACTAGAGCATTTTGTGGGCTCTGGATGCAGAGGAATTTTGATTCAAAGTTAATCTTTCTTGTTTCAACCCAAAAACTAAAAATCTTAATATGGCCATAACTTCCAAAATAAGGCTCGTAAGAGGTTGCGGTTAACGTTGTTGAACAGATAACGGTCAGGTCTTTGCATTGCCGTTCAAAACTCAACTTTTTTTTTCCAATCGATTTTCGAAAAAAAGCATGGACTACGCCCTTATCACTAAAAATTCATTTTTTTACGAAAGTCTCTGAAACCCATTGAAACGTACATATATAGAAAGGTTTTGTCAAATGCAACCAGCACATCCAGCAATGCAACCAGCACATCCAAAGCAAACCCTTTCATAAGGTCTAGTTTTCGAGATATTTGCATTCAAAGTTATTTTTTGAGTTATGAAGGCTTGTATGACTTTGGATGCCTACAGTTCCGCAAATAAGGCAATGACGTCAGTTTCGCTTGCAAAACGCTTAATAAGTTTTTCAAGAGCTATCCATAGCTGAAAACTAGAACATTCTAGGAGGTCTGGTTGCGGAGATATCTTAATTCAAAATAAATCCATTAAAATCGATTTTTTTGAGTTTTGAAAGTTTGCATGACTTTGGATGTCTACAGTTCCACAAATAAGGCTCGGAAGGCCTTGCGGTTTATTAACCGCTTAATCAGTTTTTGGAGAGCTATCCATTGCTGAACACTAGAGCATTTTGTGGGCTCTGGTTGCAGAGGAATTTTGATTCAAAGTTAATCTTTCTTGTTTCAACCCAAAAACTAAAAATCTTAATATGGCCATAACTTCCAAAATAAAGCTCGTAAGGGGTTGCGGTTAACGTTGTTGAACAGATAACGGTCATGTCTTTGCATTGCCGTTCAAAACTCAACTTTTTTTCCAATCGATTTTCGAAAAAAAGCATGGACTACCCCCTTATCACTAAAAATTCATTTTTTTACGAAAGTCTCTGAAACCCATTGAAACGTACATATATAGAAAGGTTTTGTCAAATGCAACCAGCACATCCAAAGCAAACCCTTTTATAAGGTCTAGTTTTCGAGATATTTGCATTCAAAGTTATTTTTTTGAGTTATGAAGGCTTGTATGACTTTGGATGCCTACAGTTCCGCAAATAAGGCTATGACGTCATTTTCGCTTGCAAAACGCTTAATTTGTTTTTCAAGAGCTATCCATAGCTGAAAAATAGATCATTCTAGGAGGTCTGGTTGCGGAGATATCTTAATTCAAAGTAAATCCATTAAAATCGATTTTTTTGAGTTTTGAAAGTTTGCATGACTTTGGATGTCTACAGTTCCACAAATAAGGCTCGGAAGGCCTTGTGGTTTATTAACCGCTTAATCAGTTTTTAGAGAGCTATCCATTTCTGAAAACTAGAGCATTTTGTGGGCTCTGGATGCAGAGGAATTTTGATTCAAAGTTAATCTTTCTTGTTTCAACCCAAAAACTAAAAATCTTAATATGGCCATAACTTCCAAAATAAGGCTCGTAAGAGGTTGCGGTTAACGTTGTTGAACAGATAACGGTCAGGTCTTTGCATTGCCGTTCAAAACTCAACTTTTTTTTTTCCAATCGATTTTCGAAAAAAAGCATGGACTACGCCCTTATCACTAAAAATTCATTTTTTTACGAAAGTCTCTGAAACCCATTGAAACGTACATATATAGAAAGGTTTTGTCAAATGCAACCAGCACATCCAAAGCAAACCCTTTTATAAGGTCTAGTTTTCGAGATATTTGCATTCAAAGTTATTTTTTGAGTTATGAAGGCTTGTATGACTTTGGATGCCTACAGTTCCGCAAATAAGGCTATGACGTCATTTTCGCTTGCAAAACGCTAAATAAGTTTTTCAAGAGCTATCCATAGCTGAAAACTAGAACATTCTAGGAGGTCTGGTTGCGGAGATATCTTAATTCAAAGTAAATCCATTAAAATCGATTTTTTTGAGTTTTGAAAGTTTGCATGACTTTGGATGTCTACAGTTCCACAAATAAGGCTCGGAAGGCCTTGCGGTTTATTAACCGCTTAATCAGTTTTTAGAGAGCTATCCATTGCTGAAAACTAGAGCATTTTGTGGGCTCTGGTTGCAGAGGAATTTTGATTCAAAGTTAATCTTTCTTGTTTCAACCCAAAAACTAAAAATCTTAATATGGCCATAACTTCCAAAATAAGGCTCGTAAGAGGTTGCGGTTAACGTTGTTGAACAGATAACGGTCAGGTCTTTGCATTGCCGTTCAAAACTCAACTTTTTTTTTCCAATCGATTTTCGAAAAAAAGCATGGACTATCACTAAAAATTCATTTTTTTTACGAAAGTCTCTGAAACCCATTGAAACGTACATATATAGAAAGGTTTTGTCAAATGCAACCAGCACATCCAAAGCAAACCCTTTTATAAGGTCTAGTTTTCGAAATATTTGCATTCAAAGTTATTTTTTTGAGTTATGAAGGCTTGTATGACTTTGGATGCCTACAGTTCCGCAAATAAGGCTATGACGTCATTTTCGCTTGCAAAACGCTTAATTTGTTTTTCAAGAGCTATCCATAGCTGAAAAATAGATCATTCTAGGAGGTCTGGTTGCGGAGATATCTTAATTCAAAGTAAATCCATTAAAATCGATTTTTTTGAGTTTTGAAAGTTTGCATGACTTTGGATGTCTACAGTTCCACAAATAAGGCTCGGAAGGCCTTGTGGTTTATTAACCGCTTAATCAGTTTTTAGAGAGCTATCCATTTCTGAAAACTAGAGCATTTTGTGGGCTCTGGATGCAGAGGAATTTTGATTCAAAGTTAATCTTTCTTGTTTCAACCCAAAAACTAAAAATCTTAATATGGCCATAACTTCCAAAATAAGGCTCGTAAGAGGTTGCGGTTAACGTTGTTGAACAGATAACGGTCAGGTCTTTGCATTGCCGTTCAAAACTCAACTTTTTTTTTTCCAATCGATTTTCGAAAAAAAGCATGGACTACGCCCTTATCACTAAAAATTCATTTTTTTACGAAAGTCTCTGAAACCCATTGAAACGTACATATATAGAAAGGTTTTGTCAAATGCAACCAGCACATCCAAAGCAAACCCTTTCATAAGGTCTAGTTTTCGAGATATTTGCATTCAAAGTTATTTTTTGAGTTATGAAGGCTTGTATGACTTTGGATGCCTACAGTTCCGCAAATAAGGCAATGACGTCAGTTTCGCTTGCAAAACGCTTAATTAGTTTTTCAAGAGCTATCCATAGCTGAAAACTAGAACATTCTAGGAGGTCTGGTTGCGGAGATATCTTAATTCAAAATAAATCCATTAAAATCGATTTTTTTGAGTTTTGAAAGTTTGCATGACTTTGGATGTCTACAGTTCCACAAATAAGGCTCGGAAGGCCTTGCGGTTTATTAACCGCTTAATCAGTTTTTAGAGAGCTATCCATTTCTGAAAACTAGAGCATTTTGTGGGCTCTGGATGCAGAGGAATTTTGATTCAAAGTTAATCTTTCTTGTTTCAACCCAAAAACTAAAAATCTTAATATGGCCATAACTTCCAAAATAAGGCTCGTAAGAGGTTGCGGTTAACGTTGTTGAACAGATAACGGTCAGGTCTTTGCATTGCCGTTCAAAACTCAACTTTTTTTTTTCCAATCGATTTTCGAAAAAAAGCATGGACTACGCCCTTATCACTAAAAATTCATTTTTTTACGAAAGTCTCTGAAACCCATTGAAACGTACATATATAGAAAGGTTTTGTCAAATGCAACCAGCACATCCAAAGCAAACCCTTTCATAAGGTCTAGTTTTCGAGATATTTGCATTCAAAGTTATTTTTTGAGTTATGAAGGCTTGTATGACTTTGGATGCCTACAGTTCCGCAAATAAGGCAATGACGTCAGTTTCGCTTGCAAAACGCTTAATTAGTTTTTCAAGAGCTATCCATAGCTGAAAACTAGAACATTCTAGGAGGTCTGGTTGCGGAGATATCTTAATTCAAAATAAATCCATTAAAATCGATTTTTTTGAGTTTTGAAAGTTTGCATGACTTTGGATGTCTACAGTTCCACAAATAAGGCTCGTAAGGCCTTGCGGTTTATTAACCGCTTAATCAGTTTTTGGAGAGCTATCCATTGCTGAAAACTAGAGCATTTTGTGGGCTCTGGTTGCAGAAGAATTTTGATTCAAAGTTAATCTTTCTTGTTTCAACCCAAAAACTAAAAATCTTAATATGGCCATAACTTCCAAAATAAGGCTCAAAACTCAACTTTTTTTTTCCAATCGATTTTCGAAAAAAAGCATGGACTACCCCCTTATCACTAAAAATTCATTTTTTTACGAAAGTCTCTGAAACCCATTGAAACGTACATATATAGAAAGGTTTTGTCAAATGCAACCAGCACATCCAAAGCAAAACCTTTTATAAGGTCTAGTTTTCGAGATATTTGCATTCAAAGTTATTTTTTGAGTTATGAAGGCTTGTATGACTTTGGATGTCTACAGTTCCGCAAATAAGGCTATGACGTCATTTTCGCTTGCAAAACGCTAAATAAGTTTTTCAAGAGCTATCCATAGCTGAAAACTAGAACATTCTAGGAGGTCTGGTTGCGGAGATATCTTAATTCAAAGTAAATCCATTAAAATCGATTTTTTTGAGTTTTGAAAGTTTGCATGACTTTGGATGTCTACAGTTCCACAAATAAGGCTCGGAAGGCCTTGCGGTTTATTAACCGCTTAATCAGTTTTTGGAGAGCTATCCATTGCTGAAAACTAGAGCATTTTGTGGGCTCTGGTTGCAGAGGAATTTTGATTCAAAGTTAATCTTTCTTGTTTCAACCCAAAAACTAAAAATCTTAATATGGCCATAACTTCCAAAATAAGGCTCGTAAGAGGTTGCGGTTAACGTTGTTGAACAGATAACGGTCAGGTCTTTGCATTGCCGTTCAAAACTCAACTTTTTTTTTCCAATCGATTTTCGAAAAAAAGCATGGACTATCACTAAAAATTCATTTTTTTTACGAAAGTCTCTGAAACCCATTGAAACGTACATATATAGAAAGGTTTTGTCAAATGCAACCAGCACATCCAAAGCAAACCCTTTTATAAGGTCTAGTTTTCGAGATATTTGCATTCAAAGTTATTTTTTGAGTTATGAAGGCTTGTATGACTTTGGATGCCTACAGTTCCGCAAATAAGGCTATGACGTCATTTTCGCTTGCAAAACGCTCAATAAGTTTTTCAAGAGCTATCCATAGCTGAAAACTAAAACATTCTAGGAGGTCTGGTTGCGGAGATATCTTAATTCAAAGTAAATCCATTAAAATCGATTTTTTTGAGTTTTGAAAGTTTGCATGACTTTGGATGTCTACAGTTCCACAAATAAGGCTCGTAAGGCCTTGCGGTTTATTAACCGCTTAATCAGTTTTTGGAGAGCTATCCATTGCTGAACACTAGAGCATTTAGTGGGCTCTGGTTGCAGAGGAATTTTGATTCAAAGTTAATCTTTCTTGTTTCAACCCAAAAACTAAAAATCTTAATATGGCCATAACTTCCAAAATAAGGCTCAAAACTCAACTTTTTTTTTCCAATCGATTTTCGAAAAAAAGCATGGACTACCCCCTTATCACTAAAAATTCATTTTTTTACGAAAGTCTCTGAAACCCATTGAAACGTACATATATAGAAAGGTTTTGTCAAATGCAACCAGCACATCCAAAGCAAAACCTTTTATAAGGTCTAGTTTTCGAGATATTTGCATTCAAAGTTATTTTTTGAGTTATGAAGGCTTGTATGACTTTGGATGCCTACAGTTCCGCAAATAAGGCTATGACGTCATTTTCGCTTGCAAACCGCTAAATAAGTTTTTCAAGAGCTATCCATAGCTGAAAACTAGAACATTCTAGGAGGTCTGGTTGCGGAGATATCTTAATTCAAAGTAAATCCATTAAAATCGATTTTTTTGAGTTTTGAAAGTTTGCATGACTTTGGATGTCTACAGTTCCACAAATAAGGCTCGGAAGGCCTTGCGGTTTATTAACCGCTTAATCAGTTTTTGGAGAGCTATCCATTGCTGAAAACTAGAGCATTTTGTGGGCTCTGGTTGCAGAGGAATTTTGATTCAAAGTTAATCTTTCTTGTTTCAACCCAAAAACTAAAAATCTTAATATGGCCATAACTTCCAAAATAAGGCTCGTAAGAGGTTGCGGTTAACGTTGTTGAACAGATAACGGTCAGGTCTTTGCATTGCCGTTCAAAACTCAACTTTTTTTTTCCAATCGATTTTCGAAAAAAAGCATGGACTATCACTAAAAATTCATTTTTTTTACGAAAGTCTCTGAAACCCATTGAAACGTACATATATAGAAAGGTTTTGTCAAATGCAACCAGCACATCCAAAGCAAACCCTTTTATAAGGTCTAGTTTTCGAGATATTTGCATTCAAAGTTATTTTTTGAGTTATGAAGGCTTGTATGACTTTGGATGCCTACAGTTCCGCAAATAAGGCTATGACGTCATTTTCGCTTGCAAAACGCTCAATAAGTTTTTCAAGAGCTATCCATAGCTGAAAACTAAAACATTCTAGGAGGTCTGGTTGCGGAGATATCTTAATTCAAAGTAAATCCATTAAAATCGATTTTTTTGAGTTTTGAAAGCTTGCATGACTTTGGATGTCTACAGTTCCACAAATAAGGCTCGTAAGGCCTTGCGGTTTATTAACCGCTTAATCAGTTTTTGGAGAGCTATCCATTGCTGAACACTAGAGCATTTAGTGGGCTCTGGTTGCAGAGGAATTTTGATTCAAAGTTAATCTTTCTTGTTTCAACCCAAAAACTAAAAATCTTAATATGGCCATAACTTCCAAAATAAGGCTCGTAAGAGGTTGCGGTTAACGTTGTTGAACAGATAACGGTCAGGTCTTTGCATTACCGTTCAAAGCTCAACTTTTTTTTTCCAATCGATTTTCGAAAAAAAGCATGGACTACCCCCTTATCACTAAAAATTCATTTTTTTACGAAAGTCACTGGCACCCATTGAAACGTACATATATAGAAAGGTTTTGTCAAATGCAACCAGCACATCCAAAGCAAACCCTTTTATAAGGTCTAGTTTTCGAGATATTTGCATTCAAAGTTTTTTTTTGAGTTATGAAGGCTTGTATGACTTTGGATGCCTACAGTTCCGCAAATAAGGCAATGACGTCATTTTCGCTTGCAAAACGCTTAATTAGTTTTTCAAGAGCTACCCATAGCTGAAAACTAGAACATTCTAGGAGGTCTGGTTGCGGAGATATCTTAATTCAAAATAAATCCATTAAAATCGATTTTTTTGAGTTTTGAAAGTTTGCATGACTTTGGATGTCTACAGTTCCACAAATAAGGCTCGTAATGCCTTGCGGTTTATTAACTGCTTAATCAGTTTTTGGAGAGCTATCCATTGCTGAAAACTAGAGCATTTTGTGGGCTCTGGTTGCAAAGGAATTTTGATTCAAAGTTAATCTTTCTTGTTTCAACCCAAAAACTAAAAATCTTAATTTGGCCATAACTTCCAAAATAAAGCTCGTAAGGGGTTGCGGTTAACGTTGTTGAACAGATAACGGTCAGCCGTTTCAAAACTCAACTTTTTTTTTCCAATCGATTTTCGAAAAAAAGCATGGACTACCCCCTTATCACTAAAAATTCATTTTTTACGAAAGTCTCTAAAACCCATTGAAACGTACATATATAGAAAGGTTTTGTCAAATGCAACCAGCACATCCAAAGCAAACCCTTTTATAAGGTCTAGTTTTCGAGATATTTGCATTCAAAGTTATTTTTTGAGTTATGAAGGCTTGTATGACTTTGGATGCCTACAGTTTCGCAAATAAGGCAATGACGTCATTTTCGCTTGCAAAACGCTTAATTAGTTTTTCAAGAGCTATCCATAGCTGAAAACTAGAACATTCTAGGAAGTCTGGTTGCGGAGATATCTTAATTCAAAATAAATCCATTAAAATCGATTTTTTTGAGTTTTGAAAGTTTGCATGACTTTGGATGTCTACAGTTCCACAAATAAGGCTCGGAAGGCCTTGCGGTTTATTAACCGCTTAATAAGTTTTTAGAGAGCTATCCATTGCTGACAATTAGAGCATTTTGTGGGCTCTGGTTGCAGAGGAATATTGATTCAAAGTTAATCTTTCTTGTTTCAACCCAAAAACTAAAAATCTTAATATGGCCATAACTTCCAAAATAAGGCTCGTAAGAGGTTGCGGTTAACGTTGTTGAACAGATAACGGTCAGGTCTTTGCATTGCCGTTCAAAACTCAACTTTTTTTTTCCAATCGATTTTCGAAAAAAAGCATGGACTACCCCCTTATCACTAAAAATTCATTTTTTTACGAAAGTCACTGGCACCCATTGAAACGTACATATATAGAAAGGTTTTGTCAAATGCAACCAGCACATCCAAAGCAAACCCTTTTATAAGGTCTAGTTTTCGAGATATTTGCATTCAAAGTTATTTTTTGAGTTATGAAGGCTTGTATGACTTTGGATGCCTACAGTTCCGCAAATAAGGCAATGACGTCATTTTCGCTTGCAAAACGCTTAATTAGTTTTTCAAGAGCTATCCATAGCTGAAAACTAGAACATTCTAGGAGGTCTGGTTGCGGAGATATCTTAATTCAAAGTAAATCCATTAAAATCGATTTTTTTGAGTTTTGAAAGTTTGCATGACTTTGGATGTCTAAGTTCCACAAATAAGGCTCGGAAGGCCTTGCGGTTTATTAACCGCTTAATCAGTTTTTAGGGAGCTATCCATTGCTGAAAACTAGAGCATTTTGTGGGCTCTGGTTGCAGAGGAATATTGATTCAAAGTTAATCTTTCTTGTTTCAACCCAAAAACTAAAAATCTTAATATGGCCATAACTTCCAAAATAAAGCTCGTAAGGGGTTGCGGTTAACGTTGTTGAACAGATAACGGTCAGGTCTTTGCATTGCCGTTCAAAACTCAACTTTTTTTTCCAATCGATTTTCGAAAAAAAGCATGGACTACCCCCTTATCACTAAAAATTCATTTTTTACGAAAGTCTCTAAAACCCATTGAAACGTACATATATAGAAAGGTTTTGTCAAATGCAACCAGCTCAATAAGTTTTTCAAGAGCTATCCATAGCTGAAAACTAGAACATTCTAGGAGGTCTGGTTGCGGAGATATCTTAATTCAAAATAAATCCATTAAAATCGATTTTTTTGAGTTTTGAAAGTAAGGCCTTGCGGTTTATTAACCGCTTAATCAGTTTTTGGAGAGCTATCCATTGCTGAAAACTAGAGCATTTTGTGGGCTCTGGTTGCAGAGGAATTTTGATTCAAAGTTAATCTTTCTTGTTTCAACCCAAAAACTAAAAATCTTAATATGGCCATAACTTCCAAAATAAGGCTCGTAAGAGGTTGCGGTTAACGTTGTTGAACAGATAACGGTCAGGTCTTTGCATTGCCGTTCAAAACTCAACTTTTTTTTCCAATCGATTTTCGAAAAAAAGCATGGACTACCCCCTTATCACTAAAAATTCATTTTTTTACGAAAGTCACTGGCACCCATTGAAACGTACATATATAGAAAGGTTTTGTCAAATGCAACCAGCACATCCAAAGCAAACCCTTTTATAAGGTCTAGTTTTCGAGATATTTGCATTCAAAGTTATTTTTTGAGTTATGAAGGCTTGTATGACTTTGGATGCCTACAGTTTCGCAAATAAGGCAATGACGTCATTTTCGCTTGCAAAACGCTTAATTAGTTTTTCAAGAGCTATCCATAGCTGAAAACTAGAACATTCTAGAAGGTCTGGTTGCGGAGATATCTTAATTCAAAATAAATCCATTAAAATCGATTTTTTTGAGTTTTGAAAGTTTGCATGACTTTGGATGTCTACAGTTCCACAAATAAGGCTCGGAAGGCCTTGCGGTTTATTAACCGCTTAATAAGTTTTTAGAGAGCTATCCATTGCTGACAACTAGAGCATTTTGTGGGCTCTGGTTGCAGAGGAATTTTGATTCAAATTTAATCTTTCTTGTTTCAACCCAAAAACTAAAAATCTTAATATGGCCATAACTTCCAAAATAAGGCTCGTAAGAGGTTGCGGTTAACGTTGTTGAACAGATAACGGTCAGGTCTTTGCATTGCCGTTGAAAACTCAACTTTTTTTTTCCAATCGATTTTCGAAAAAAAGCATGGACTACCCCCTTATCACTAAAAATTCATTTTTTTACGAAAGTCACTGGCACCCATTGAAACGTACATATATAGAAAGGTTTTGTCAAATGCAACCAGCACATCCAAAGCAAACCCTTTTATAAGGTCTAGTTTTCGAGATATTTGCATTCAAAGTTATTTTTTGAGTTATGAAGGCTTGTATGACTTTGGATGCCTACAGTTCCGCAAATAAGGCAATGACGTCATTTTTGCTTGCAAAACGCTTAATTAGTTTTTCAAAGAGCTATCCATAGCTGAAAACTAGAACATTCTAGGAGGTCTGGTTGCGGAGATATCTTAATTCAAAATAAATCCATTAAAATCGATTTTTTTGAGTTTTGAAAGTTTGCATGACTTTGGATGTCTACAGTTCCACAAATAAGGCTCGTAAGGCCTTGCGGTTTATTAACTGCTTAATCAGTTTTTGGAGAGCTATCCATTGCCGAAAACTAGAGCATTTTGTGGGCTCTGGTTGCAAAGGAATTTTGATTCAAAGTTAATCTTTCTTGTTTCAACCCAAAAACTAAAAATCTTAATATGGCCATAACTTCCAAAATAAAGCTCGTAAGGGGTTGCGGTTAACGTTGTTGAACAGATAACGGTCAGGTCTTTGCATTGCCGTTCAAAACTCAACTTTTTTTTTCCAATCGATTTTCGAAAAAAAGCATGGACTACCCCCTTATCACTAAAAATTCATTTTTTACGAAAGTCTCTAAAACCCATTGAAACGTACAAATATAGAAAGGTTTTGTCAAATGCAACCAGCACATCCAAAGCAAACCCTTTTATAAGGTCTAGTTTTCGAGATATTTGCATTCAAAGTTATTTTTTGAGTTATGAAGGCTTGTATGACTTTGGATGCCTACAGTTCCGCAAATAAGGCAATGACGTCATTTTCGCTTGAAAAACGCTTAATTAGTTTTTCAAGAGCTATCCATAGCTGAAAACTAGAACATTCTAGGAGGTCTGGTTGCGGAGATATCTCAATTCAAAATAAATCCATTAAAATCGATTTTTTTGAGTTTTGAAAGTTTGCATGACTTTGGATGTCTACAGTTCCACAAATAAGGCTCGTAAGGCCTTGCGGTTTATTAACTGCTTAATCAGTTTTTGGAGAGCTATCCATTGCTGAAAACTAGAGCATTTTGTGGGCTCTGGTTGCAAAGGAATTTTGATTCAAAGTTAATCTTTCTTGTTTCAACCCAAAAACTAAAAATCTTAATATGGCCATAACTTCCAAAATAAAGCTCGTAAGGGGTTGCGGTTAACGTTGTTGAACAGATAACGGTCAGGTCTTTGCATTGCCGTTCAAAACTCAACTTTTTTTTCCAATCGATTTTCGAAAAAAAGCATGGACTACCCCCTTATCACTAAAAATTCATTTTTTTACGAAAGTCACTGGCACCCATTGAAACGTACATATATAGAAAGGTTTTGTCAAATGCAACCAGCACATCCAAAGCAAACCCTTTTATAAGGTCTAGTTTTCGAGATATTTGCATTCAAAGTTATTTTTTGAGTTATGAAGGCTTGTATGACTTTGGATGCCTACAGTTCCGCAAATAAGGCAATGACGTCATTTTCGCTTGCAAAACGCTTAATTAGTTTTTCAAAGAGCTATCCATAGCTGAAAACTAGAACATTCTAGGAGGTCTGGTTGCGGAGATATCTTAATTCAAAATAAATCCATTAAAATCGATTTTTTTGAGTTTTGAAAGTTTGCATGACTTTGGATGTCTACAGTTCCACAAATAAGGCTCGGAAGGCCTTGCGGTTTATTAACCGCTTAATTAGTTTTTAGAGAGCTATCCATTGCTGACAACTAGAGCATTTTGTGGGCTCTGGTTGCAGAGGAATATTGATTCAAAGTTAATCTTTCTTGTTTCAACCCAATAACTAAAAATCTTAATATGGCCATAACTTCCAAAATAAAGCTCGTAAGGGGTTGCGGTTAACGTTGTTGAACAGATAACGGTCAGGTCTTTGCATTGCCGTTCAAAACTCAACTTTTTTTTCCAATCGATTTTCGAAAAAAAGCATGGACTACCCCCTTATCACTAAAAATTCATTTTTTACGAAAGTCTCTAAAACCCATTGAAACGTACATATATAGAAAGGTTTTGTCAAATGCAACCAGCACATCCAAAGCAAACCCTTTTATAAGGTCTAGTTTTCGAGATATTTGCATTCAAAGTTATTTTTTGAGTTATGAAGGCTTGTATGACTTTGGATGCCTACAGTTCCGCAAATAAGGCAATGACGTCATTTTCGCTTGCAAAATGCTTAATTAGTTTTTCAAGAGCTATACATAGCTGAAAACTAGAACATTCTAGGAGGTCTGGTTGCGGAGATATCTTAATTCAAAGTAAATCCATTAAAATCGATTTTTTTGAGTTTTGAAAGTTTGCATGACTTTGGATGTCTACAGTTCCACAAATAAGGCTCGGAAGGCCTTGCGGTTTATTAACCGCTTAATCAGTTTTTAGGGAGCTATCCATTGCTGAAAACTAGAGCATTTTGTGGGCTCTGGTTGCAGAGGAATATTGATTCAAAGTTAATCTTTCTTGTTTCAACCCAAAAACTAAAAATCTTAATATGGCCATAACTTCCAAAATAAGGCTCGTAAGAGGTTGCGGTTAACGTTGTTGAACAGATAACGGTCAGGTCTTTGCATTGCCGTTCAAAACTCAACTTTTTTTGACTACCCCCTTATCACTAAAAATTCATTTTTTTACGAAAGTCTCTGAAACCCATTGAAACGTACATATATAGAAAGGTTTTGTCAAATGCAACCAGCACATCCAAAGCAAACCCTTTTATAAGGTCTAGTTTTCGAGATATTTGCATTCAAAGTTATTTTTTGAGTTATGAAGGCTTGTATGACTTTGGATGCCTACAGTTCCGCAAATAAGGCAATGACGTCATTTTCGCTTGCAAAACGCTTAATTAGTCATTTTCGCTTGCAAAACGCTAAATAAGTTTTTCAAGAGCTATCCATAGCTGAAAACTAGAACATTCTAGGAGGTCTGGTTGCGGAGATATCTTAATTCAAAGTAAATCCATTAAAATCGATTTTTTTGAGTTTTGAAAGTTTGCATGACTTTGGATGTCTACAGTTCCACAAATAAGGCTCGGAAGGCCTTGCGGTTTATTAACCGCTTAATCAGTTTTTAGGGAGCTATTCATTGCTGAAAACTAGAGCATTTTGTGGGCTCTGGTTGCAGGGGAATATTGATTCAAAATTAATCTTTCTTGTTTCAACCCAAAAACTAAAAATCTTAATATGGCCATAACTTCCAAAATAAAGCTCGTAAGGGGTTGCGGTTAACGTTGTTGAACAGATAACGGTCAGGTCTTTGCATTGCCGTTCAAAACTCAACTTTTTTTTCCAATCGATTTTCGAAAAAAAGCATGGACTACCCCCTTATCACTAAAAATTCATTTTTTACGAAAGTCTCTAAAACCCATTGAAACGTACATATATAAAAAGGTTTTGTCAAATGCAACCAGCTCAATAAGTTTTTCAAGAGCTATCCATAGCTGAAAACTAAAACATTCTAGGAGGTCTGGTTGCGGAGATATCTTAATTCAAAGTAAATCCATTAAAATCGATTTTTTTGAGTTTTGAAAGTTTGCATGACTTTGGATGTCTACAGTTCCACAAATAAGGCTCGTAAGGCCTTGCGCTTTATTAACCGCTTAATCAGTTTTTGGAGAGCTATCCATTGCTGAAAACTAGAGCATTTAGTGGGCTCTGGTTGCAGAGGAATTTTGATTCAAAGTTAATCTTTCTTGTTTCAACCCAAAAACTAAAAATCTTAATATGGCCATAACTTCCAAAATAAGGCTCGTAAGAGGTTGCGGTTAACGTTGTTGAACAGATAACGGTCAGGTCTTTGCATTGCCGTTCAAAACTCAACTTTTTTTTTCCAATCGATTTTCGAAAAAAAGCATGGACTATCCCCTTATCACTAAAAATTCATTTTTTTACGAAAGTCTCTGAAACCCATTGAAACGTACATATATAGAAAGGTTTTGTCAAATGCAACCAGCACATCCAAAGCAAACCCTTTTATAAGGTCTAGTTTTCGAGATATTTGCATTCAAAGTTATTTTTTGAGTTATGAAGGCTTGTATGACTTTGGATGCCTACAGTTCCGCAAATAAGGCAATGACGTCATTTTCGCTTGCAAAACGCTAAATAAGTTTTTCAAGAGCTATCCATAGCTGAAAACTAGAACATTCTAGGAGGTCTGGTTGCGGAGATATCTTAATTCAAAGTAAATCCATTAAAATCGATTTTTTTGAGTTTTGAAAGTTTGCATGACTTTGGATGTCTACAGTTCCACAAATAAGGCTCGGAAGGCCTTGCGGTTTACTAGCCGCTTAATCAGTTTTTAGAGAGCTATCCATTGCTGAAAACTAGAGCATTTTGTGGGCTCTGGTTGCAGAGGAATTTTGATTCAAAGTTAATCTTTCTTGTTTCAACCCAAAAACTAAAAATCTTAATATGGCCATAACTTCCAAAATAAAGCTCGTAAGGGGTTGCGGTTAACGTTGTTGAACAGATAACGGTCAGGTCTTTGCATTGCCGTTCAAAACTCAACTTTTTTTTTCCAATCGATTTTCGAAAAAAAGCATGGACTACCCCCTTATCACTAAAAATTCAATTTTTTTACGAAAGTCTCTGAAACCCATTGAAACGTACATATATAGAAAGGTTTTGTCAAATGCAACCAGCACATCCAAAGCAAACCCTTTTATAAGGTCTAGTTTTCGAGATATTTGCATTCAAAGTTATTTTTTTGAGTTATGAAGGCTTGTATGAATTTGGATGCCTACAGTTCCGCAAATAAGGCTATGACGTCATTTTCGTTTGCAAAACTCTTAATTTGTTTTTCAAGAGCTATCCATAGCTGAAAACTAGAATATTCTAGGAGGTCTGGTTGCGGAGATATCTTAATTCAAAGTAAATCCATTAAAATCGATTTTTTTGAGTTTTGAAAGTTTGCATGACTTTGGATGTCTACAGTTCCACAAATAAGACTCGGAAGGCCTTGCGGTTTATTAACCGCTTAATCAATTTTTAGAGAGCTATCCATTGCTGAAAACTAGAGCATTTTGTGGGCTCTGGTTGCAGAGGAATTTTGATTCAAAGTTAATCTTTCTTGTTTCAACCCAAAAACTAAAAATCTTAATATGGCCATAACTTCCAAAATAAGGCTCGTAAGAGGTTGCGGTTAACGTTGTTGAACAGATAACGGTCAGGTCTTTGCATTGCCGTTCAAAACTCAACTTTTTTTTTCCAATCGATTTTCGAAAAAAAGCATGGACTACCCCCTTATCACTAAAAATTCATTTTTTTTACGAATGTCTCTGAAACCCATTGAAACGTACATATATAGAAAGGTTTTGTCAAATGCAACCAGCACATCCAAAGCAAACCCTTTTATAAGGTCTAGTTTTCGAGATATTTGCATTCAAAGTTATTTTTTGAGTTATGAAGGCTTGTATGACTTTGGATGCCTACAGTTCCGCAAATAAGGCTATGAAGTCATTTTCGCTTGCAAAACGCTAAATAAGTTTTTCAAGAGCTATCCATAGCTGAAAACTAGAACATTCTAGGAGGTCTGGTTGCGGAGATATCTTAATTCAAAGTAAATCCATTAAAATCGATTTTTTTGAGTTTTGAAAGTTTGCATGACTTTGGATGTCTACAGTTCCACAAATAAGGCTCGGAAGGCCTTGCGGTTTATTAACCGCTTAATCAGTTTTTAGGGAGCTATTCATTGCTGAAAACTAGAGCATTTTGTGGGCTCTGGTTGCAGGGGAATATTGATTCAAAGTTAATCTTTCTTGTTTCAACCCAAAAACTAAAAATCTTAATATGGCCATAACTTCCAAAATAAAGCTCGTAAGGGGTTGCGGTTAACGTTGTTGAACAGATAACGGTCAGGTCTTTGCATTGCCGTTCAAAACTCAACTTTTTTTTCCAATCGATTTTCGAAAAAAAGCATGGACTACCCCCTTATCACTAAAAATTCATTTTTTACGAAAGTCTCTAAAACCCATTGAAACGTACATATATAAAAAGGTTTTGTCAAATGCAACCAGCTCAATAAGTTTTTCAAGAGCTATCCATAGCTGAAAACTAAAACATTCTAGGAGGTCTGGTTGCGGAGATATCTTAATTCAAAGTAAATCCATTAAAATCGATTTTTTTGAGTTTTGAAAGTTTGCATGACTTTGGATGTCTACAGTTCCACAAATAAGGCTCGTAAGGCCTTGCGCTTTATTAACCGCTTAATCAGTTTTTGGAGAGCTATCCATTGCTGAAAACTAGAGCATTTAGTGGGCTCTGGTTGCAGAGGAATTTTGATTCAAAGTTAATCTTTCTTGTTTCAACCCAAAAACTAAAAATCTTAATATGGCCATAACTTCCAAAATAAGGCTCGTAAGAGGTTGCGGTTAACGTTGTTGAACAGATAACGGTCAGGTCTTTGCATTGCCGTTCAAAGCTCAACTTTTTTTTTCCAATCGATTTTCGAAAAAAAGCATGGACTACCCCCTTATCACTAAAAATTCATTTTTTTACGAAAGTCACTGGCACCCATTGAAACGTACATATATAGAAAGGTTTTGTCAAATGCAACCAGCACATCCAAAGCAAACCCTTTTATAAGGTCTAGTTTTCGAGATATTTGCATTCAAAGTTTTTTTTGAGTTATGAAGGCTTGTATGACTTTGGATGCCTACAGTTCCGCAAATAAGGCAATGACGTCATTTTCGCTTGCAAAACGCTTAATTAGTTTTTCAAGAGCTACCCATAGCTGAAAACTAGAACATTCTAGGAGGTCTGGTTGCGGAGATATCTTAATTCAAAATAAATCCATTAAAATCGATTTTTTTGAGTTTTGAAAGTTTGCATGACTTTGGATGTCTACAGTTCCACAAATAAGGCTCGGAAGGCCTTGCGGTTTATTAACCGCTTAATTAGTTTTTAGAGAGCTATCCATTGCTGACAACTAGAGCATTTTGTGGGCTCTGGTTGCAGAGGAATATTGATTCAAAGTTAATCTTTCTTGTTTCAACCCAATAACTAAAAATCTTAATATGGCCATAACTTCCAAAATAAAGCTCGTAAGGGGTTGCGGTTAACGTTGTTGAACAGATAACGGTCAGGTCTTTGCATTGCCGTTCAAAACTCAACTTTTTTTTCCAATCGATTTTCGAAAAAAAGCATGGACTACCCCCTTATCACTAAAAATTCATTTTTTACGAAAGTCTCTAAAACCCATTGAAACGTACATATATAGAAAGGTTTTGTCAAATGCAACCAGCACATCCAAAGCAAACCCTTTTATAAGGTCTAGTTTTCGAGATATTTGCATTCAAAGTTATTTTTTGAGTTATGAAGGCTTGTATGACTTTGGATGCCTACAGTTCCGCAAATAAGGCAATGACGTCATTTTCGCTTGCAAAACGCTTAATTAGTTTTTCAAGAGCTATCCATAGCTGAAAACTAGAACATTCTAGGAGGTCTGGTTGCGGAGATATCTTAATTCAAAGTAAATCCATTAAAATCGATTTTTTTGAAAGTTTGCATGACTTTGGATGTCTACAGTTCCACAAATAAGGCTCGGAAGGCCTTGCGGTTTATTAACCGCTTTTGAGTTTTTAGAGAGCTATCCATTGCTGAAAACTAGAGCATTTTGTGGGCTCTGGTTGCAGAGGAATATTGATTCAAAGTTAATCTTTCTTGTTTCAACCCAAAAACTAAAAATCTTAATATGGCCATAACTTCCAAAATAAGGCTCGTAAGAGGTTGCGGTTAACGTTGTTGAACAGATAACGGTCAGGTCTTTGCATTGCCGTTCAAAACTCAACTTTTTTTTGACTACCCCCTTATCACTAAAAATTCATTTTTTTACGAAAGTCTCTGAAACCCATTGAAACGTACATATATAGAAAGGTTTTGTCAAATGCAACCAGCACATCCAAAGCAAACCCTTTTATATAGAGCTATCCATAGCTGAAAACTAGAACATTCTAGGAGGTCTGGTTGCGGAGATATCTTAATTCAAAGTAAATCCATTAAAATCGATTTTTTTGAGTTTTGAAAGTTTGCATGACTTTGGATGTCTACAGTTCCACAAATAAGGCTCGGAAGGCCTTGCGGTTTATTAACCGCTTTTGAGTTTTTAGAGAGCTATCCATTGCTGAAAACTAGAGCATTTTGTGGGCTCTGGTTGCAGAGGAATATTGATTCAAAGTTAATCTTTCTTGTTTCAACCCAAAAACTAAAAATCTTAATATGGCCATAACTTCCAAAATAAGGCTCGTAAGAGGTTGCGGTTAACGTTGTTGAACAGATAACGGTCAGGTCTTTGCATTGCCGTTCAAAACTCAACTTTTTTTTTTCCAATCGATTTTCGAAAAAAAGCATGGACTACCCCCTTATCACTAAAAATTCATTTTTTTACGAAAGTCTCTGAAACCCACTGAAACGTACATATATAGAAAGGTTTTGTCAAATGCAACCAGCACATCCAAAGCAAACCCTTTTATATAGAGCTATCCATAGCTGAAAACTAGAACATTCTAGGAGGTCTGGTTGCGGAGATATCTTAATTCAAAGTAAATCCATTAAAATCGATTTTTTTGAGTTTTGAAAGTTTGCATGACTTTGGATGTCTACAGTTCCACATATAAGGCTCGGAAGGCCTTGCGGTTTATTAACCGCTTTTGAGTTTTTAAAGAGCTATCCATTGCTGAAAACTAGAGCATTTTGTGGGCTCTGGTTGCAGAGGAATATTGATTCAAAGTTAATCTTTCTTGTTTCAACCCAAAAACTAAAAATCTTAATATGGCCATAACTTCCAAAATAAGGCTCGTAAGAGGTTGCGGTTAACGTTGTTGAACAGATAACGGTCAGGTCTTTGCATTGCCGTTCAAAACTCAACTTTTTTTTTTCCAATCGATTTTCGAAAAAAAGCATGGACTACCCCCTTATCACTAAAAATTCATTTTTTTACGAAAGTCTCTGAAACCCATTGAAACGTACATATATAGAAAGGTTTTGTCAAATGCAACCAGCACATCCAAAGCAAACCCTTTTATAAGGTCTAGTTTTCGAGATATTTGCATTCAAAGTTATTTTTTGAGTTATGAAGGCTTGTATGACTTTGGATGCCTACAGTTCCGCAAATAAGGCAATGACGTCATTTTCGCTTGCAAAACGCTTAATTAGTTTTTCAAGAGCTATCCATAGCTGAAAACTAGAACATTCTAGGAGGTCTGGTTGCGGAGATATCTTAATTCAAAGTAAATCCATTAAAATCGATTTTTTTGAGTTTTGAAAGTTTGCATGACTTTGGATGTCTACAGTTCCACAAATAAGGCTCGGAAGGCCTTGCGGTTTATTAACCGCTTAATTAGTTTTTAGAGAGCTATCCATTGCTGAAAACTAGAGCATTTTGTGGGCTCTGGTTGCAGAGGAATATTGATTCAAAGTTAATCTTTCTTGTTTCAACCCAAAAACTTAAAAATCTTAATATGGCCATAACTTCCAAAATAAGGCTCGTAAGAGGTTGCGGTTAACGTTGTTGAACAGATAACGTTCAGGTCTTTGCATTGCCGTTCAAAACTCAACTTTTTTTTTTCCAATCGATTTTCGAAAAAAAGCATGGACTACCCCCTTATCACTAAAAATTCATTTTTTTACGAAAGTCTCTGAAACCCATTGAAACGTACATATATAGAAAGGTTTTGTCAAATGCAACCAGCACATCCAAAGCAAACCCTTTTATATAGAGCTATCCATAGCTGAAAACTAGAACATTCTAGGAGGTCTGGTTGCGGAGATATCTTAATTCAAAGTAAATCCATTAAAATCGATTTTTTTGAGTTTTGAAAGTTTGCATGACTTTGGATGTCTACAGTTCCACAAATAAGGCTCGGAAGGCCTTGCGGTTTATTAACCGCTTTTGAGTTTTTAGAGAGCTATCCATTGCTGAAAACTAGAGCATTTTGTGGGCTCTGGTTGCAGAGGAATATTGATTCAAAGTTAATCTTTCTTGTTTCAACCCAAAAACTAAAAATCTTAATATGGCCATAACTTCCAAAATAAGGCTCGTAAGAGGTTGCGGTTAACGTTGTTGAACAGATAACGGTCAGGTCTTTGCATTGCCGTTCAAAACTCAACTTTTTTTTTCCAATCGATTTTCGAAAAAAAGCATGGACTACCCCCTTATCACTAAAAATTCATTTTTTTACGAAAGTCTCTGAAACCCATTGAAACGTACATATATAGAAAGGTTTTGTCAAATGCAACCAGCACATCCAAAGCAAACCCTTTTATAAGGTCTAGTTTTCGAGATATTTGCATTCAAAGTTATTTTTTGAGTTATGAAGGCTTGTATGACTTTGGATGCCTACAGTTCCGCAAATAAGGCAATGACGTCATTTTCGCTTGCAAAACGCTCAATTAGTTTTTCAAGAGCTATCCATAGCTGAAAACTAGAACATTCTAGGAGGTCTGGTTGCGGAGATATCTTAATTCAAAGTAAATCCATTAAAATCGATTTTTTTGAGTTTTGAAAGTTTGCATGACTTTGGATGTCTACAGTTCCACAAATAAGGCTCGGAAGGCCTTGCGGTTTATTAACCGCTTAATTAGTTTTTAGAGAGCTATCCATTGCTGAAAACTAGAGCATTTTGTGGGCTCTGGTTGCAGAGGAATATTGATTCAAAGTTAATCTTTCTTGTTTCAACCCAAAAACTTAAAAATCTTAATATGGCCATAACTTCCAAAATAAGGCTCGTAAGAGGTTGCGGTTAACGTTGTTGAACAGATAACGTTCAGGTCTTTGCATTGCCGTTCAAAACTCAACTTTTTTTTTTCCAATCGATTTTCGAAAAAAAGCATGGACTACCCCCTTATCACTAAAAATTCATTTTTTTACGAAAGTCTCTGAAACCCATTGAAACGTACATATATAGAAAGGTTTTGTCAAATGCAACCAGCACATCCAAAGCAAACCCTTTTATATAGAGCTATCCATAGCTGAAAACTAGAACATTCTAGGAGGTCTGGTTGCGGAGATATCTTAATTCAAAGTAAATCCATTAAAATCGATTTTTTTGAGTTTTGAAAGTTTGCATGACTTTGGATGTCTACAGTTCCACAAATAAGGCTCGGAAGGCCTTGCGGTTTATTAACCGCTTTTGAGTTTTTAGAGAGCTATCCATTGCTGAAAACTAGAGCATTTTGTGGGCTCTGGTTGCAGAGGAATATTGATTCAAAGTTAATCTTTCTTGTTTCAACCCAAAAACTAAAAATCTTAATATGGCCATAACTTCCAAAATAAGGCTCGTAAGAGGTTGCGGTTAACGTTGTTGAACAGATAACGGTCAGGTCTTTGCATTGCCGTTCAAAACTCAACTTTTTTTTTCCAATCGATTTTCGAAAAAAAGCATGGACTACCCCCTTATCACTAAAAATTCATTTTTTTACGAAAGTCTCTGAAACCCATTGAAACGTACATATATAGAAAGGTTTTGTCAAATGCAACCAGCACATCCAAAGCAAACCCTTTTATAAGGTCTAGTTTTCGAGATATTTGCATTCAAAGTTATTTTTTGAGTTATGAAGGCTTGTATGACTTTGGATGCCTACAGTTCCGCAAATAAGGCAATGACGTCATTTTCGCTTGCAAAACGCTCAATTAGTTTTTCAAGAGCTATCCATAGCTGAAAACTAGAACATTCTAGGAGGTCTGGTTGCGGAGATATCTTAATTCAAAGTAAATCCATTAAAATCGATTTTTTTGAGTTTTGAAAGTTTGCATGACTTTGGATGTCTACAGTTCCACAAATAAGGCTCGGAAGGCCTTGCGGTTTATTAACCGCTTAATTAGTTTTTAGAGAGCTATCCATTGCTGAAAACTAGAGCATTTTGTGGGCTCTGGTTGCAGAGGAATATTGATTCAAAGTTAATCTTTCTTGTTTCAACCCAAAAACTAAAAATCTTAATATGGCCATAACTTCCAAAATAAGGCTCGTAAGAGGTTGCGGTTAACGTTGTTGAACAGATAACGGTCAGGTCTTTGCATTGCCGTTCAAAACTCAACTTTTTTTTTTCCAATCGATTTTCGAAAAAAAGCATAACTTCCAAAATAAGGCTCGTAAGAGGTTGCGGTTAACGTTGTTGAACAGATAACGTTCAGGTCTTTGCATTGCCGTTCAAAACTCAACTTTTTTTTTTCCAATCGATTTTCGAAAAAAAGCATGGACTACCCCCTTATCACTAAAAATTCATTTTTTACGAAAGTCTCTGAAACCCATTGAAACGTACATATATAGAAAGGTTTTGTCAAATGCAACCAGCACATCCAAAGCAAACCCTTTTATATAGAGCTATCCATAGCTGAAAACTAGAACATTCTAGGAGGTCTGGTTGCGGAGATATCTTAATTCAAAGTAAATCCATTAAAATCGATTTTTTTGAGTTTTGAAAGTTTGCATGACTTTGGATGTCTACAGTTCCACAAATAAGGCTCGGAAGGCCTTGCGGTTTATTAACCGCTTTTGAGTTTTTAGAGAGCTATCCATTCCTGAAAACTAGAGCATTTTGTGGGCTCTGGTTGCAGAGGAATATTGATTCAAAGTTAATCTTTCTTGTTTCAACCCAAAAACTAAAAATCTTAATATGGCCATAACTTCCAAAATAAGGCTCGTAAGAGGTTGCGGTTAACGTTGTTGAACAGATAACGGTCAGGTCTTTGCATTGCCGTTCAAAACTCAACTTTTTTTTTCCAATCGATTTTCGAAAAAAAGCATGGACTACCCCCTTATCACTAAAAATTCATTTTTTTACGAAAGTCTCTGAAACCCATTGAAACGTACATATATAGAAAGGTTTTGTCAAATGCAACCAGCACATCCAAAGCAAACCCTTTTATAAGGTCTAGTTTTCGAGATATTTGCATTCAAAGTTATTTTTTGAGTTATGAAGGCTTGTATGACTTTGGATGCCTACAGTTCCGCAAATAAGGCAATGACGTCATTTTCGCTTGCAAAACGCTTAATTAGTTTTTCAAGAGCTATCCATAGCTGAAAACTAGAACATTCTAGGAGGTCTGGTTGCGGAGATATCTTAATTCAAAGTAAATCCATTAAAATCGATTTTTTTGAGTTTTGAAAGTTTGCATGACTTTGGATGTCTACAGTTCCACAAATAAGGCTCGGAAGGCCTTGCGGTTTATTAACCGCTTAATTAGTTTTTAGAGAGCTATCCATTGCTGAAAACTAGAGCATTTTGTGGGCTCTGGTTGCAGAGGAATATTGATTCAAAGTTAATCTTTCTTGTTTCAACCCAAAAACTTAAAAATCTTAATATGGCCATAACTTCCAAAATAAGGCTCGTAAGAGGTTGCGGTTAACGTTGTTGAACAGATAACGTTCAGGTCTTTGCATTGCCGTTCAAAACTCAACTTTTTTTTTTCCAATCGATTTTCGAAAAAAAGCATGGACTACCCCCTTATCACTAAAAATTAATTTTTTTACGAAAGTCTCTGAAACCCATTGAAACGTACATATATAGAAAGGTTTTGTCAAATGCAACCAGCACATCCAAAGCAAACCCTTTTATATAGAGCTATCCATAGCTGAAAACTAGAACATTCTAGGAGGTCTGGTTGCGGAGATATCTTAATTCAAAGTAAATCCATTAAAATCGATTTTTTTGAGTTTTGAAAGTTTGCATGACTTTGGATGTCTACAGTTCCACAAATAAGGCTCGGAAGGCCTTGCGGTTTATTAACCGCTTTTGAGTTTTTAGAGAGCTATCCATTGCTGAAAACTAGAGCATTTTGTGGGCTCTGGTTGCAGAGGAATATTGATTCAAAGTTAATCTTTCTTGTTTCAACCCAAAAACTAAAAATCTTAATATGGCCATAACTTCCAAAATAAGGCTCGTAAGAGGTTGCGGTTAACGTTGTTGAACAGATAACGGTCAGGTCTTTGCATTGCCGTTCAAAACTCAACTTTTTTTTTCCAATCGATTTTCGAAAAAAAGCATGGACTACCCCCTTATCACTAAAAATTCATTTTTTTACGAAAGTCTCTGAAACCCATTGAAACGTACATATATAGAAAGGTTTTGTCAAATGCAACCAGCACATCCAAAGCAAACCCTTTTATAAGGTCTAGTTTTCGAGATATTTGCATTCAAAGTTATTTTTTGAGTTATGAAGGCTTGTATGACTTTGGATGCCTACAGTTCCGCAAATAAGGCAATGACGTCATTTTCGCTTGCAAAACGCTTAATTAGTTTTTCAAGAGCTATCCATAGCTGAAAACTAGAACATTCTAGGAGGTCTGGTTGCGGAGATATCTTAATTCAAAGTAAATCCATTAAAATCGATTTTTTTGAGTTTTGAAAGTTTGCATGACTTTGGATGTCTACAGTTCCACAAATAAGGCTCGGAAGGCCTTGCGGTTTATTAACCGCTTAATTAGTTTTTAGAGAGCTATCCATTGCTGAAAACTAGAGCATTTTGTGGGCTCTGGTTGCAGAGGAATATTGATTCAAAGTTAATCTTTCTTGTTTCAACCCAAAAACTAAAAATCTTAATATGGCCATAACTTCCAAAATAAGGCTCGTAAGAGGTTGCGGTTAACGTTGTTGAACAGATAACGGTCAGGTCTTTGCATTGCCGTTCAAAACTCAACTTTTTTTTTTCCAATCGATTTTCGAAAAAAAGCATAACTTCCAAAATAAGGCTCGTAAGAGGTTGCGGTTAACGTTGTTGAACAGATAACGTTCAGGTCTTTGCATTGCCGTTCAAAACTCAACTTTTTTTTTCCAATCGATTTTCGAAAAAAAGCATGGACTACCCCCTTATCACTAAAAATTCATTTTTTTACGAAAGTCTCTGAAACCCATTGAAACGTACATATATAGAAAGGTTTTGTCAAATGCAACCAGCACATCCAAAGCAAACCCTTTTATATAGAGCTATCCATAGCTGAAAACTAGAACATTCTAGGAGGTCTGGTTGCGGAGATATCTTAATTCAAAGTAAATCCATTAAAATCGATTTTTTTGAGTTTTGAAAGTTTGCATGACTTTGGATGTCTACAGTTCCACAAATAAGGCTCGGAAGGCCTTGCGGTTTATTAACCGCTTTTGAGTTTTTAGAGAGCTATCCATTCCTGAAAACTAGAGCATTTTGTGGGCTCTGGTTGCAGAGGAATATTGATTCAAAGTTAATCTTTCTTGTTTCAACCCAAAAACTAAAAATCTTAATATGGCCATAACTTCCAAAATAAGGCTCGTAAGAGGTTGCGGTTAACGTTGTTGAACAGATAACGGTCAGGTCTTTGCATTGCCGTTCAAAACTCAACTTTTTTTTCCAATCGATTTTCGAAAAAAAGCATGGACTACCCCCTTATCACTAAAAATTCATTTTTTTACGAAAGTCTCTGAAACCCATTGAAACGTACATATATAGAAAGGTTTTGTCAAATGCAACCAGCACATCCAAAGCAAACCCTTTTATAAGGTCTAGTTTTCGAGATATTTGCATTCAAAGTTATTTTTTGAGTTATGAAGGCTTGTATGACTTTGGATGCCTACAGTTCCGCAAATAAGGCAATGACGTCATTTTCGCTTGCAAAACGCTTAATTAGTTTTTCAAGAGCTATCCATAGCTGAAAACTAGAACATTCTAGGAGGTCTGGTTGCGGAGATATCTTAATTCAAAGTAAATCCATTAAAATCGATTTTTTTGAGTTTTGAAAGTTTGCATGACTTTGGATGTCTACAGTTCCACAAATAAGGCTCGGAAGGCCTTGCGGTTTATTAACCGCTTAATTAGTTTTTAGAGAGCTATCCATTGCTGAAAACTAGAGCATTTTGTGGGCTCTGGTTGCAGAGGAATATTGATTCAAAGTTAATCTTTCTTGTTTCAACCCAAAAACTTAAAAATCTTAATATGGCCATAACTTCCAAAATAAGGCTCGTAAGAGGTTGCGGTTAACGTTGTTGAACAGATAACGGTCAGGTCTTTGCATTGCCGTTCAAAACTCAACTTTTTTTTTTCCAATCGATTTTCGAAAAAAAGCATAACTTCCAAAATAAGGCTCGTAAGAGGTTGCGGTTAACGTTGTTGAACAGATAACGTTCAGGTCTTTGCATTGCCGTTCAAAACTCAACTTTTTTTTTTCCAATCGATTTTCGAAAAAAAGCATGGACTACCCCCTTATCACTAAAAATTCATTTTTTTACGAAAGTCTCTGAAACCCATTGAAACGTACATATATAGAAAGGTTTTGTCAAATGCAACCAGCACATCCAAAGCAAACCCTTTTATATAGAGCTATCCATAGCTGAAAACTAGAACATTCTAGGAGGTCTGGTTGCGGAGATATCTTAATTCAAAGTAAATCCATTAAAATCGATTTTTTTGAGTTTTGAAAGTTTGCATGACTTTGGATGTCTACAGTTCCACAAATAAGGCTCGGAAGGCCTTGCGGTTTATTAACCGCTTTTGAGTTTTTAGAGAGCTATCCATTGCTGAAAACTAGAGCATTTTGTGGGCTCTGGTTGCAGAGGAATATTGATTCAAAGTTAATCTTTCTTGTTTCAACCCAAAAACTAAAAATCTTAATATGGCCATAACTTCCAAAATAAGGCTCGTAAGAGGTTGCGGTTAACGTTGTTGAACAGATAACGGTCAGGTCTTTGCATTGCCGTTCAAAACTCAACTTTTTTTTTCCAATCGATTTTCGAAAAAAAGCATGGACTACCCCCTTATCACTAAAAATTCATTTTTTTACGAAAGTCTCTGAAACCCATTGAAACGTACATATATAGAAAGGTTTTGTCAAATGCAACCAGCACATCCAAAGCAAACCCTTTTATAAGGTCTAGTTTTCGAGATATTTGCATTCAAAGTTATTTTTTGAGTTATGAAGGCTTGTATGACTTTGGATGCCTACAGTTCCGCAAATAAGGCAATGACGTCATTTTCGCTTGCAAAACGCTTAATTAGTTTTTCAAGAGCTATCCATAGCTGAAAACTAGAACATTCTAGGAGGTCTGGTTGCGGAGATATCTTAATTCAAAGTAAATCCATTAAAATCGATTTTTTTGAGTTTTGAAAGTTTGCATGACTTTGGAAGTCTACAGTTCCACAAATAAGGCTCGGAAGGCCTTGCGGTTTATTAACCGCTTAATTAGTTTTTAGAGAGCTATCCATTGCTGAAAACTAGAGCATTTTGTGGGCTCTGGTTGCAGAGGAATATTGATTCAAAGTTAATCTTTCTTGTTTCAACCCAAAAACTTAAAAATCTTAATATGGCCATAACTTCCAAAATAAGGCTCGTAAGAGGTTGCGGTTAACGTTGTTGAACAGATAACGGTCAGGTCTTTGCATTGCCGTTCAAAACTCAACTTTTTTTTTTCCAATCGATTTTCGAAAAAAAGCATAACTTCCAAAATAAGGCTCGTAAGAGGTTGCGGTTAACGTTGTTGAACAGATAACGTTCAGGTCTTTGCATTGCCGTTCAAAACTCAACTTTTTTTTTTCCAATCGATTTTCGAAAAAAGCATGGACTACCCCCTTATCACTAAAAATTCATTTTTTTACGAAAGTCTCTGAAACCCATTGAAACGTACATATATAGAAAGGTTTTGTCAAATGCAACCAGCACATCCAAAGCAAACCCTTTTATAAGGTCTAGTTTTCGAGATATTTGCATTCAAAGTTATTTTTTGAGTTATGAAGGCTTGTATGACTTTGGATGCCTACAGTTCCGCAAATAAGGCAATGACGTCATTTTCGCTTGCAAAACGCTTAATTAGTTTTTCAAGAGCTATCCATAGCTGAAAACTAGAACATTTTAGGAGGTCTGGTTGCGGAGATATCTTAATTCAAAGTAAATCCATTAAAATCGATTTTTTTGAGTTTTGAAAGTTTGCATGACTTTGGATGTCTACAGTTCCACAAATAAGGCTCGGAAGGCCTTGCGGTTTATTAACCGCTTAATTAGTTTTTAGAGAGCTATCCATTGCTGAAAACTAGAGCATTTTGTGGGCTCTGGTTGCAGAGGAATATTGATTCAAAGTTAATCTTTCTTGTTTCAACCCAAAAACTTAAAAATCTTAATATGGCCATAACTTCCAAAATAAGGCTCGTAAGAGGTTGCGGTTAACGTTGTTGAACAGATAACGGTCAGGTCTTTGCATTGCCGTTCAAAACTCAACTTTTTTTTTTCCAATCGATTTTCGAAAAAAAGCATAACTTCCAAAATAAGGCTCGTAAGAGGTTGCGGTTAACGTTGTTGAACAGATAACGTTCAGGTCTTTGCATTGCCGTTCAAAACTCAACTTTTTTTTTTCCAATCGATTTTCGAAAAAAGCATGGACTACCCCCTTATCACTAAAAATTCATTTTTTTACGAAAGTCTCTGAAACCCATTGAAACGTACATATATAGAAAGGTTTTGTCAAATGCAACCAGCACATCCAAAGCAAACCCTTTTATAAGGTCTAGTTTTCGAGATATTTGCATTCAAAGTTATTTTTTGAGTTATGAAGGCTTGTATGACTTTGGATGCCTACAGTTCCGCAAATAAGGCAATGACGTCATTTTCGCTTGCAAAACGCTTAATTAGTTTTTCAAGAGCTATCCATAGCTGAAAACTAGAACATTTTAGGAGGTCTGGTTGCGGAGATATCTTAATTCAAAGTAAATCCATTAAAATCGATTTTTTTGAGTTTTGAAAGTTTGCATGACTTTGGATGTCTACAGTTCCACAAATAAGGCTCGGAAGGCCTTGCGGTTTATTAACCGCTTAATTAGTTTTTAGAGAGCTATCCATTGCTGAAAACTAGAGCATTTTGTGGGCTCTGGTTGCAGAGGAATATTGATTCAAAGTTAATCTTTCTTGTTTCAACCCAAAAACTAAAAATCTTAATATGGCCATAACTTCCAAAATAAGGCTCGTAAGAGGTTGCGGTTAACGTTGTTGAACAGATAACGGTCAGGTCTTTGCATTGCCGTTCAAAACTCAACTTTTTTTTTCCAATCGATTTTCGAAAAAAAGCATGGACTACCCCCTTATCACTAAAAATTCATTTTTTTACGAAAGTCTCTGAAACCCATTGAAACGTACATATATAGAAAGGTTTTGTCAAATGCAACCAGCACATCCAAAGCAAACCCTTTTATAAGGTCTAGTTTTCGAGATATTTGCATTCAAAGTTATTTTTTGAGTTATGAAGGCTTGTATGACTTTGGATGCCTACAGTTCCGCAAATAAGGCAATGACGTCATTTTCGCTTGCAAAACGCTTAATTAGTTTTTCAAGAGCTATCCATAGCTGAAAACTAGAACATTCTAGGAGGTCTGGTTGCGGAGATATCTTAATTCAAAGTAAATCCATTAAAATCGATTTTTTTGAGTTTTGAAAGTTTGCATGACTTTGGAAGTCTACAGTTCCACAAATAAGGCTCGGAAGGCCTTGCGGTTTATTAACCGCTTAATTAGTTTTTAGAGAGCTATCCATTGCTGAAAACTAGAGCATTTTGTGGGCTCTGGTTGCAGAGGAATATTGATTCAAAGTTAATCTTTCTTGTTTCAACCCAAAAACTTAAAAATCTTAATATGGCCATAACTTCCAAAATAAGGCTCGTAAGAGGTTGCGGTTAACGTTGTTGAACAGATAACGGTCAGGTCTTTGCATTGCCGTTCAAAACTCAACTTTTTTTTTTCCAATCGATTTTCGAAAAAAAGCATAACTTCCAAAATAAGGCTCGTAAGAGGTTGCGGTTAACGTTGTTGAACAGATAACGTTCAGGTCTTTGCATTGCCGTTCAAAACTCAACTTTTTTTTTTCCAATCGATTTTCGAAAAAAGCATGGACTACCCCCTTATCACTAAAAATTCATTTTTTTACGAAAGTCTCTGAAACCCATTGAAACGTACATATATAGAAAGGTTTTGTCAAATGCAACCAGCACATCCAAAGCAAACCCTTTTATAAGGTCTAGTTTTCGAGATATTTGCATTCAAAGTTATTTTTTGAGTTATGAAGGCTTGTATGACTTTGGATGCCTACAGTTCCGCAAATAAGGCAATGACGTCATTTTCGCTTGCAAAACGCTTAATTAGTTTTTCAAGAGCTATCCATAGCTGAAAACTAGAACATTTTAGGAGGTCTGGTTGCGGAGATATCTTAATTCAAAGTAAATCCATTAAAATCGATTTTTTTGAGTTTTGAAAGTTTGCATGACTTTGGATGTCTACAGTTCCACAAATAAGGCTCGGAAGGCCTTGCGGTTTATTAACCGCTTAATTAGTTTTTAGAGAGCTATCCATTGCTGAAAACTAGAGCATTTTGTGGGCTCTGGTTGCAGAGGAATATTGATTCAAAGTTAATCTTTCTTGTTTCAACCCAAAAACTTAAAAATCTTAATATGGCCATAACTTCCAAAATAAGGCTCGTAAGAGGTTGCGGTTAACGTTGTTGAACAGATAACGGTCAGGTCTTTGCATTGCCGTTCAAAACTCAACTTTTTTTTTTCCAATCGATTTTCGAAAAAAAGCATAACTTCCAAAATAAGGCTCGTAAGAGGTTGCGGTTAACGTTGTTGAACAGATAACGTTCAGGTCTTTGCATTGCCGTTCAAAACTCAACTTTTTTTTTTCCAATCGATTTTCGAAAAAAAGCATGGACTACCCCCTTATCACTAAAAATTCATTTTTTTACGAAAGTCTCTGAAACCCATTGAAACGTACATATATAGAAAGGTTTTGTCAAATGCAACCAGCACATCCAAAGCAAACCCTTTTATATAGAGCTATCCATAGCTGAAAACTAGAACATTCTAGGAGGTCTGGTTGCGGAGATATCTTAATTCAAAGTAAATCCATTAAAATCGATTTTTTTGAGTTTTGAAAGTTTGCATGACTTTGGATGTCTACAGTTCCACAAATAAGGCTCGGAAGGCCTTGCGGTTTATTAACCGCTTTTGAGTTTTTAGAGAGCTATCCATTGCTGAAAACTAGAGCATTTTGTGGGCTCTGGTTGCAGAGGAATATTGATTCAAAGTTAATCTTTCTTGTTTCAACCCAAAAACTAAAAATCTTAATATGGCCATAACTTCCAAACTAAGGCTCGTAAGAGGTTGCGGTTAACGTTGTTGAACAGATAACGGTCAGGTCTTTGCATTGTCGTTCAAAACTCAACTTTTTTTTTTCCAATCGATTTTCGAAAAAAAGCATGGACTACCCCCTTATCACTAAAAATTCATTTTTTTACGAAAGTCTCTGAAACCCATTGAAACGTACATATATAGAAAGGTTTTGTCAAATGCAACCAGCACATCCAAAGCAAACCCTTTTATAAGGTCTAGTTTTCGAGATATTTGCATTCAAAGTTATTTTTTGAGTTATGAAGGCTTGTATGACTTTGGATGCCTACAGTTCCGCAAATAAGGCAATGACGTCATTTTCGCTTGCAAAACGCTTAATTAGTTTTTCAAGAGCTATCCATAGCTGAAAACTAGAACATTCTAGGAGGTCTGGTTGCGGAGATATCTTAATTCAAAATAAATCCATTAAAATCGATTTTTTTGAGTTTTGAAAGTTTGCATGACTTTGGATGTCTACAGTTCCACAAATAAGGCTCGGAAGGCCTTGCGGTTTATTAACCGCTTAATTAGTTTTTAGAGAGCTATCCATTGCTGAAAACTAGAGCATTTTGTGGGCTCTGGTTGCAGAGGAATATTGATTCAAAGTTAATCTTTCTTGTTTCAACCCAAAAACTAAAAATCTTAATATGGCCATAACTTCCAAAATAAGGCTCGTAAGAGGTTGCGGTTAACGTTGTTGAACAGATAACGGTCAGGTCTTTGCATTGCCGTTCAAAACTCAACTTTTTTTTTGACTACCCCCTTATCACTAAAAATTCATTTTTTTACGAAAGTCTCTGAAACCCATTGAAACGTACATATATAGAAAGGTTTTGTCAAATGCAACCAGCACATCCAAAGCAAACCCTTTTATATAGAGCTATCCATAGCTGAAAACTAGAACATTCTAGGAAGTCTGGTTGCGGAGATATCTTAATTCAAAGTAAATCCATTAAAATCGATTTTTTTGAGTTTTGAAAGTTTGCATGACTTTGGATGTCTACAGTTCCACAAATAAGGCTCGGAAGGCCTTGCGGTTTATTAACCGCTTTTGAGTTTTTAGAGAGCTATCCATTGCTGAAAACTAGAGCATTTTGTGGGCTCTGGTTGTAGAGGAATATTGATTCAAAGTTAATCTTTCTTGTTTCAACCCAAAAACTAAAAATCTTAATATGGCCATAACTTCCAAAATAAGGCTCGTAAGAGGTTGCGGTTAACGTTGTTGAACAGATAACGTTCAGGTCTTTGCATTGCCGTTCAAAACTCAACTTTTTTTTTTCCAATCGATTTTCGAAAAAAAGCATGGACTACCCCCTTATCACTAAAAATTCATTTTTTTACGAAAGTCTCTGAAACCCATTGAAACGTACATATATAGAAAGGTTTTGTCAAATGCAACCAGCACATCCAAAGCAAACCCTTTTATATAGAGCTATCCATAGCTGAAAACTAAACTTTTTTTGACTACCCCCTTATCACTAAAAATTCATTTTTTTACGAAAGTCTCTGAAACCCATTGAAACGTACATATATAGAAAGGTTTTGTCAAATGCAACCAGCACATCCAAAGCAAACCCTTTTATATAGAGCTATCCATAGCTGAAAACTAGAACATTCTAGGAGGTCTGGTTGCGGAGATATCTTAATTCAAAGTAAATCCATTAAAATCGATTTTTTTGAGTTTTGAAAGTTTGCATGACTTTGGATGTCTACAGTTCCACAAATAAGGCTCGGAAGGCCTTGCGGTTTATTAACCGCTTTTGAGTTTTTAGAGAGCTATCCATTGCTGAAAACTAGAGCATTTTGTGGGCTCTGGTTGCAGAGGAATATTGATTCAAAGTTAATCTTTCTTGTTTCAACCCAAAAACTAAAAATCTTAATATGGCCATAACTTCCAAAATAAGGCTCGTAAGAGGTTGCGGTTAACGTTGTTGAACAGATAACGTTCAGGTCTTTGCATTGCCGTTCAAAACTCAACTTTTTTTTTTCCAATCGATTTTCGAAAAAAAGCATGGACTACCCCCTTATCACTAAAAATTCATTTTTTTACGAAAGTCTCTGAAACCCATTGAAACGTACATATATAGAAAGGTTTTGTCAAATGCAACCAGCACATCCAAAGCAAACCCTTTTATATAGAGCTATCCATAGCTGAAAACTAGAACATTCTAGGAGGTCTGGTTGCGGAGATATCTTAATTCAAAGTAAATCCATTAAAATCGATTTTTTTGAGTTTTGAAAGTTTGCATGACTTTGGATGTCTACAGTTCCACAAATAAGGCTCGGAAGGCCTTGCGGTTTATTAACCGCTTTTGAGTTTTTAAAGAGCTATCCATTGCTGAAAACTAGAGCATTTTGTGGGCTCTGGTTGCAGAGGAATATTGATTCAAAGTTAATCTTTCTTGTTTCAACCCAAAAACTAAAAATCTTAATATGGCCATAACTTCCAAAATAAGGCTCGTAAGAGGTTGCGGTTAACGTTGTTGAACAGATAACGGTCAGGTCTTTGCATTGCCGTTCAAAACTCAACTTTTTTTTTTCCAATCGATTTTCGAAAAAAAGCATGGACTACCCCCTTATCACTAAAAATTCATTTTTTTACGAAAGTCTCTGAAACCCATTGAAACGTACATATATAGAAAGGTTTTGTCAAATGCAACCAGCACATCCAAAGCAAACCCTTTTATAAGGTCTAGTTTTTGAGATATTTGCATTCAAAGTTATTTTTTGAGTTATGAAGGCTTGTATGACTTTGGATGCCTACAGTTCCGCAAATAAGGCAATGACGTCATTTTCGCTTGCAAAACGCTTAATTAGTTTTTCAAGAGCTATCCATAGCTGAAAACTAGAACATTCTAGGAGGTCTGGTTGCGGAGATATCTTAATTCAAAGTAAATCCATTAAAATCGATTTTTTTGAGTTTTGAAAGTTTGCATGACTTTGGATGTCTACAGTTCCACAAATAAGGCTCGGAAGGCCTTGCGGTTTATTAACCGCTTTTGAGTTTTTAGAGAGCTATCCATTGCTGAAAACTAGAGCATTTTGTGGGCTCTGGTTGCAGAGGAATATTGATTCAAAGTTAATCTTTCTTGTTTCAACCCAAAAACTAAAAATCTTAATATGGCCATAACTTCCAAAATAAGGCTCGTAAGAGGTTGCGGTTAACGTTGTTGAACAGATAACGTTCAGGTCTTTGCATTGCCGTTCAAAACTCAACTTTTTTTTTTCCAATCGATTTTCGAAAAAAAGCATGGACTACCCCCTTATCACTAAAAATTCATTTTTTTACGAAAGTCTCTGAAACCCATTGAAACGTACATATATAGAAAGGTTTTGTCAAATGCAACCAGCACATCCAAAGCAAACCCTTTTATATAGAGCTATCCATAGCTGAAAACTAAACTTTTTTTGACTACCCCCTTATCACTAAAAATTCATTTTTTTACGAAAGTCTCTGAAACCCATTGAAACGTACATATATAGAAAGGTTTTGTCAAATGCAACCAGCACATCCAAAGCAAACCCTTTTATATAGAGCTATCCATAGCTGAAAACTAGAACATTCTAGGAGGTCTGGTTGCGGAGATATCTTAATTCAAAGTAAATCCATTAAAATCGATTTTTTTGAGTTTTGAAAGTTTGCATGACTTTGGATGTCTACAGTTCCACAAATAAGGCTCGGAAGGCCTTGCGGTTTATTAACCGCTTTTGAGTTTTTAGAGAGCTATCCATTGCTGAAAACTAGAGCATTTTGTGGGCTCTGGTTGCAGAGGAATATTGATTCAAAGTTAATCTTTCTTGTTTCAACCCAAAAACTAAAAATCTTAATATGGCCATAACTTCCAAAATAAGGCTCGTAAGAGGTTGCGGTTAACGTTGTTGAACAGATAACGTTCAGGTCTTTGCATTGCCGTTCAAAACTCAACTTTTTTTTTTCCAATCGATTTTCGAAAAAAAGCATGGACTACCCCCTTATCACTAAAAATTCATTTTTTTACGAAAGTCTCTGAAACCCATTGAAACGTACATATATAGAAAGGTTTTGTCAAATGCAACCAGCACATCCAAAGCAAACCCTTTTATATAGAGCTATCCATAGCTGAAAACTAGAACATTCTAGGAGGTCTGGTTGCGGAGATATCTTAATTCAAAGTAAATCCATTAAAATCGATTTTTTTGAGTTTTGAAAGTTTGCATGACTTTGGATGTCTACAGTTCCACAAATAAGGCTCGGAAGGCCTTGCGGTTTATTAACCGCTTTTGAGTTTTTAAAGAGCTATCCATTGCTGAAAACTAGAGCATTTTGTGGGCTCTGGTTGCAGAGGAATATTGATTCAAAGTTAATCTTTCTTGTTTCAACCCAAAAACTAAAAATCTTAATATGGCCATAACTTCCAAAATAAGGCTCGTAAGAGGTTGCGGTTAACGTTGTTGAACAGATAACGGTCAGGTCTTTGCATTGCCGTTCAAAACTCAACTTTTTTTTGACTACCCCCTTATCACTAAAAATTCATTTTTTTACGAAAGTCTCTGAAACCCATTGAAACGTACATATATAGAAAGGTTTTGTCAAATGCAACCAGCACATCCAAAGCAAACCCTTTTATATAGAGCTATCCATAGCTGAAAACTAGAACATTCTAGGAGGTCTGGTTGCGGAGATATCTTAATTCAAAGTAAATCCATTAAAATCGATTTTTTTGAGTTTTGAAAGTTTGCATGACTTTGGATGTCTACAGTTCCACAAATAAGGCTCGGAAGGCCTTGCGGTTTATTAACCGCTTTTGAGTTTTTAAAGAGCTATCCATTGCTGAAAACTAGAGCATTTTGTGGGCTCTGGTTGCAGAGGAATATTGATTCAAAGTTAATCTTTCTTGTTTCAACCCAAAAACTAAAAATCTTAATATGGCCATAACTTCCAAAATAAGGCTCGTAAGAGGTTGCGGTTAACGTTGTTGAACAGATAACGGTCAGGTCTTTGCATTGCCGTTCAAAACTCAACTTTTTTTTTTCCAATCGATTTTCGAAAAAAAGCATGGACTACCCCCTTATCACTAAAAATTCATTTTTTTACGAAAGTCTCTGAAACCCATTGAAACGTACATATATAGAAAGGTTTTGTCAAATGCAACCAGCACATCCAAAGCAAACCCTTTTATAAGGTCTAGTTTTTGAGATATTTGCATTCAAAGTTATTTTTTGAGTTATGAAGGCTTGTATGACTTTGGATGCCTACAGTTCCGCAAATAAGGCAATGACGTCATTTTCGCTTGCAAAACGCTTAATTAGTTTTTCAAGAGCTATCCATAGCTGAAAACTAGAACATTCTAGGAGGTCTGGTTGCGGAGATATCTTAATTCAAAGTAAATCCATTAAAATCGATTTTTTTGAGTTTTGAAAGTTTGCATGACTTTGGATGTCTACAGTTCCACAAATAAGGCTCGGAAGGCCTTGCGGTTTATTAACCGCTTTTGAGTTTTTAGAGAGCTATCCATTGCTGAAAACTAGAGCATTTTGTGGGCTCTGGTTGCAGAGGAATATTGATTCAAAGTTAATCTTTCTTGTTTCAACCCAAAAACTAAAAATCTTAATATGGCCATAACTTCCAAAATAAGGCTCGTAAGAGGTTGCGGTTAACGTTGTTGAACAGATAACGTTCAGGTCTTTGCATTGCCGTTCAAAACTCAACTTTTTTTTTCCAATCGATTTTCGAAAAAAAGCATGGACTACCCCCTTATCACTAAAAATTCATTTTTTTACGAAAGTCTCTGAAACCCATTGAAACGTACATATATAGAAAGGTTTTGTCAAATGCAACCAGCACATCCAAAGCAAACCCTTTTATATAGAGCTATCCATAGCTGAAAACTAAACTTTTTTTGACTACCCCCTTATCACTAAAAATTCATTTTTTTACGAAAGTCTCTGAAACCCATTGAAACGTACATATATAGAAAGGTTTTGTCAAATGCAACCAGCACATCCAAAGCAAACCCTTTTATATAGAGCTATCCATAGCTGAAAACTAGAACATTCTAGGAGGTCTGGTTGCGGAGATATCTTAATTCAAAGTAAATCCATTAAAATCGATTTTTTTGAGTTTTGAAAGTTTGCATGACTTTGGATGTCTACAGTTCCACAAATAAGGCTCGGAAGGCCTTGCGGTTTATTAACCGCTTTTGAGTTTTTAGAGAGCTATCCATTGCTGAAAACTAGAGCATTTTGTGGGCTCTGGTTGCAGAGGAATATTGATTCAAAGTTAATCTTTCTTGTTTCAACCCAAAAACTAAAAATCTTAATATGGCCATAACTTCCAAAATAAGGCTCGTAAGAGGTTGCGGTTAACGTTGTTGAACAGATAACGTTCAGGTCTTTGCATTGCCGTTCAAAACTCAACTTTTTTTTTTCCAATCGATTTTCGAAAAAAAGCATGGACTACCCCCTTATCACTAAAAATTCATTTTTTTACGAAAGTCTCTGAAACCCATTGAAACGTACATATATAGAAAGGTTTTGTCAAATGCAACCAGCACATCCAAAGCAAACCCTTTTATATAGAGCTATCCATAGCTGAAAACTAGAACATTCTAGGAGGTCTGGTTGCGGAGATATCTTAATTCAAAGTAAATCCATTAAAATCGATTTTTTTGAGTTTTGAAAGTTTGCATGACTTTGGATGTCTACAGTTCCACAAATAAGGCTCGGAAGGCCTTGCGGTTTATTAACCGCTTTTGAGTTTTTAAAGAGCTATCCATTGCTGAAAACTAGAGCATTTTGTGGGCTCTGGTTGCAGAGGAATATTGATTCAAAGTTAATCTTTCTTGTTTCAACCCAAAAACTAAAAATCTTAATATGGCCATAACTTCCAAAATAAGGCTCGTAAGAGGTTGCGGTTAACGTTGTTGAACAGATAACGGTCAGGTCTTTGCATTGCCGTTCAAAACTCAACTTTTTTTTGACTACCCCCTTATCACTAAAAATTCATTTTTTTACGAAAGTCTCTGAAACCCATTGAAACGTACATATATAGAAAGGTTTTGTCAAATGCAACCAGCACATCCAAAGCAAACCCTTTTATATAGAGCTATCCATAGCTGAAAACTAGAACATTCTAGGAGGTCTGGTTGCGGAGATATCTTAATTCAAAGTAAATCCATTAAAATCGATTTTTTTGAGTTTTGAAAGTTTGCATGACTTTGGATGTCTACAGTTCCACAAATAAGGCTCGGAAGGCCTTGCGGTTTATTAACCGCTTTTGAGTTTTTAGAGAGCTATCCATTGCTGAAAACTAGAGCATTTTGTGGGCTCTGGTTGCAGAGGAATATTGATTCAAAGTTAATCTTTCTTGTTTCAACCCAAAAACTAAAAATCTTAATATGGCCATAACTTCCAAAATAAGGCTCGTAAGAGGTTGCGGTTAACGTTGTTGAACAGATAACGGTCAGGTCTTTGCATTGCCGTTCAAAACTCAACTTTTTTTTTTCCAATCGATTTTCGAAAAAAAGCATGGACTACCCCCTTATCACTAAAAATTCATTTTTTTACGAAAGTCTCTGAAACCCACTGAAACGTACATATATAGAAAGGTTTTGTCAAATGCAACCAGCACATCCAAAGCAAACCCTTTTATATAGAGCTATCCATAGCTGAAAACTAGAACATTCTAGGAGGTCTGGTTGCGGAGATATCTTAATTCAAAGTAAATCCATTAAAATCGATTTTTTTGAGTTTTGAAAGTTTGCATGACTTTGGATGTCTACAGTTCCACATATAAGGCTCGGAAGGCCTTGCGGTTTATTAACCGCTTTTGAGTTTTTAAAGAGCTATCCATTGCTGAAAACTAGAGCATTTTGTGGGCTCTGGTTGCAGAGGAATATTGATTCAAAGTTAATCTTTCTTGTTTCAACCCAAAAACTAAAAATCTTAATATGGCCATAACTTCCAAAATAAGGCTCGTAAGAGGTTGCGGTTAACGTTGTTGAACAGATAACGGTCAGGTCTTTGCATTGCCGTTCAAAACTCAACTTTTTTTTTTCCAATCGATTTTCGAAAAAAAGCATGGACTACCCCCTTATCACTAAAAATTCATTTTTTTACGAAAGTCTCTGAAACCCATTGAAACGTACATATATAGAAAGGTTTTGTCAAATGCAACCAGCACATCCAAAGCAAACCCTTTTATAAGGTCTAGTTTTCGAGATATTTGCATTCAAAGTTATTTTTTGAGTTATGAAGGCTTGTATGACTTTGGATGCCTACAGTTCCGCAAATAAGGCAATGACGTCATTTTCGCTTGCAAAACGCTTAATTAGTTTTTCAAGAGCTATCCATAGCTGAAAACTAGAACATTCTAGGAGGTCTGGTTGCGGAGATATCTTAATTCAAAGTAAATCCATTAAAATCGATTTTTTTGAGTTTTGAAAGTTTGCATGACTTTGGATGTCTACAGTTCCACAAATAAGGCTCGGAAGGCCTTGCGGTTTATTAACCGCTTAATTAGTTTTTAGAGAGCTATCCATTGCTGAAAACTAGAGCATTTTGTGGGCTCTGGTTGCAGAGGAATATTGATTCAAAGTTAATCTTTCTTGTTTCAACCCAAAAACTTAAAAATCTTAATATGGCCATAACTTCCAAAATAAGGCTCGTAAGAGGTTGCGGTTAACGTTGTTGAACAGATAACGTTCAGGTCTTTGCATTGCCGTTCAAAACTCCAGCTATCCATAGCTGAAAACTAGAACATTCTAGGAGGTCTGGTTGCGGAGATATCTTAATTCAAAGTAAATCCATTAAAATCGATTTTTTTGAGTTTTGAAAGTTTGCATGACTTTGGATGTCTACAGTTCCACAAATAAGGCTCGGAAGGCCTTGCGGTTTATTAACCGCTTAATTAGTTTTTAGAGAGCTATCCATTGCTGAAAACTAGAGCATTTTGTGGGCTCTGGTTGCAGAGGAATATTGATTCAAAGTTAATCTTTCTTGTTTCAACCCAAAAACTAAAAATCTTAATATGGCCATAACTTCCAAAATAAGGCTCGTAAGAGGTTGCGGTTAACGTTGTTGAACAGATAACGGTCAGGTCTTTGCATTGCCGTTCAAAACTCAACTTTTTTTTTTCCAATCGATTTTCGAAAAAAAGCATAACTTCCAAAATAAGGCTCGTAAGAGGTTGCGGTTAACGTTGTTGAACAGATAACGTTCAGGTCTTTGCATTGCCGTTCAAAACTCAACTTTTTTTTTTCCAATCGATTTTCGAAAAAAAGCATGGACTACCCCCTTATCACTAAAAATTCATTTTTTTACGAAAGTCTCTGAAACCCATTGAAACGTACATATATAGAAAGGTTTTGTCAAATGCAACCAGCACATCCAAAGCAAACCCTTTTATATAGAGCTATCCATAGCTGAAAACTAGAACATTCTAGGAGGTCTGGTTGCGGAGATATCTTAATTCAAAGTAAATCCATTAAAATCGATTTTTTTGAGTTTTGAAAGTTTGCATGACTTTGGATGTCTACAGTTCCACAAATAAGGCTCGGAAGGCCTTGCGGTTTATTAACCGCTTTTGAGTTTTTAGAGAGCTATCCATTCCTGAAAACTAGAGCATTTTGTGGGCTCTGGTTGCAGAGGAATATTGATTCAAAGTTAATCTTTCTTGTTTCAACCCAAAAACTAAAAATCTTAATATGGCCATAACTTCCAAAATAAGGCTCGTAAGAGGTTGCGGTTAACGTTGTTGAACAGATAACGGTCAGGTCTTTGCATTGCCGTTCAAAACTCAACTTTTTTTTTCCAATCGATTTTCGAAAAAAAGCATGGACTACCCCCTTATCACTAAAAATTCATTTTTTTACGAAAGTCTCTGAAACCCATTGAAACGTACATATATAGAAAGGTTTTGTCAAATGCAACCAGCACATCCAAAGCAAACCCTTTTATAAGGTCTAGTTTTCGAGATATTTGCATTCAAAGTTATTTTTTGAGTTATGAAGGCTTGTATGACTTTGGATGCCTACAGTTCCGCAAATAAGGCAATGACGTCATTTTCGCTTGCAAAACGCTTAATTAGTTTTTCAAGAGCTATCCATAGCTGAAAACTAGAACATTCTAGGAGGTCTGGTTGCGGAGATATCTTAATTCAAAGTAAATCCATTAAAATCGATTTTTTTGAGTTTTGAAAGTTTGCATGACTTTGGATGTCTACAGTTCCACAAATAAGGCTCGGAAGGCCTTGCGGTTTATTAACCGCTTAATTAGTTTTTAGAGAGCTATCCATTGCTGAAAACTAGAGCATTTTGTGGGCTCTGGTTGCAGAGGAATATTGATTCAAAGTTAATCTTTCTTGTTTCAACCCAAAAACTTAAAAATCTTAATATGGCCATAACTTCCAAAATAAGGCTCGTAAGAGGTTGCGGTTAACGTTGTTGAACAGATAACGGTCAGGTCTTTGCATTGCCGTTCAAAACTCAACTTTTTTTTTTCCAATCGATTTTCGAAAAAAAGCATAACTTCCAAAATAAGGCTCGTAAGAGGTTGCGGTTAACGTTGTTGAACAGATAACGTTCAGGTCTTTGCATTGCCGTTCAAAACTCAACTTTTTTTTTTCCAATCGATTTTCGAAAAAAAGCATGGACTACCCCCTTATCACTAAAAATTCATTTTTTTACGAAAGTCTCTGAAACCCATTGAAACGTACATATATAGAAAGGTTTTGTCAAATGCAACCAGCACATCCAAAGCAAACCCTTTTATATAGAGCTATCCATAGCTGAAAACTAGAACATTCTAGGAGGTCTGGTTGCGGAGATATCTTAATTCAAAGTAAATCCATTAAAATCGATTTTTTTGAGTTTTGAAAGTTTGCATGACTTTGGATGTCTACAGTTCCACAAATAAGGCTCGGAAGGCCTTGCGGTTTATTAACCGCTTTTGAGTTTTTAGAGAGCTATCCATTGCTGAAAACTAGAGCATTTTGTGGGCTCTGGTTGCAGAGGAATATTGATTCAAAGTTAATCTTTCTTGTTTCAACCCAAAAACTAAAAATCTTAATATGGCCATAACTTCCAAAATAAGGCTCGTAAGAGGTTGCGGTTAACGTTGTTGAACAGATAACGGTCAGGTCTTTGCATTGCCGTTCAAAACTCAACTTTTTTTTTCCAATCGATTTTCGAAAAAAAGCATGGACTACCCCCTTATCACTAAAAATTCATTTTTTTACGAAAGTCTCTGAAACCCATTGAAACGTACATATATAGAAAGGTTTTGTCAAATGCAACCAGCACATCCAAAGCAAACCCTTTTATAAGGTCTAGTTTTCGAGATATTTGCATTCAAAGTTATTTTTTGAGTTATGAAGGCTTGTATGACTTTGGATGCCTACAGTTCCGCAAATAAGGCAATGACGTCATTTTCGCTTGCAAAACGCTTAATTAGTTTTTCAAGAGCTATCCATAGCTGAAAACTAGAACATTCTAGGAGGTCTGGTTGCGGAGATATCTTAATTCAAAGTAAATCCATTAAAATCGATTTTTTTGAGTTTTGAAAGTTTGCATGACTTTGGATGTCTACAGTTCCACAAATAAGGCTCGGAAGGCCTTGCGGTTTATTAACCGCTTAATTAGTTTTTAGAGAGCTATCCATTGCTGAAAACTAGAGCATTTTGTGGGCTCTGGTTGCAGAGGAATATTGATTCAAAGTTAATCTTTCTTGTTTCAACCCAAAAACTTAAAAATCTTAATATGGCCATAACTTCCAAAATAAGGCTCGTAAGAGGTTGCGGTTAACGTTGTTGAACAGATAACGGTCAGGTCTTTGCATTGCCGTTCAAAACTCAACTTTTTTTTTTCCAATCGATTTTCGAAAAAAAGCATAACTTCCAAAATAAGGCTCGTAAGAGGTTGCGGTTAACGTTGTTGAACAGATAACGTTCAGGTCTTTGCATTGCCGTTCAAAACTCAACTTTTTTTTTTCCAATCGATTTTCGAAAAAAAGCATGGACTACCCCCTTATCACTAAAAATTCATTTTTTTACGAAAGTCTCTGAAACCCATTGAAACGTACATATATAGAAAGGTTTTGTCAAATGCAACCAGCACATCCAAAGCAAACCCTTTTATATAGAGCTATCCATAGCTGAAAACTAGAACATTCTAGGAGGTCTGGTTGCGGAGATATCTTAATTCAAAGTAAATCCATTAAAATCGATTTTTTTGAGTTTTGAAAGTTTGCATGACTTTGGATGTCTACAGTTCCACAAATAAGGCTCGGAAGGCCTTGCGGTTTATTAACCGCTTTTGAGTTTTTAGAGAGCTATCCATTGCTGAAAACTAGAGCATTTTGTGGGCTCTGGTTGCAGAGGAATATTGATTCAAAGTTAATCTTTCTTGTTTCAACCCAAAAACTAAAAATCTTAATATGGCCATAACTTCCAAAATAAGGCTCGTAAGAGGTTGCGGTTAACGTTGTTGAACAGATAACGGTCAGGTCTTTGCATTGCCGTTCAAAACTCAACTTTTTTTTTTCCAATCGATTTTCGAAAAAAAGCATGGACTACCCCCTTATCACTAAAAATTCATTTTTTTACGAAAGTCTCTGAAACCCATTGAAACGTACATATATAGAAAGGTTTTGTCAAATGCAACCAGCACATCCAAAGCAAACCCTTTTATAAGGTCTAGTTTTCGAGATATTTGCATTCAAAGTTATTTTTTGAGTTATGAAGGCTTGTATGACTTTGGATGCCTACAGTTCCGCAAATAAGGCAATGACGTCATTTTCGCTTGCAAAACGCTTAATTAGTTTTTCAAGAGCTATCCATAGCTGAAAACTAGAACATTCTAGGAGGTCTGGTTGCGGAGATATCTTAATTCAAAGTAAATCCATTAAAATCGATTTTTTTGAGTTTTGAAAGTTTGCATGACTTTGGAAGTCTACAGTTCCACAAATAAGGCTCGGAAGGCCTTGCGGTTTATTAACCGCTTAATTAGTTTTTAGAGAGCTATCCATTGCTGAAAACTAGAGCATTTTGTGGGCTCTGGTTGCAGAGGAATATTGATTCAAAGTTAATCTTTCTTGTTTCAACCCAAAAACTTAAAAATCTTAATATGGCCATAACTTCCAAAATAAGGCTCGTAAGAGGTTGCGGTTAACGTTGTTGAACAGATAACGGTCAGGTCTTTGCATTGCCGTTCAAAACTCAACTTTTTTTTTCCAATCGATTTTCGAAAAAAAGCATAACTTCCAAAATAAGGCTCGTAAGAGGTTGCGGTTAACGTTGTTGAACAGATAACGTTCAGGTCTTTGCATTGCCGTTCAAAACTCAACTTTTTTTTTTCCAATCGATTTTCGAAAAAAAGCATGGACTACCCCCTTATCACTAAAAATTCATTTTTTTACGAAAGTCTCTGAAACCCATTGAAACGTACATATATAGAAAGGTTTTGTCAAATGCAACCAGCACATCCAAAGCAAACCCTTTTATAAGGTCTAGTTTTCGAGATATTTGCATTCAAAGTTATTTTTTGAGTTATGAAGGCTTGTATGACTTTGGATGCCTACAGTTCCGCAAATAAGGCAATGACGTCATTTTCGCTTGCAAAACGCTTAATTAGTTTTTCAAGAGCTATCCATAGCTGAAAACTAGAACATTCTAGGAGGTCTGGTTGCGGAGATATCTTAATTCAAAGTAAATCCATTAAAATCGATTTTTTTGAGTTTTGAAAGTTTGCATGACTTTGGATGTCTACAGTTCCACAAATAAGGCTCGGAAGGCCTTGCGGTTTATTAACCGCTTAATGAGTTTTTAGAGAGCTATCCATTGCTGAAAACTAGAGCATTTTGTGGGCTCTGGTTGCAGAGGAATATTGATTCAAAGTTAATCTTTCTTGTTTCAACCCAAAAACTTAAAAATCTTAATATGGCCATAACTTCCAAAATAAGGCTCGTAAGAGGTTGCGGTTAACGTTGTTGAACAGATAACGGTCAGGTCTTTGCATTGCCGTTCAAAACTCAACTTTTTTTTTTCCAATCGATTTTCGAAAAAAAGCATAACTTCCAAAATAAGGCTCGTAAGAGGTTGCGGTTAACGTTGTTGAACAGATAACGTTCAGGTCTTTGCATTGCCGTTCAAAACTCAACTTTTTTTTTTCCAATCGATTTTCGAAAAAAAGCATGGACTACCCCCTTATCACTAAAAATTCATTTTTTTACGAAAGTCTCTGAAACCCATTGAAACGTACATATATAGAAAGGTTTTGTCAAATGCAACCAGCACATCCAAAGCAAACCCTTTTATATAGAGCTATCCATAGCTGAAAACTAGAACATTCTAGGAGGTCTGGTTGCGGAGATATCTTAATTCAAAGTAAATCCATTAAAATCGATTTTTTTGAGTTTTGAAAGTTTGCATGACTTTGGATGTCTACAGTTCCACAAATAAGGCTCGGAAGGCCTTGCGGTTTATTAACCGCTTAATTAGTTTTTAGAGAGCTATCCATTGCTGAAAACTAGAGCATTTTGTGGGCTCTGGTTGCAGAGGAATATTGATTCAAAGTTAATCTTTCTTGTTTCAACCCAAAAACTAAAAATCTTAATATGGCCATAACTTCCAAAATAAGGCTCGTAAGAGGTTGCGGTTAACGTTGTTGAACAGATAACGGTCAGGTCTTTGCATTGCCGTTCAAAACTCAACTTTTTTTTGACTACCCCCTTATCACTAAAAATTCATTTTTTTACGAAAGTCTCTGAAACCCATTGAAACGTACATATATAGAAAGGTTTTGTCAAATGCAACCAGCACATCCAAAGCAAACCCTTTTATATAGAGCTATCCATAGCTGAAAACTAGAACATTCTAGGAGGTCTGGTTGCGGAGATATCTTAATTCAAAGTAAATCCATTAAAATCGATTTTTTTGAGTTTTGAAAGTTTGCATGACTTTGGATGTCTACAGTTCCACAAATAAGGCTCGGAAGGCCTTGCGGTTTATTAACCGCTTAATTAGTTTTTAGAGAGCTATCCATTGCTGAAAACTAGAGCATTTTGTGGGCTCTGGTTGCAGAGGAATATTGATTCAAAGTTAATCTTTCTTGTTTCAACCCAAAAACTAAAAATCTTAATATGGCCATAACTTCCAAAATAAGGCTCGTAAGAGGTTGCGGTTAACGTTGTTGAACAGATAACGGTCAGGTCTTTGCATTGCCGTTCAAAACTCAACTTTTTTTTTTCCAATCGATTTTCGAAAAAAAGCATGGACTACCCCCTTATCACTAAAAATTCATTTTTTTACGAAAGTCTCTGAAACCCATTGAAACGTACATATATAGAAAGGTTTTGTCAAATGCAACCAGCACATCCAAAGCAAACCCTTTTATAAGGTCTAGTTTTCGAGATATTTGCATTCAAAGTTATTTTTTGAGTTATGAAGGCTTGTATGACTTTGGATGCCTACAGTTCCGCAAATAAGGCAATGACGTCATTTTCGCTTGCAAAACGCTTAATTAGTTTTTCAAGAGCTATCCATAGCTGAAAACTAGAACATTCTAGGAGGTCTGGTTGCGGAGATATCTTAATTCAAAATAAATCCATTAAAATCGATTTTTTTGAGTTTTGAAAGTTTGCATGACTTTGGATGTCTACAGTTCCACAAATAAGGCTCGGAAGGCCTTGCGGTTTATTAACCGCTTAATTAGTTTTTAGAGAGCTATCCATTGCTGAAAACTAGAGCATTTTGTGGGCTCTGGTTGCAGAGGAATATTGATTCAAAGTTAATCTTTCTTGTTTCAACCCAAAAACTAAAAATCTTAATATGGCCATAACTTCCAAAATAAGGCTCGTAAGAGGTTGCGGTTAACGTTGTTGAACAGATAACGGTCAGGTCTTTGCATTGCCGTTCAAAACTCAACTTTTTTTTTGACTACCCCCTTATCACTAAAAATTCATTTTTTTACGAAAGTCTCTGAAACCCATTGAAACGTACATATATAGAAAGGTTTTGTCAAATGCAACCAGCACATCCAAAGCAAACCCTTTTATATAGAGCTATCCATAGCTGAAAACTAGAACATTCTAGGAAGTCTGGTTGCGGAGATATCTTAATTCAAAGTAAATCCATTAAAATCGATTTTTTTGAGTTTTGAAAGTTTGCATGACTTTGGATGTCTACAGTTCCACAAATAAGGCTCGGAAGGCCTTGCGGTTTATTAACCGCTTTTGAGTTTTTAGAGAGCTATCCATTGCTGAAAACTAGAGCATTTTGTGGGCTCTGGTTGCAGAGGAATATTGATTCAAAGTTAATCTTTCTTGTTTCAACCCAAAAACTAAAAATCTTAATATGGCCATAACTTCCAAAATAAGGCTCGTAAGAGGTTGCGGTTAACGTTGTTGAACAGATAACGTTCAGGTCTTTGCATTGCCGTTCAAAACTCAACTTTTTTTTTTCCAATCGATTTTCGAAAAAAAGCATGGACTACCCCCTTATCACTAAAAATTCATTTTTTTACGAAAGTCTCTGAAACCCATTGAAACGTACATATATAGAAAGGTTTTGTCAAATGCAACCAGCACATCCAAAGCAAACCCTTTTATATAGAGCTATCCATAGCTGAAAACTAGAACATTCTAGGAGGTCTGGTTGCGGAGATATCTTAATTCAAAGTAAATCCATTAAAATCGATTTTTTTGAGTTTTGAAAGTTTGCATGACTTTGGATGTCTACAGTTCCACAAATAAGGCTCGGAAGGCCTTGCGGTTTATTAACCGCTTTTGAGTTTTTAAAGAGCTATCCATTGCTGAAAACTAGAGCATTTTGTGGGCTCTGGTTGCAGAGGAATATTGATTCAAAGTTAATCTTTCTTGTTTCAACCCAAAAACTAAAAATCTTAATATGGCCATAACTTCCAAAATAAGGCTCGTAAGAGGTTGCGGTTAACGTTGTTGAACAGATAACGGTCAGGTCTTTGCATTGCCGTTCAAAACTCAACTTTTTTTTTTCCAATCGATTTTCGAAAAAAAGCATGGACTACCCCCTTATCACTAAAAATTCATTTTTTTACGAAAGTCTCTGAAACCCATTGAAACGTACATATATAGAAAGGTTTTGTCAAATGCAACCAGCACATCCAAAGCAAACCCTTTTATAAGGTCTAGTTTTCGAGATATTTGCATTCAAAGTTATTTTTTGAGTTATGAAGGCTTGTATGACTTTGGATGCCTACAGTTCCGCAAATAAGGCAATGACGTCATTTTCGCTTGCAAAACGCTTAATTAGTTTTTCAAGAGCTATCCATAGCTGAAAACTAGAACATTCTAGGAGGTCTGGTTGCGGAGATATCTTAATTCAAAGTAAATCCATTAAAATCGATTTTTTTGAGTTTTGAAAGTTTGCATGACTTTGGATGTCTACAGTTCCACAAATAAGGCTCGGAAGGCCTTGCGGTTTATTAACCGCTTTTGAGTTTTTAGAGAGCTATCCATTGCTGAAAACTAGAGCATTTTGTGGGCTCTGGTTGCAGAGGAATATTGATTCAAAGTTAATCTTTCTTGTTTCAACCCAAAAACTAAAAATCTTAATATGGCCATAACTTCCAAAATAAGGCTCGTAAGAGGTTGCGGTTAACGTTGTTGAACAGATAACGTTCAGGTCTTTGCATTGCCGTTCAAAACTCAACTTTTTTTTTTCCAATCGATTTTCGAAAAAAAGCATGGACTACCCCCTTATCACTAAAAATTCATTTTTTTACGAAAGTCTCTGAAACCCATTGAAACGTACATATATAGAAAGGTTTTGTCAAATGCAACCAGCACATCCAAAGCAAACCCTTTTATATAGAGCTATCCATAGCTGAAAACTAAACTTTTTTTGACTACCCCCTTATCACTAAAAATTCATTTTTTTACGAAAGTCTCTGAAACCCATTGAAACGTACATATATAGAAAGGTTTTGTCAAATGCAACCAGCACATCCAAAGCAAACCCTTTTATATAGAGCTATCCATAGCTGAAAACTAGAACATTCTAGGAGGTCTGGTTGCGGAGATATCTTAATTCAAAGTAAATCCATTAAAATCGATTTTTTTGAGTTTTGAAAGTTTGCATGACTTTGGATGTCTACAGTTCCACAAATAAGGCTCGGAAGGCCTTGCGGTTTATTAACCGCTTTTGAGTTTTTAGAGAGCTATCCATTGCTGAAAACTAGAGCATTTTGTGGGCTCTGGTTGCAGAGGAATATTGATTCAAAGTTAATCTTTCTTGTTTCAACCCAAAAACTAAAAATCTTAATATGGCCATAACTTCCAAAATAAGGCTCGTAAGAGGTTGCGGTTAACGTTGTTGAACAGATAACGGTCAGGTCTTTGCATTGCCGTTCAAAACTCAACTTTTTTTTTTCCAATCGATTTTCGAAAAAAAGCATGGACTACCCCCTTATCACTAAAAATTCATTTTTTTACGAAAGTCTCTGAAACCCATTGAAACGTACATATATAGAAAGGTTTTGTCAAATGCAACCAGCACATCCAAAGCAAACCCTTTTATAAGGTCTAGTTTTCGAGATATTTGCATTCAAAGTTATTTTTTGAGTTATGAAGGCTTGTATGACTTTGGATGCCTACAGTTCCGCAAATAAGGCAATGACGTCATTTTCGCTTGCAAAACGCTTAATTAGTTTTTCAAGAGCTATCCATAGCTGAAAACTAGAACATTCTAGGAGGTCTGGTTGCGGAGATATCTTAATTCAAAGTAAATCCATTAAAATCGATTTTTTTGAGTTTTGAAAGTTTGCATGACTTTGGATGTCTACAGTTCCACAAATAAGGCTCGGAAGGCCTTGCGGTTTATTAACCGCTTAATTAGTTTTTAGAGAGCTATCCATTGCTGAAAACTAGAGCATTTTGTGGGCTCTGGTTGCAGAGGAATATTGATTCAAAGTTAATCTTTCTTGTTTCAACCCAAAAACTAAAAATCTTAATATGGCCATAACTTCCAAAATAAGGCTCGTAAGAGGTTGCGGTTAACGTTGTTGAACAGATAACGGTCAGGTCTTTGCATTGCCGTTCAAAACTCAACTTTTTTTTTTCCAATCGATTTTCGAAAAAAAGCATGGACTACCCCCTTATCACTAAAAATTCATTTTTTACGAAAGTCTCTAAAACCCATTGAAACGTACATATATAGAAAGGTTTTGTCAAATGCAACCAGCACATCCAAAGCAAACCCTTTTATAAGGTCTAGTTTTCGAGATATTTGCATTCAAAGTTATTTTTTGAGTTATGAAGGCTTGTATGACTTTGGATGCCTACAGTTCCGCAAATAAGGCAATGACGTCATTTTCGCTTGCAAAACGCTTAATTAGTTTTTCAAGAGCTATCCATAGCTGAAAACTAGAACATTCTAGGAGGTCTGGTTGCGGAGATATCTTAATTCAAAGTAAATCCATTAAAATCGATTTTTTTGAGTTTTGAAAGTTTGCATGACTTTGGATGTCTACAGTTCCACAAATAAGGCTCGGAAGGCCTTGCGGTTTATTAACCGCTTAATTAGTTTTTAGAGAGCTATCCATTGCTGAAAACTAGAGCATTTTGTGGGCTCTGGTTGCAGAGGAATATTGATTCAAAGTTAATCTTTCTTGTTTCAACCCAAAAACTAAAAATCTTAATATGGCCATAACTTCCAAAATAAGGCTCGTAAGAGGTTGCGGTTAACGTTATTGAACAGATAACGGTCAGGTCTTTGCATTGCCGTTCAAAACTCAACTTTTTTTTTTCCAATCGATTTTCGAAAAAAAGCATGGACTACCCCCTTATCACTAAAAATTCATTTTTTTACGAAAGTCTCTGAAACCCATTGAAACGTACATATATAGAAAGGTTTTGTCAAATGCAACCAGCACATCCAAAGCAAACCCTTTTATAAGGTCTAGTTTTCGAGATATTTGCATTCAAAGTTATTTTTTGAGTTATGAAGGCTTGTATGACTTTGGATGCCTACAGTTCCGCAAATAAGGCAATGACGTCATTTTCGCTTGCAAAACGCTTAATTAGTTTTTCAAGAGCTATCCATAGCTGAAAACTAGAACATTCTAGGAGGTCTGGTTGCGGAGATATCTTAATTCAAAGTAAATCCATTAAAATCGATTTTTTTGAGTTTTGAAAGTTTGCATGACTTTGGATGTCTACAGTTCCACAAATAAGGCTCGGAAGGCCTTGCGGTTTATTAACCGCTTAATTAGTTTTTAGAGAGCTATCCATTGCTGAAAACTAGAGCATTTTGTGGGCTCTGGTTGCAGAGGAATATTGATTCAAAGTTAATCTTTCTTGTTTCAACCCAAAAACTAAAAATCTTAATATGGCCATAACTTCCAAAATAAGGCTCGTAAGAGGTTGCGGTTAACGTTGTTGAACAGATAACGTTCAGGTCTTTGCATTGCCGTTCAAAACTCAACTTTTTTTTTCCAATCGATTTTCGAAAAAAAGCATGGACTACCCCCTTATCACTAAAAATTCATTTTTTTACGAAAGTCTCTGAAACCCATTGAAACGTACATATATAGAAAGGTTTTGTCAAATGCAACCAGCACATCCAAAGCAAACCCTTTTATAAGGTCTAGTTTTCGAGATATTTGCATTCAAAGTTATTTTTTGAGTTATGAAGGCTTGTATGACTTTGGATGCCTACAGTTCCGCAAATAAGGCAATGACGTCATTTTCGCTTGCAAAACGCTTAATTAGTTTTTCAAGAGCTATCCATAGCTGAAAACTAGAACATTCTAGGAGGTCTGGTTGCGGAGATATCTTAATTCAAAGTAAATCCATTAAAATCGATTTTTTTGAGTTTTGAAAGTTTGCATGACTTTGGATGTCTACAGTTCCACAAATAAGGCTCGGAAGGCCTTGCGGTTTATTAACCGCTTAATTAGTTTTTAGAGAGCTATCCATTGCTGAAAACTAGAGCATTTTGTGGGCTCTGGTTGCAGAGGAATATTGATTCAAAGTTAATCTTTCTTGTTTCAACCCAAAAACTAAAAATCTTAATATGGCCATAACTTCCAAAATAAGGCTCGTAAGAGGTTGCGGTTAACGTTGTTGAACAGATAACGGTCAGGTCTTTGCATTGCCGTTCAAAACTCAACTTTTTTTTTTCCAATCGATTTTCGAAAAAAAGCATGGACTACCCCCTTATCACTAAAAATTCATTTTTTACGAAAGTCTCTGAAACCCATTGAAACGTACATATATAGAAAGGTTTTGTCAAATGCAACCAGCACATCCAAAGCAAACCCTTTTATAAGGTCTAGTTTTCGAGATATTTGCATTCAAAGTTATTTTTTGAGTTATGAAGGCTTGTATGACTTTGGATGCCTACAGTTCCGCAAATAAGGCAATGACGTCATTTTCGCTTGCAAAACGCTTAATTAGTTTTTCAAGAGCTATCCATAGCTGAAAACTAGAACATTCTAGGAGGTCTGGTTGCGGAGATATCTTAATTCAAAGTAAATCCATTAAAATCGATTTTTTTGAGTTTTGAAAGTTTGCATGACTTTGGATGTCTACAGTTCCACAAATAAGGCTCGGAAGGCCTTGCGGTTTATTAACCGCTTTTGAGTTTTTAGAGAGCTATCCATTGCTGAAAACTAGAGCATTTTGTGGGCTCTGGTTGCAGAGGAATATTGATTCAAAGTTAATCTTTCTTGTTTCAACCCAAAAACTAAAAATCTTAATATGGCCATAACTTCCAAAATAAGGCTCGTAAGAGGTTGCGGTTAACGTTATTGAACAGATAACGGTCAGGTCTTTGCATTGCCGTTCAAAACTCAACTTTTTTTTTTCCAATCGATTTTCGAAAAAAAGCATGGACTACCCCCTTATCACTAAAAATTCATTTTTTTACGAAAGTCTCTGAAACCCATTGAAACGTACATATATAGAAAGGTTTTGTCAAATGCAACCAGCACATCCAAAGCAAACCCTTTTATAAGGTCTAGTTTTCGAGATATTTGCATTCAAAGTTATTTTTTGAGTTATGAAGGCTTGTATGACTTTGGATGCCTACAGTTCCGCAAATAAGGCAATGACGTCATTTTCGCTTGCAAAACGCTTAATTAGTTTTTCAAGAGCTATCCATAGCTGAAAACTAGAACATTCTAGGAGGTCTGGTTGCGGAGATATCTTAATTCAAAGTAAATCCATTAAAATCGATTTTTTTGAGTTTTGAAAGTTTGCATGACTTTGGATGTCTACAGTTCCACAAATAAGGCTCGGAAGGCCTTGCGGTTTATTAACCGCTTAATTAGTTTTTAGAGAGCTATCCATTGCTGAAAACTAGAGCATTTTGTGGGCTCTGGTTGCAGAGGAATATTGATTCAAAGTTAATCTTTCTTGTTTCAACCCAAAAACTAAAAATCTTAATATGGCCATAACTTCCAAAATAAGGTTCGTAAGAGGTTGCGGTTAACGTTGTTGAACAGATAACGTTCAGGTCTTTGCATTGCCGTTCAAAACTCAACTTTTTTTTTTCCAATCGATTTTCGAAAAAAAGCATGGACTACCCCCTTATCACTAAAAATTCATTTTTTTACGAAAGTCTCTGAAACCCATTGAAACGTACATATATAGAAAGGTTTTGTCAAATGCAACCAGCACATCCAAAGCAAACCCTTTTATATAGAGCTATCCATAGCTGAAAACTAGAACATTCTAGGAGGTCTGGTTGCGGAGATATCTTAATTCAAAGTAAATCCATTAAAATCGATTTTTTTGAGTTTTGAAAGTTTGCATGACTTTGGATGTCTACAGTTCCACAAATAAGGCTCGGAAGGCCTTGCGGTTTATTAACCGCTTAATTAGTTTTTAGAGAGCTATCCATTGCTGAAAACTAGAGCATTTTGTGGGCTCTGGTTGCAGAGGAATATTGATTCAAAGTTAATCTTTCTTGTTTCAACCCAAAAACTAAAAATCTTAATATGGCCATAACTTCCAAAATAAGGCTCGTAAGAGGTTGCGGTTAACGTTGTTGAACAGATAACGGTCAGGTCTTTGCATTGCCGTTCAAAACTCAACTTTTTTTTTTCCAATCGATTTTCGAAAAAAAGCATGGACTACCCCCTTATCACTAAAAATTCATTTTTTACGAAAGTCTCTAAAACCCATTGAAACGTACATATATAGAAAGGTTTTGTCAAATGCAACCAGCACATCCAAAGCAAACCCTTTTATAAGGTCTAGTTTTCGAGATATTTGCATTCAAAGTTATTTTTTGAGTTATGAAGGCTTGTATGACTTTGGATGCCTACAGTTCCGCAAATAAGGCAATGACGTCATTTTCGCTTGCAAAACGCTTAATTAGTTTTTCAAGAGCTATCCATAGCTGAAAACTGGAACATTCTAGGAGGTCTGGTTGCGGAGATATCTTAATTCAAAGTAAATCCATTAAAATCGATTTTTTTGAGTTTTGAAAGTTTGCATGACTTTGGATGTCTACAGTTCCACAAATAAGGCTCGGAAGGCCTTGCGGTTTATTAACCGCTTTTAAGTTTTTAGAGAGCTATCCATTGCTGAAAACTAGAGCATTTTGTGGGCTCTGGTTGCAGAGGAATATTGATTCAAAGTTAATCTTTCTTGTTTCAACCCAAAAACTAAAAATCTTAATATGGCCATAACTTCCAAAATAAGGCTCGTAAGAGGTTGCGGTTAACGTTATTGAACAGATAACGGTCAGGTCTTTGCATTGCCGTTCAAAACTCAACTTTTTTTTTTCCAATCGATTTTCGAAAAAAAGCATAGACTACCCCCTTATCACTAAAAATTCATTTTTTTACGAAAGTCTCTGAAACCCATTGAAACGTACATATATAGAAAGGTTTTGTCAAATGCAACCAGCACATCCAAAGCAAACCCTTTTATAAGGTCTAGTTTTCGAGATATTTGCATTCAAAGTTATTTTTTGAGTTATGAAGGCTTGTATGACTTTGGATGCCTACAGTTCCGCAAATAAGGCAATGACGTCATTTTCGCTTGCAAAACGCTTAATTAGTTTTTCAAGAGCTATCCATAGCTGAAAACTGGAACATTCTAGGAGGTCTGGTTGCGGAGATATCTTAATTCAAAGTAAATCCATTAAAATCGATTTTTTTGAGTTTTGAAAGTTTGCATGACTTTGGATGTCTACAGTTCCACAAATAAGGCTCGGAAGGCCTTGCGGTTTATTAACCGCTTAATTAGTTTTTAGAGAGCTATCCATTGCTGAAAACTAGAGCATTTTGTGGGCTCTGGTTGCAGAGGAATATTGATTCAAAGTTAATCTTTCTTGTTTCAACCCAAAAACTAAAAATCTTAATATGGCCATAACTTCCAAAATAAGGCTCGTAAGAGGTTGCGGTTAACGTTGTTGAACAGATAACGGTCAGGTCTTTGCATTGCCGTTCAAAACTCAACTTTTTTTTGACTACCCCCTTATCACTAAAAATTCATTTTTTTACGAAAGTCTCTGAAACCCATTGAAACGTACATATATAGAAAGGTTTTGTCAAATGCAACCAGCACATCCAAAGCAAACCCTTTTATAAGGTCTAGTTTTCGAGATATTTGCATTCAAAGTTATTTTTTGAGTTATGAAGGCTTGTATGACTTTGGATGCCTACAGTTCCGCAAATAAGGCAATGACGTCATTTTCGCTTGCAAAACGCTTAATTAGTTTTTCAAGAGCTATCCATAGCTGAAAACTAGAACATTCTAGGAGGTCTGGTTGCGGAGATATCTTAATTCAAAATAAATCCATTAAAATCGATTTTTTTGAGTTTTGAAAGTAAGGCCTTGCGGTTTATTAACCGCTTAATCAGTTTTTGGAGAGCTATCCATTGCTGAAAACTAGAGCATTTTGTGGGCTCTGGTTGCAGAGGAATTTTGATTCAAAGTTAATCTTTCTTGTTTCAACCCAAAAACTAAAAATCTTAATATGGCCATAACTTCCAAAATAAGGCTCGTAAGAGGTTGCGGTTAACGTTGTTGAACAGATAACGGTCAGGTCTTTGCATTGCCGTTCAAAACTCAACTTTTTTTTTCCAATCGATTTTCGAAAAAAAGCATGGACCCCCTTATCACCAAAAATTCATTTTTTTACGAAAGTCACTGGCACCCATTGAAACGTACATATATAGAAAGGTTTTGTCAAATGCAACCAGCACATCCAAAGCAAACCCTTTTATAAGGTCTAGTTTTCGAGATATTTGCATTCAAAGTTTTTTTTTGAGTTATGAAGGCTTGTATGACTTTGGATGCCTACAGTTCCGCAAATAAGGCAATGACGTCATTTTCGCTTGCAAAACGCTTAATTAGTTTTTCAAGAGCTACCCTTGGCTGAAAACTATAACATTCTAGGAGGTCTGGTTGCGGAGATATCTTAATTCAAAATAAATCCATTAAAATCGATTTTTTTGAGTTTTGAAAGTTTGCATGACTTTGGATGTCTACAGTTCCACAAATAAGGCTCGTAAGGCCTTGCGGTTTATCAACCGCTTAATCAGTTTTTGGAGAGCTATCCATTGCTGAAAACTAGAGCATTTTGTGGGCTCTGGTTGCAGAGGAATTTTGATTCAAAGTTAATCTTTCTTGTTTCAACCCAAAAACTAAAAATCTTAATATGGCCATAACTTCCAAAATAAGGCTCGTAAGAGGTTGCGGTTAACGTTGTTGAACAGATAACGGTCAGGTCTTTGCATTGCCGTTCAAAACTCAACTTTTTTTTTCCAATCGATTTTCGAAAAAAGCATGGACTACCCCCTTATCACTTAAAATTCATTTTTTTACGAAAGTCACTGGCACCCATTGAAACGTACATATATAGAAAGGTTTTGTCAAATGCAACCAGCACATCCAAAGCAAACCCTTTTATAAGGTCTAGTTTTCGAGATATTTGCATTCAAAGTTATTTTTTGAGTTATGAAGGCTTGTATGACTTTGGATGCCTACAGTTCCGCAAATAAGGCAATGACGTCATTTTCGCTTGCAAAACGCTTAATTAGTTTTTCAAGAGCTATCCATAGCTGAAAACTAGAACATTCTAGGAGGTCTGGTTGCGGAGATATCTTAATTCAAAGTAAATCCATTAAAATCGATTTTTTTGAGTTTTGAAAGTTTGCATGACTTTGGATGTCTACAGTTCCACAAATAAGGCTCGGAAGGCCTTGCGGTTTATTAACCGCTTAATTAGTTTTTAGAGAGCTATCCATTGCTGAAAACTAGAGCATTTTGTGGGCTCTGGTTGCAGAGGAATATTGATTCAAAGTTAATCTTTCTTGTTTCAACCCAAAAACTAAAAATCTTAATATGGCCATAACTTCCAAAATAAGGCTCGTAAGAGGTTGCGGTTAACGTTGTTGAACAGATAACGGTCAGGTCTTTGCATTGCCGTTCAAAACTCAACTTTTTTTTTTCCAATCGATTTTCGAAAAAAAGCATGGACTACCCCCTTATCACTAAAAATTCATTTTTTTACGAAAGTCTCTGAAACCCATTGAAACGTACATATATAGAAAGGTTTTGTCAAATGCAACCAGCACATCCAAAGCAAACCCTTTTATAAGGTCTAGTTTTCGAGATATTTGCATTCAAAGTTATTTTTTGAGTTATGAAGGCTTGTATGACTTTGGATGCCTACAGTTCCGCAAATAAGGCAATGACGTCATTTTCGCTTGCAAAACGCTTAATTAGTTTTTCAAGAGCTATCCATAGCTGAAAACTAGAACATTCTAGGAGGTCTGGTTGCGGAGATATCTTAATTCAAAATAAATCCATTAAAATCGATTTTTTTGAGTTTTGAAAGTAAGGCCTTGCGGTTTATTAACCGCTTAATCAGTTTTTGGAGAGCTATCCATTGCTGAAAACTAGAGCATTTTGTGGGCTCTGGTTGCAGAGGAATATTGATTCAAAGTTAATCTTTCTTGTTTCAACCCAAAAACTAAAAATCTTAATATGGCCATAACTTCCAAAATAAGGCTCGTAAGAGGTTGCGGTTAACGTTGTTGAACAGATAACGGTCAGGTCTTTGCATTGCCGTTCAAAACTCAACTTTTTTTTGACTACCCCCTTATCACTAAAAATTCATTTTTTTACGAAAGTCTCTGAAACCCATTGAAACGTACATATATAGAAAGGTTTTGTCAAATGCAACCAGCACATCCAAAGCAAACCCTTTTATAAGGTCTAGTTTTCGAGATATTTGCATTCAAAGTTATTTTTTGAGTTATGAAGGCTTGTATGACTTTGGATGCCTACAGTTCCGCAAATAAGGCAATGACGTCATTTTCGCTTGCAAAACGCTTAATTAGTTTTTCAAGAGCTATCCATAGCTGAAAACTAGAACATTCTAGGAGGTCTGGTTGCGGAGATATCTTAATTCAAAATAAATCCATTAAAATCGATTTTTTTGAGTTTTGAAAGTTTGCATGACTTTGGATGTCTACAGTTCCACAAATAAGGCTCGGAAGGCCTTGCGGTTTATTAACCGCTTAATTAGTTTTTAGAGAGCTATCCATTGCTGAAAACTAGAGCATTTTGTGGGCTCTGGTTGCAGAGGAATATTGATTCAAAGTTAATCTTTCTTGTTTCAACCCAAAAACTAAAAATCTTAATATGGCCATAACTTCCAAAATAAGGCTCGTAAGAGGTTGCGTTTAACGTTGTTGAACAGATAACGGTCAGGTCTTTGCATTGCCGTTCAAAACTCAACTTTTTTTTGACTACCCCCTTATCACTAAAAATTCATTTTTTTACGAAAGTCTCTGAAACCCATTGAAACGTACATATATAGAAAGGTTTTGTCAAATGCAACCAGCACATCCAAAGCAAACCCTTTTATAAGGTCTAGTTTTCGAGATATTTGCATTCAAAGTTATTTTTTGAGTTATGAAGGCTTGTATGACTTTGGATGCCTACAGTTCCGCAAATAAGGCAATGACGTCATTTTCGCTTGCAAAACGCTTAATTAGTTTTTCAAGAGCTATCCATAGCTGAAAACTAGAACATTCTAGGAGGTCTGGTTGCGGAGATATCTTAATTCAAAATAAATCCATTAAAATCGATTTTTTTGAGTTTTGAAAGTTTGCATGACTTTGGATGTCTACAGTTCCACAAATAAGGCTCGGAAGGCCTTGCGGTTTATTAACCGCTTAATTAGTTTTTAGAGAGCTATCCATTGCTGAAAACTAGAGCATTTTGTGGGCTCTGGTTGCAGAGGAATATTGATTCAAAGTTAATCTTTCTTGTTTCAACCCAAAAACTAAAAATCTTAATATGGCCATAACTTCCAAAATAAGGCTCGTAAGAGGTTGCGGTTAACGTTGTTGAACAGATAACGGTCAGGTCTTTGCATTGCCGTTCAAAACTCAACTTTTTTTTGACTACCCCCTTATCACTAAAAATTCATTTTTTTACGAAAGTCTCTGAAACCCATTGAAACGTACATATATAGAAAGGTTTTGTCAAATGCAACCAGCACATCCAAAGCAAACCCTTTTATAAGGTCTAGTTTTCGAGATATTTGCATTCAAAGTTATTTTTTGAGTTATGAAGGCTTGTATGACTTTGGATGCCTACAGTTCCGCAAATAAGGCAATGACGTCATTTTCGCTTGCAAAACGCTTAATTAGTTTTTCAAGAGCTATCCATAGCTGAAAACTAGAACATTCTAGGAGGTCTGGTTGCGGAGATATCTTAATTCAAAATAAATCCATTAAAATCGATTTTTTTGAGTTTTGAAAGTAAGGCCTTGCGGTTTATTAACCGCTTAATCAGTTTTTGGAGAGCTATCCATTGCTGAAAACTAGAGCATTTTGTGGGCTCTGGTTGCAGAGGAATTTTGATTCAAAGTTAATCTTTCTTGTTTCAACCCAAAAACTAAAAATCTTAATATGGCCATAACTTCCAAAATAAGGCTCGTAAGAGGTTGCGGTTAACGTTGTTGAACAGATAACGGTCAGGTCTTTGCATTGCCGTTCAAAACTCAACTTTTTTTTTCCAATCGATTTTCGAAAAAAAGCATGGACTACCCCCTTATCACCAAAAATTCATTTTTTTACGAAAGTCACTGGCACCCATTGAAACGTACATATATAGAAAGGTTTTGTCAAATGCAACCAGCACATCCAAAGCAAACCCTTTTATAAGGTCTAGTTTTCGAGATATTTGCATTCAAAGTTTTTTTTTGAGTTATGAAGGCTTGTATGACTTTGGATGCCTACAGTTCCGCAAATAAGGCAATGACGTCATTTTCGCTTGCAAAACGCTTAATTAGTTTTTCAAGAGCTACCCTTGGCTGAAAACTATAACATTCTAGGAGGTCTGGTTGCGGAGATATCTTAATTCAAAATAAATCCATTAAAATCGATTTTTTTGAGTTTTGAAAGTTTGCATGACTTTGGATGTCTACAGTTCCACAAATAAGGCTCGGAAGGCCTTGCGGTTTATTAACCGCTTAATTAGTTTTTAGAGAGCTATCCATTGCTGAAAACTAGAGCATTTTGTGGGCTCTGGTTGCAGAGGAATATTGATTCAAAGTTAATCTTTCTTGTTTCAACCCAAAAACTAAAAATCTTAATATGGCCATAACTTCCAAAATAAGGCTCGTAAGAGGTTGCGGTTAACGTTGTTGAACAGATAACGGTCAGGTCTTTGCATTGCCGTTCAAAACTCAACTTTTTTTTGACTACCCCCTTATCACTAAAAATTCATTTTTTTACGAAAGTCTCTGAAACCCATTGAAACGTACATATATAGAAAGGTTTTGTCAAATGCAACCAGCACATCCAAAGCAAACCCTTTTATAAGGTCTAGTTTTCGAGATATTTGCATTCAAAGTTATTTTTTGAGTTATGAAGGCTTGTATGACTTTGGATGCCTACAGTTCCGCAAATAAGGCAATGACGTCATTTTCGCTTGCAAAACGCTTAATTAGTTTTTCAAGAGCTATCCATAGCTGAAAACTAGAACATTCTAGGAGGTCTGGTTGCGGAGATATCTTAATTCAAAATAAATCCATTAAAATCGATTTTTTTGAGTTTTGAAAGTTTGCATGACTTTGGATGTCTACAGTTCCACAAATAAGGCTCGGAAGGCCTTGCGGTTTATTAACCGCTTAATTAGTTTTTAGAGAGCTATCCATTGCTGAAAACTAGAGCATTTTGTGGGCTCTGGTTGCAGAGGAATATTGATTCAAAGTTAATCTTTCTTGTTTCAACCCAAAAACTAAAAATCTTAATATGGCCATAACTTCCAAAATAAGGCTCGTAAGAGGTTGCGGTTAACGTTGTTGAACAGATAACGGTCAGGTCTTTGCATTGCCGTTCAAAACTCAACTTTTTTTTGACTACCCCCTTATCACTAAAAATTCATTTTTTTACGAAAGTCTCTGAAACCCATTGAAACGTACATATATAGAAAGGTTTTGTCAAATGCAACCAGCACATCCAAAGCAAACCCTTTTATAAGGTCTAGTTTTCGAGATATTTGCATTCAAAGTTATTTTTTGAGTTATGAAGGCTTGTATGACTTTGGATGCCTACAGTTCCGCAAATAAGGCAATGACGTCATTTTCGCTTGCAAAACGCTTAATTAGTTTTTCAAGAGCTATCCATAGCTGAAAACTAGAACATTCTAGGAGGTCTGGTTGCGGAGATATCTTAATTCAAAATAAATCCATTAAAATCGATTTTTTTGAGTTTTGAAAGTAAGGCCTTGCGGTTTATTAACCGCTTAATCAGTTTTTGGAGAGCTATCCATTGCTGAAAACTAGAGCATTTTGTGGGCTCTGGTTGCAGAGGAATTTTGATTCAAAGTTAATCTTTCTTGTTTCAACCCAAAAACTAAAAATCTTAATATGGCCATAACTTCCAAAATAAGGCTCGTAAGAGGTTGCGGTTAACGTTGTTGAACAGATAACGGTCAGGTCTTTGCATTGCCGTTCAAAACTCAACTTTTTTTTTCCAATCGATTTTCGAAAAAAAGCATGGACTACCCCCTTATCACCAAAAATTCATTTTTTTACGAAAGTCACTGGCACCCATTGAAACGTACATATATAGAAAGGTTTTGTCAAATGCAACCAGCACATCCAAAGCAAACCCTTTTATAAGGTCTAGTTTTCGAGATATTTGCATTCAAAGTTTTTTTTTGAGTTATGAAGGCTTGTATGACTTTGGATGCCTACAGTTCCGCAAATAAGGCAATGACGTCATTTTCGCTTGCAAAACGCTTAATTAGTTTTTCAAGAGCTACCCTTGGCTGAAAACTATAACATTCTAGGAGGTCTGGTTGCGGAGATATCTTAATTCAAAATAAATCCATTAAAATCGATTTTTTTGAGTTTTGAAAGTTTGCATGACTTTGGATGTCTACAGTTCCACAAATAAGGCTCGGAAGGGCTTGCGGTTTATTAACCGCTTAATTAGTTTTTAGAGAGCTATCCATTGCTGAAAACTAGAGCATTTTGTGGGCTCTGGTTGCAGAGGAATATTGATTCAAAGTTAATCTTTCTTGTTTCAACCCAAAAACTAAAAATCTTAATATGGCCATAACTTCCAAAATAAGGCTCGTAAGAGGTTGCGGTTAACGTTGTTGAACAGATAACGGTCATGTCTTTGCATTGCCGTTCAAAACTCAGTTTTTTTTTGACTACCCCCTTATCACTAAAAATTCATTTTTTTACGAAAGTCTCTGAAACCCATTGAAACGTACATATATAGAAAGGTTTTGTCAAATGCAACCAGCACATCCAAAGCAAACCCTTTTATAAGGTCAAGTTTTCGAGATATTTGCATTCAAAGTTATTTTTTGAGTTATGAAGGCTTGTATGACTTTGGATGCCTACAGTTCCGCAAATAAGGCAATGACGTCATTTTCGCTTGCAAAACGCTTAATTAGTTTTTCAAGAGCTATCCATAGCTGAAAACTAGAACATTCTAGGAGGTCTGGTTGCGGAGATATCTTAATTCAAAATAAATCCATTAAAATCGATTTTTTTGAGTTTTGAAAGTAAGGCCTTGCGGTTTATTAACCGCTTAATCAGTTTTTGGAGAGCTATCCATTGCTGAAAACTAGAGCATTTTGTGGGCTCTGGTTGCAGAGGAATTTTGATTCAAAGTTAATCTTTCTTGTTTCAACCCAAAAACTAAAAATCTTAATATGGCCATAACTTCCAAAATAAGGCTCGTAAGAGGTTGCGGTTAACGTTGTTGAACAGATAACGGTCAGGTCTTTGCATTGCCGTTCAAAACTCAACTTTTTTTTTCCAATCGATTTTCGAAAAAAAGCATGGACTACCCCCTTATCACCAAAAATTCATTTTTTTACGAAAGTCACTGGCACCCATTGAAACGTACATATATAGAAAGGTTTTGTCAAATGCAACCAGCACATCCAAAGCAAACCCTTTTATAAGGTCTAGTTTTCGAGATATTTGCATTCAAAGTTTTTTTTTGAGTTATGAAGGCTTGTATGACTTTGGATGCCTACAGTTCCGCAAATAAGGCAATGACGTCATTTTCGCTTGCAAAACGCTTAATTAGTTTTTCAAGAGCTACCCTTGGCTGAAAACTATAACATTCTAGGAGGTCTGGTTGCGGAGATATCTTAATTCAAAATAAATCCATTAAAATCGATTTTTTTGAGTTTTGAAAGTTTGCATGACTTTGGATGTCTACAGTTCCACAAATAAGGCTCGGAAGGCCTTGCGGTTTATTAACCGCTTAATTAGTTTTTAGAGAGCTATCCATTGCTGAAAACTAGAGCATTTTGTGGGCTCTGGTTGCAGAGGAATATTGATTCAAAGTTAATCTTTCTTGTTTCAACCCAAAAACTAAAAATCTTAATATGGCCATAACTTCCAAAATAAGGCTCGTAAGAGGTTGCGGTTAACGTTGTTGAACAGATAACGGTCATGTCTTTGCATTGCCGTTCAAAACTCAGTTTTTTTTTGACTACCCCCTTATCACTAAAAATTCATTTTTTTACGAAAGTCTCTGAAACCCATTGAAACGTACATATATAGAAAGGTTTTGTCAAATGCAACCAGCACATCCAAAGCAAACCCTTTTATAAGGTCAAGTTTTCGAGATATTTGCATTCAAAGTTATTTTTTGAGTTATGAAGGCTTGTATGACTTTGGATGCCTACAGTTCCGCAAATAAGGCAATGACGTCATTTTCGCTTGCAAAACGCTTAATTAGTTTTTCAAGAGCTATCCATAGCTGAAAACTAGAACATTCTAGGAGGTCTGGTTGCGGAGATATCTTAATTCAAAATAAATCCATTAAAATCGATTTTTTTGAGTTTTGAAAGTAAGGCCTTGCGGTTTATTAACCGCTTAATCAGTTTTTGGAGAGCTATCCATTGCTGAAAACTAGAGCATTTTGTGGGCTCTGGTTGCAGAGGAATTTTGATTCAAAGTTAATCTTTCTTGTTTCAACCCAAAAACTAAAAATCTTAATATGGCCATAACTTCCAAAATAAGGCTCGTAAGAGGTTGCGGTTAACGTTGTTGAACAGATAACGGTCAGGTCTTTGCATTGCCGTTCAAAACTCAACTTTTTTTTTCCAATCGATTTTCGAAAAAAAGCATGGACTACCCCCTTATCACCAAAAATTCATTTTTTTACGAAAGTCACTGGCACCCATTGAAACGTACATATATAGAAAGGTTTTGTCAAATGCAACCAGCACATCCAAAGCAAACCCTTTTATAAGGTCTAGTTTTCGAGATATTTGCATTCAAAGTTTTTTTTTGAGTTATGAAGGCTTGTATGACTTTGGATGCCTACAGTTCCGCAAATAAGGCAATGACGTCATTTTCGCTTGCAAAACGCTTAATTAGTTTTTCAAGAGCTACCCTTGGCTGAAAACTATAACATTCTAGGAGGTCTGGTTGCGGAGATATCTTAATTCAAAATAAATCCATTAAAATCGATTTTTTTGAGTTTTGAAAGTTTGCATGACTTTGGATGTCTACAGTTCCACAAATAAGGCTCGTAAGGCCTTGCGGTTTATCAACCGCTTAATCAGTTTTTGGAGAGCTATCCATTGCTGAAAACTAGAGCATTTTGTGGGCTCTGGTTGCAGAGGAATTTTGATTCAAAGTTAATCTTTCTTGTTTCAACCCAAAAACTAAAAATCTTAATATGGCCATAACTTCCAAAATAAGGCTCGTAAGAGGTTGCGGTTAACGTTGTTGAACAGATAACGGTCAGGTCTTTGCATTGCCGTTCAAAACTCAACTTTTTTTTTCCAATCGATTTTCGAAAAAAGCATGGACTACCCCCTTATCACTAAAAATTCATTTTTTTACGAAAGTCACTGGCACCCATTGAAACGTACATATATAGAAAGGTTTTGTCAAATGCAACCAGCACATCCAAAGCAAACCCTTTTATAAGGTCTAGTTTTCGAGATATTTGCATTCAAAGTTATTTTTTGAGTTATGAAGGCTTGTATGACTTTGGATGCCTACAGTTCCGCAAATAAGGCAATGACGTCATTTTCGCTTGCAAAACGCTTAATTAGTTTTTCAAGAGCTATCCATAGCTGAAAACTAGAACATTCTAGGAGGTCTGGTTGCGGAGATATCTTAATTCAAAATAAATCCATTAAAATCGATTTTTTTTGAGTTTTGAAAGTAAGGCCTTGCGGTTTATTAACCGCTTAATCAGTTTTTGGAGAGCTATCCATTGCTGAAAACTAGAGCATTTTGTGGGCTCTGGTTGCAGAGGAATTTTGATTCAAAGTTAATCTTTCTTGTTTCAACCCAAAAACTAAAAATCTTAATATGGCCATAACTTCCAAAATAAGGCTCGTAAGAGGTTGCGGTTAACGTTGTTGAACAGATAACGGTCAGGTCTTTGCATTGCCGTTCAAAACTCAACTTTTTTTTTCCAATCGATTTTCGAAAAAAAGCATGGACTACCCCCTTATCACCAAAAATTCATTTTTTTACGAAAGTCACTGGCACCCATTGAAACGTACATATATAGAAAGGTTTTGTCAAATGCAACCAGCACATCCAAAGCAAACCCTTTTATAAGGTCTAGTTTTCGAGATATTTGCATTCAAAGTTTTTTTTTGAGTTATGAAGGCTTGTATGACTTTGGATGCCTACAGTTCCGCAAATAAGGCAATGACGTCATTTTCGCTTGCAAAACGCTTAATTAGTTTTTCAAGAGCTATCCATAGCTGAAAACTAGAACATTCTAGGAGGTCTGGTTGCGGAGATATCTTAATTCAAAATAAATCCATTAAAATCGATTTTTTTGAGTTTTGAAAGTTTGCATGACTTTGGATGTCTACAGTTCCACAAATAAGGCTCGGAAGGCCTTGCGGTTTATAAACCGCTTAATCAGTTTTTAGAGAGCTATCCATTGCTGAAAACTAGAGCATTTTGTGGGCTCTGGTTGCAGAGGAATATTGATTCAAAGTTAATCTTTCTTGTTTCAACCCAAAAACTAAAAATCTTAATATGGCCATAACTTCCAAAATAAGGCTCGTAAGAGGTTGCGGTTAACGTTGTTGAACAGATAACGGTCAGGTCTTTGCATTGCCGTTCAAAACTCAACTTTTTTTTGACTACCCCCTTATCACTAAAAATTCATTTTTTTACGAAAGTCTCTGAAACCCATTGAAACGTACATATATAGAAAGGTTTTGTCAAATGCAACCAGCACATCCAAAGCAAACCCTTTTATAAGGTCTAGTTTTCGAGATATTTGCATTCAAAGTTATTTTTTGAGTTATGAAGGCTTGTATGACTTTGGATGCCTACAGTTCCGCAAATAAGGCAATGACGTCATTTTCGCTTGCAAAACGCTTAATTAGTTTTTCAAGAGCTATCCATAGCTGAAAACTAGAACATTCTAGGAGGTCTGGTTGCGGAGATATCTTAATTCAAAATAAATCCATTAAAATCGATTTTTTTGAGTTTTGAAAGTAAGGCCTTGCGGTTTATTAACCGCTTAATCAGTTTTTGGAGAGCTATCCATTGCTGAAAACTAGAGCATTTTGTGGGCTCTGGTTGCAGAGGAATTTTGATTCAAAGTTAATCTTTCTTGTTTCAACCCAAAAACTAAAAATCTTAATATGGCCATAACTTCCAAAATAAGGCTCGTAAGAGGTTGCGGTTAACGTTGTTGAACAGATAACGGTCAGGTCTTTGCATTGGCGTTCAAAACTCAACTTTTTTTTTCCAATCGATTTTCGAAAAAAAGCATGGACTACCCCCTTATCACCAAAAATTCATTTTTTTACGAAAGTCACTGGCACCCATTGAAACGTACATATATAGAAAGGTTTTGTCAAATGCAACCAGCACATCCAAAGCAAACCCTTTTATAAGGTCTAGTTTTCGAGATATTTGCATTCAAAGTTTTTTTTTGAGTTATGAAGGCTTGTATGACTTTGGATGCCTACAGTTCCGCAAATAAGGCAATGACGTCATTTTCGCTTGCAAAACGCTTAATTAGTTTTTCAAGAGCTACCCTTGGCTGAAAACTATAACATTCTAGGAGGTCTGGTTGCGGAGATATCTTAATTCAAAATAAATCCATTAAAATCGATTTTTTTGAGTTTTGAAAGTTTGCATGACTTTGGATGTCTACAGTTCCACAAATAAGGCTCGTAAGGCCTTGCGGTTTATCAACCGCTTAATCAGTTTTTGGAGAGCTATCCATTGCTGAAAACTAGAGCATTTTGTGGGCTCTGGTTGCAGAGGAATTTTGATTCAAAGTTAATCTTTCTTGTTTCAACCCAAAAACTAAAAATCTTAATATGGCCATAACTTCCAAAATAAGGCTCGTAAGAGGTTGCGGTTAACGTTGTTGAACAGATAACGGTCAGGTCTTTGCATTGCCGTTCAAAACTCAACTTTTTTTTTCCAATCGATTTTCGAAAAAAGCATGGACTACCCCCTTATCACCAAAAATACATTTTTTTACGAAAGTCACTGGCACCCATTGAAACGTACATATATAGAAAGGTTTTGTCAAATGCAACCAGCACATCCAAAGCAAACCCTTTTATAAGGTCTAGTTTTCGAGATATTTGCATTCAAAGTTTTTTTTTGAGTTATGAAGGCTTGTATGACTTTGGATGCCTACAGTTCCGCAAATAAGGCAATGACGTCATTTTCGCTTGCAAAACGCTTAATTAGTTTTTCAAGAGCTACCCTTGGCTGAAAACTATAACATTCTAGGAGGTCTGGTTGCGGAGATATCTTAATTCAAAATAAATCCATTAAAATCGATTTTTTTGAGTTTTGAAAGTTTGCATGACTTTGGATGTCTACAGTTCCACAAATAAGGCTCGTAAGGCCTTGCGGTTTATCAACCGCTTAATCAGTTTTTGGAGAGCTATCCATTGCTGAAAACTAGAGCATTTTGTGGGCTCTGGTTGCAGAGGAATTTTGATTCAAAGTTAATCTTTCTTGTTTCAACCCAAAAACTAAAAATCTTAATATGGCCATAACTTCCAAAATAAGGCTCGTAAGAGGTTGCGGTTAACGTTGTTGAACAGATAACGGTCAGGTCTTTGCATTGCCGTTCAAAACTCAACTTTTTTTTGACTACCCCCTTATCACTAAAAATTCATTTTTTTACGAAAGTCACTGGCACCCATTGAAACGTACATATATAGAAAGGTTTTGTCAAATGCAACCAGCACATCCAAAGCAAACCCTTTTATAAGGTCTAGTTTTCGAGATATTTGCATTCAAAGTTATTTTTTGAGTTATGAAGGCTTGTATGACTTTGGATGCCTACAGTTCCGCAAATAAGGCAATGACGTCATTTTCGCTTGCAAAACGCTTAATTAGTTTTTCAAGAGCTATCCATAGCTGAAAACTAGAACATTCTAGGAGGTCTGGTTGCGGAGATATCTTAATTCAAAATAAATCCATTAAAATCGATTTTTTTGAGTTTTGAAAGTAAGGCCTTGCGGTTTATTAACCGCTTAATCAGTTTTTGGAGAGCTATCCATTGCTGAAAACTAGAGCATTTTGTTGGCTCTGGTTGCAGAGGAATTTTGATTCAAAGTTAATCTTTCTTGTTTCAACCCAAAAACTAAAAATCTTAATATGGCCATAACTTCCAAAATAAGGCTCGTAAGAGGTTGCGGTTAACGTTGTTGAACAGATAACGGTCAGGTCTTTGCATTGCCGTTCAAAACTCAACTTTTTTTTTCCAATCGATTTTCGAAAAAAAGCATGGACTACCCCCTTATCACCAAAAATTCATTTTTTTACGAAAGTCACTGGCACCCATTGAAACGTACATATATAGAAAGGTTTTGTCAAATGCAACCAGCACATCCAAAGCAAACCCTTTTATAAGGTCTAGTTTTCGAGATATTTGCATTCAAAGTTTTTTTTTGAGTTATGAAGGCTTGTATGACTTTGGATGCCTACAGTTCCGCAAATAAGGCAATGACGTCATTTTCGCTTGCAAAACGCTTAATTAGTTTTTCAAGAGCTACCCTTGGCTGAAAACTATAACATTCTAGGAGGTCTGGTTGCGGAGATATCTTAATTCAAAATAAATCCATTAAAATCGATTTTTTTGAGTTTTGAAAGTTTGCATGACTTTGGATGTCTACAGTTCCACAAATAAGGCTCGTAAGGCCTTGCGGTTTATCAACCGCTTAATCAGTTTTTGGAGAGCTATCCATTGCTGAAAACTAGAGCATTTTGTGGGCTCTGGTTGCAGAGGAATTTTGATTCAAAGTTAATCTTTCTTGTTTCAACCCAAAAACTAAAAATCTTAATATGGCCATAACTTCCAAAATAAGGCTCGTAAGAGGTTGCGGTTAACGTTGTTGAACAGATAACGGTCAGGTCTTTGCATTGCCGTTCAAAACTCAACTTTTTTTTGACTACCCCCTTATCACTAAAAATTCATTTTTTTACGAAAGTCTCTGAAACCCATTGAAACGTACATATATAGAAAGGTTTTGTCAAATGCAACCAGCACATCCAAAGCAAACCCTTTTATAAGGTCGAGATATTTGCATTCAAAGTTATTTTTTGAGTTATGAAGGCTTGTATGACTTTGGATGCCTACAGTTCCGCAAATAAGGCAATGACGTCATTTTCGCTTGCAAAACGCTTAATTAGTTTTTCAAGAGCTATCCATAGCTGAAAACTAGAACATTCTAGGAGGTCTGGTTGCGGAGATATCTTAATTCAAAATAAATCCATTAAAATCGATTTTTTTGAGTTTTGAAAGTAAGGCCTTGCGGTTTATTAACCGCTTAATCAGTTTTTGGAGAGCTATCGATTGCTGAAAACTAGAGCATTTTGTGGGCTCTGGTTGCAGAGGAATTTTGATTCAAAGTTAATCTTTCTTGTTTCAACCCAAAAACTAAAAATCTTAATATGGCCATAACTTCCAAAATAAGGCTCGTAAGAGGTTGCGGTTAACGTTGTTGAACAGATAACGGTCAGGTCTTTGCATTGCCGTTCAAAACTCAACTTTTTTTTTCCAATCGATTTTCGAAAAAAAGCATGGACTACCCCCTTATCACCAAAAATTCATTTTTTTACGAAAGTCACTGGCACCCATTGAAACGTACATATATAGAAAGGTTTTGTCAAATGCAACCAGCACATCCAAAGCAAACCCTTTTATAAGGTCTAGTTTTCGAGATATTTGCATTCAAAGTTTTTTTTTGAGTTATGAAGGCTTGTATGACTTTGGATGCCTACAGTTCCGCAAATAAGGCAATGACGTCATTTTCGCTTGCAAAACGCTTAATTAGTTTTTCAAGAGCTATCCATAGCTGAAAACTAGAACATTCTAGGAGGTCTGGTTGCGGAGATATCTTAATTCAAAATAAATCCATTAAAATCGATTTTTTTGAGTTTTGAAAGTAAGGCCTTGCGGTTTATTAACCGCTTAATCAGTTTTTGGAGAGCTATCCATTGCTGAAAACTAGAGCATTTTGTGGGCTCTGGTTGCAGAGGAATTTTGATTCAAAGTTAATCTTTCTTGTTTCAACCCAAAAACTAAAAATCTTAATATGGCCATAACTTCCAAAATAAGGCTCGTAAGAGGTTGCGGTTAACGTTGTTGAACAGATAACGGTCAGGTCTTTGCATTGCCGTTCAAAACTCAACTTTTTTTTTCCAATCGATTTTCGAAAAAAAGCATGGACTACCCCCTTATCACCAAAAATTCATTTTTTTACGAAAGTCACTGGCACCCATTGAAACGTACATATATAGAAAGGTTAATAAAGTTATTTTTTGAGTTATGAAGGCTTGTATGACTTTGGATGCCTACAGTTCCGCAAATAAGGCAATGACGTCATTTTCGCTTGCAAAACGCTTAATTAGTTTTTCAAGAGCTATCCATAGCTGAAAACTAGAACATTCTAGGAGGTCTGGTTGCGGAGATATCTTAATTCAAAATAAATCCATTAAAATCGATTTTTTTGAGTTTTGAAAGTAAGGCCTTGCGGATTATTAACCGCTTAATCAGTTTTTGGAGAGCTATCCATTGCTGAAAACTAGAGCATTTTGTGGGCTCTGGTTGCAGAGGAATTTTGATTCAAAGTTAATCTTTCTTGTTTCAACCCAAGAACTAAAAATCTTAATATGGCCATAACTTCCAAAATAAGGCTCGTAAGAGGTTGCGGTTAACGTTGTTGAACAGATAACGGTCAGGTCTTTGCATTGCCGTTCAAAACTCAACTTTTTTTTTCCAATCGATTTTCGAAAAAAAGCATGGACTACCCCCTTATCACCAAAAATTCATTTTTTTACGAAAGTCACTGGCACCCATTGAAACGTACATATATAGAAAGGTTTTGTCAAATGCAACCAGCACATCCAAAGCAAACCCTTTTATAAGGTCTAGTTTTCGAGATATTTGCATTCAAAGTTTTTTTTTGAGTTATGAAGGCTTGTATGACTTTGGATGCCTACAGTTCCGCAAATAAGGCAATGACGTCATTTTCGCTTGCAAAACGCTTAATTAGTTTTTCAAGAGCTATCCATAGCTGAAAACTAGAACATTCTAGGAGGTCTGGTTGCGGAGATATCTTAATTCAAAATAAATCCATTAAAATCGATTTTTTTGAGTTTTGAAAGTAAGGCCTTGCGGTTTATTAACCGCTTAATCAGTTTTTGGAGAGCTATCCATTGCTGAAAACTAGAGCATTTTGTGGGCTCTGGTTGCAGAGGAATTTTGATTCAAAGTTAATCTTTCTTGTTTCAACCCAAAAACTAAAAATCTTAATATGGCCATAACTTCCAAAATAAGGCTCGTAAGAGGTTGCGGTTAACGTTGTTGAACAGATAACGGTCAGGTCTTTGCATTGCCGTTCAAAACTCAACTTTTTTTTTCCAATCGATTTTCGAAAAAAAGCATGGACTACCCCCTTATCACCAAAAATTCATTTTTTTACGAAAGTCACTGGCACCCATTGAAACGTACATATATAGAAAGGTTAATAAAGTTATTTTTTGAGTTATGAAGGCTTGTATGACTTTGGATGCCTACAGTTCCGCAAATAAGGCAATGACGTCATTTTCGCTTGCAAAACGCTTAATTAGTTTTTCAAGAGCTATCCATAGCTGAAAACTAGAACATTCTAGGAGGTCTGGTTGCGGAGATATCTTAATTCAAAATAAATCCATTAAAATCGATTTTTTTGAGTTTTGAAAGTAAGGCCTTGCGGATTATTAACCGCTTAATCAGTTTTTGGAGAGCTATCCATTGCTGAAAACTAGAGCATTTTGTGGGCTCTGGTTGCAGAGGAATTTTGATTCAAAGTTAATCTTTCTTGTTTCAACCCAAGAACTAAAAATCTTAATATGGCCATAACTTCCAAAATAAGGCTCGTAAGAGGTTGCGGTTAACGTTGTTGAACAGATAACGGTCAGGTCTTTGCATTGCCGTTCAAAACTCAACTTTTTTTTTCCAATCGATTTTCGAAAAAAAGCATGGACTACCCCCTTATCACCAAAAATTCATTTTTTTACGAAAGTCACTGGCACCCATTGAAACGTACATATATAGAAAGGTTTTGTCAAATGCAACCAGCACATCCAAAGCAAACCCTTTTATAAGGTCTAGTTTTCGAGATATTTGCATTCAAAGTTTTTTTTTGAGTTATGAAGGCTTGTATGACTTTGGATGCCTACAGTTCCGCAAATAAGGCAATGACGTCATTTTCGCTTGCAAAACGCTTAATTAGTTTTTCAAGAGCTACCCTTGGCTGAAAACTATAACATTCTAGGAGGTCTGGTTGCGGAGATATCTTAATTCAAAATAAATCCATTAAAATCGATTTTTTTGAGTTTTGAAAGTTTGCATGACTTTGGATGTCTACAGTTCCACAAATAAGGCTCGTAAGGCCTTGCGGTTTATCAACCGCTTAATCAGTTTTTGGAGAGCTATCCATTGCTGAAAACTAGAGCATTTTGTGGGCTCTGGTTGCAGAGGAATTTTGATTCAAAGTTAATCTTTCTTGTTTCAACCCAAAAACTAAAAATCTTAATATGGCCATAACTTCCAAAATAAGGCTCGTAAGAGGTTGCGGTTAACGTTGTTGAACAGATAACGGTCAGGTCTTTGCATTGCCGTTCAAAACTCAACTTTTTTTTTCCAATCGATTTTCGAAAAAAAGCATGGACTACCCCCTTATCACTAAAAATTCATTTTTTTACGAAAGTCTCTGAAACCCTTTGAAACGTACATATATAGAAAGGTTTTGTCAAATGCAACCAGCACATCCAAAGCAAACCCTTTTATAAGGTCTAGTTTTCGAGATATTTGCACTCAAAGTTATTTTTTGAGTTATGAAGGCTTGTATGACTTTGGATGCCTACAGTTCCGCAAATAAGGCAATGACGTCATTTTCGCTTGCAAAACGCTTAATTAGTTTTTCAAGAGCTATCCATAGCTGAAAACTAGAACATTCTAGGAGGTCTGGTTGCGGAGATATCTTAATTCAAAATAAATCCATTAAAATCGATTTTTTTGAGTTTTGAAAGTAAGGCCTTGCGGTTTATTAACCGCTTAATCAGTTTTTGGAGAGCTATCCATTGCTGAAAACTAGAGCATTTTGTGGGCTCTGGTTGCAGAGGAATTTTGATTCAAAGTTAATCTTTCTTGTTTCAACCCAAAAACTAAAAATCTTAATATGGCCATAACTTCCAAAATAAGGCTCGTAAGAGGTTGCGGTTAACGTTGTTGAACAGATAACGGTCAGGTCTTTGCATTGCCGTTCAAAACTCAACTTTTTTTTCCAATCGATTTTCGAAAAAAGCATGGACTACCCCCTTATCACTAAAAATTCATTTTTTTACGAAAGTCACTGGCACCCATTGAAACGTACATATATAGAAAGGTTTTGTCAAATGCAACCAGCACATCCAAAGCAAACCCTTTTATAAGGTCTAGTTTTCGAGATATTTGCATTCAAAGTTATTTTTTGAGTTATGAAGGCTTGTATGACTTTGGATGCCTACAGTTCCGCAAATAAGGCAATGACGTCATTTTCGCTTGCAAAACGCTTAATTAGTTTTTCAAGAGCTATCCATAGCTGAAAACTAGAACATTCTAGGAGGTCTGGTTGCGGAGATATCTTAATTCAAAATAAATCCATTAAAATCGATTTTTTTGAGTTTTGAAAGTTTGCATGACTTTGGATGTCTACAGTTCCACAAATAAGGCTCGTAAGGCCTTGCGGTTTATTAACCGCTTAATCAGTTTTTGGAGAGCTATCCATTGCTGAAAACTAGAGCATTTTGTGGGCTCTGGTTGCAGAGGAATTTTGATTCAAAGTTAATCTTTCTGGTTTCAACCCAAAAACTAAAAATCTTAATATGGCCATAACTTCCAAAATAAGGCTCGTAAGAGGTTGCGGTTAACGTTGTTGAACAGATAACGGTCAGGTCTTTGCATTGCCGTTCAAAACTCAACTTTTTTTTCCAATCGATTTTCGAAAAAAAGCATGGACTACCCCCTTATCACTAAAAATTAATTTTTTTACGAAAGTCACTGGCACCCATTGAAACGTACATATATAGAAAGGTTTTGTCAAATGCAACCAGCACATCCAAAGCAAACCCTTTTATAAGGTCTAGCTTTCGAGATATTTGCATTCAAAGTTATTTTTTGAGTTATGAAGGCTTGTATGACTTTGGATGCCTACAGTTCCGCAAATAAGGCAATGACGTCATTTTCGCTTGCAAAGCGCTTAATTAGTTTTTCAAGAGCTATCCATAGCTGAAAACTAGAACATTCTAGGAGGTCTGGTTGCGGAGATATCTTAATTCAAAATAAATCCATTAAAATCGATTTTTTTGAGTTTTGAAAGTTTGCATGACTTTGGATGTCTACAGTTCCACAAATAAGGCTCGGAAGGCCTTGCGGTTTATTAACCGCTTAATCAGTTTTTAGGGAGCTATCCATTGCTGAAAACTAGAGCATTTTGTGGGCTCTGGTTGCAGAGGAATATTGATTCAAAGTTAATCTTTCTTGTTTCAACCCAAAAACTAAAAATCTTAATATGGCCATAACTTCCAAAATAAGGCTCGTAAGAGGTTGCGGTTAACGTTGTTGAACAGATAACGGTCAGGTCTTTGCATTGCCGTTCAAAACTCAACTTTTTTTGACTACCCCCTTATCACTAAAAATTCATTTTTTTACGAAAGTCTCTGAAACCCATTGAAACGTACATATATAGAAAGGTTTTGTCAAATGCAACCAGCACATCCAAAGCAAACCCTTTTATAAGGTCTAGTTTTCGAGATATTTGCATTCAAAGTTTTTTTTTGAGTTATGAAGGCTTGTATGACTTTGGATGCCTACAGTTCCGCAAATAAGGCAATGACGTCATTTTCGCTTGCAAAACGCTTAATTAGTTTTTCAAGAGCTATCCATAGCTGAAAACTATAACATTCTAGGAGGTCTGGTTGCGGAGATATCTTAATTCAAAATAAATCCATTAAAATCGATTTTTTTGAGTTTTGAAAGTAAGGCCTTGCGGTTTATTAACCGCTTAATCAGTTTTTGGAGAGCTATCCATTGCTGAAAACTAGAGCATTTTGTGGGCTCTGGTTGCAGAGGAATTTTGATTCAAAGTTAATCTTTCTTGTTTCAACCCAAAAACTAAAAATCTTAATATGGCCATAACTTCCAAAATAAGGCTCGTAAGAGGTTGCGGTTAACGTTGTTGAACAGATAACGGTCAGGTCTTTGCATTGCCGTTCAAAACTCAACTTTTTTTTTCCAATCGATTTTCGAAAAAAAGCATGGACTACCCCCTTATCACCAAAAATTCATTTTTTTACGAAAGTCACTGGCACCCATTGAAACGTACATATATAGAAAGGTTTTGTCAAATGCAACCAGCACATCCAAAGCAAACCCTTTTATAAGGTCTAGTTTTCGAGATATTTGCATTCAAAGTTTTTTTTTGAGTTATGAAGGCTTGTATGACTTTGGATGCCTAAAGTTCCGCAAATAAGGCAATGACGTCATTTTCGCTTGCAAAACGCTTAATTAGTTTTTCAAGAGCTACCCTTGGCTGAAAACTATAACATTCTAGGAGGTCTGGTTGCGGAGATATCTTAATTCAAAATAAATCCATTAAAATCGATTTTTTTGAGTTTTGAAAGTTTGCATGACTTTGGATGTCTACAGTTCCACAAATAAGGCTCGTAAGGCCTTGCGGTTTATTAACCGCTTAATCAGTTTTTGGAGAGCTATCCATTGCTGAAAACTAGAGCATTTTGTGGGCTCTGGTTGCAGAGGAATTTTGATTCAAAGTTAATCTTTCTGGTTTCAACCCAAAAACTAAAAATCTTAATATGGCCATAACTTCCAAAATAAGGCTCGTAAGAGGTTGCGGTTAACGTTGTTGAACAGATAACGGTCAGGTCTTTGCATTGCCGTTCAAAACTCAACTTTTTTTTCCAATCGATTTTCGAAAAAAAGCATGGACTACCCCCTTATCACTAAAAATTAATTTTTTTACGAAAGTCACTGGCACCCATTGAAACGTACATATATAGAAAGGTTTTGTCAAATGCAACCAGCACATCCAAAGCAAACCCTTTTATAAGGTCTAGCTTTCGAGATATTTGCATTCAAAGTTATTTTTTGAGTTATGAAGGCTTGTATGACTTTGGATGCCTACAGTTCCGCAAATAAGGCAATGACGTCATTTTCGCTTGCAAAGCGCTTAATTAGTTTTTCAAGAGCTATCCATAGCTGAAAACTAGAACATTCTAGGAGGTCTGGTTGCGGAGATATCTTAATTCAAAATAAATCCATTAAAATCGATTTTTTTGAGTTTTGAAAGTTTGCATGACTTTGGATGTCTACAGTTCCACAAATAAGGCTCGGAAGGCCTTGCGGTTTATTAACCGCTTAATCAGTTTTTAGGGAGCTATCCATTGCTGAAAACTAGAGCATTTTGTGGGCTCTGGTTGCAGAGGAATATTGATTCAAAGTTAATCTTTCTTGTTTCAACCCAAAAACTAAAAATCTTAATATGGCCATAACTTCCAAAATAAGGCTCGTAAGAGGTTGCGGTTAACGTTGTTGAACAGATAACGGTCAGGTCTTTGCATTGCCGTTCAAAACTCAACTTTTTTTGACTACCCCCTTATCACTAAAAATTCATTTTTTTACGAAAGTCTCTGAAACCCATTGAAACGTACATATATAGAAAGGTTTTGTCAAATGCAACCAGCACATCCAAAGCAAACCCTTTTATAAGGTCTAGTTTTCGAGATATTTGCATTCAAAGTTTTTTTTTGAGTTATGAAGGCTTGTATGACTTTGGATGCCTACAGTTCCGCAAATAAGGCAATGACGTCATTTTCGCTTGCAAAACGCTTAATTAGTTTTTCAAGAGCTATCCATAGCTGAAAACTATAACATTCTAGGAGGTCTGGTTGCGGAGATATCTTAATTCAAAATAAATCCATTAAAATCGATTTTTTTGAGTTTTGAAAGTAAGGCCTTGCGGTTTATTAACCGCTTAATCAGTTTTTGGAGAGCTATCCATTGCTGAAAACTAGAGCATTTTGTGGGCTCTGGTTGCAGAGGAATTTTGATTCAAAGTTAATCTTTCTTGTTTCAACCCAAAAACTAAAAATCTTAATATGGCCATAACTTCCAAAATAAGGCTCGTAAGAGGTTGCGGTTAACGTTGTTGAACAGATAACGGTCAGGTCTTTGCATTGCCGTTCAAAACTCAACTTTTTTTTTCCAATCGATTTTCGAAAAAAAGCATGGACTACCCCCTTATCACCAAAAATTCATTTTTTTACGAAAGTCACTGGCACCCATTGAAACGTACATATATAGAAAGGTTTTGTCAAATGCAACCAGCACATCCAAAGCAAACCCTTTTATAAGGTCTAGTTTTCGAGATATTTGCATTCAAAGTTTTTTTTTGAGTTATGAAGGCTTGTATGACTTTGGATGCCTAAAGTTCCGCAAATAAGGCAATGACGTCATTTTCGCTTGCAAAACGCTAAATTAGTTTTTCAAGAGCTACCCTTGGCTGAAAACTATAACATTCTAGGAGGTCTGGTTGCGGAGATATCTTAATTCAAAGTAAATCCATTAAAATCGATTTTTTTGAGTTTTGAAAGTTTGCATGACTTTGGATGTCTACAGTTCCACAAATAAGGCTCGGAAGGCCTTGCGGTTTATTAACCGCTTAATCAGTTTTTAGAGAGCTATCCATTGCTGAAAACTAGAGCATTTTGTGGGCTCTGGTTGCAGAGGAATTTTCCGCAAATAAGGCAATGACGTCATTTTCGCTTGCAAAACGCTTAATTAGTTTTTCAAGAGCTATCCATAGCTGAAAACTAGAACATTCTAGGAGGTCTGGTTGCGGAGATATCTTAATTTAAAATAAATCCATTAAAATCGATTTTTTTGAGTTTTGAAAGTTTGCATGACTTTGGATGTCTACAGTTCCACAAATAAGGCTCGGAAGGCCTTGCGGTTTATTAACCGCTTAATCAGTTTTTGGAGAGCTATCCATTGCTGAAAACTAGAGCATTTTGTGGGCTCTGGTTGCAGAGGAATTTTGATTCAAAGTTAATCTTTCTTGTTTCAACCCAAAAACTAAAAATCTTAATATGGCCATAACTTCCAAAATAAGGCTCGTAAGAGGTTGCGGTTAACGTTGTTGAACAGATAACGGTCAGGTCTTTGCATTGCCGTTCAAAACTCAACTTTTTTTTTCCAATCGATTTTCGAAAAAAAGCATGGACTACCCCCTTATCACTAAAAATTCATTTTTTTACGAAAGTCACTGGCACCCATTGAAACGTACATATATAGAAAGGTTTTGTCAAATGCAACCAGCACATCCAAAGCAAACCCTTTTATAAGGTCTAGTTTTCGAGATATTTGCATTCAAAGTTATTTTTTGAGTTATGAAGGCTTGTATGACTTTGGATGCCTACAGTTCCGCAAATAAGGCAATGACGTCATTTTCGCTTGCAAAACGCTTAATTAGTTTTTTAAGAGCTATCCATAGCTGAAAACTAGAACATTCTAGGAGGTCTGGTTGCGGAGATATCTTAATTCAAAGTAAATCCATTAAAATCGATTTTTTTGAGTTTTGAAAGTTTGCATGACTTTGGATGTCTACAGTTCCACAAATAAGGCTCGGAAGGCCTTGCGGTTTATTAACCGCTTAATCAGTTTTTAGAGAGCTATCCATTGCTGAAAACTAGAGCATTTTGTGGGCTCTGGTTGCAGAGGAATTTTCCGCAAATAAGGCAATGACGTCATTTTCGCTTGCAAAACGCTTAATTAGTTTTTCAAGAGCTATCCATAGCTGAAAACTAGAACATTCTAGGAGGTCTGGTTGCGGAGATATCTTAATTTAAAATAAATCCATTAAAATCGATTTTTTTGAGTTTTGAAAGTTTGCATGACTTTGGATGTCTACAGTTCCACAAATAAGGCTCGGAAGGCCTTGCGGTTTATTAACCGCTTAATCAGTTTTTGGAGAGCTATCCATTGCTGAAAACTAGAGCATTTTGTGGGCTCTGGTTGCAGAGGAATTTTGATTCAAAGTTAATCTTTCTTGTTTCAACCCAAAAACTAAAAATCTTAATATGGCCATAACTTCCAAAATAAGGCTCGTAAGAGGTTGCGGTTAACGTTGTTGAACAGATAACGGTCAGGTCTTTGCATTGCCGTTCAAAACTCAACTTTTTTTTTCCAATCGATTTTCGAAAAAAAGCATGGACTACCCCCTTATCACTAAAAATTCATTTTTTTACGAAAGTCACTGGCACCCATTGAAACGTACATATATAGAAAGGTTTTGTCAAATGCAACCAGCACATCCAAAGCAAACCCTTTTATAAGGTCTAGTTTTCGAGATATTTGCATTCAAAGTTATTTTTTGAGTTATGAAGGCTTGTATGACTTTGGATGCCTACAGTTCCGCAAATAAGGCAATGACGTCATTTTCGCTTGCAAAACGCTTAATTAGTTTTTCAAGAGCTATCCATAGCTGAAAACTAGAACATTCTAGGAGGTCTGGTTGCGGAGATATCTTAATTCAAAGTAAATCCATTAAAATCGATTTTTTTGAGTTTTGAAAGTTTGCATGACTTTGGATGTCTACAGTTCCACAAATAAGGCTCGGAAGGCCTTGCGGTTAATTAACCGCTTAATTAGTTTTTAGAGAGCTATCCATTGCTGAAAACTAGAGCATTTTGTGGGCTCTGGTTGCAGAGGAATATTGATTCAAAGTTAATCTTTCTTGTTTCAACCCAAAAACTAAAAATCTTAATATGGCCATAACTTCCAAAATAAGGCTCGTAAGAGGTTGCGGTTAACGTTGTTGAACAGATAACGGTCAGGTCTTTGCATTGCCGTTCAAAACTCAACCTTTTTTTTTCCAATCGATTTTCGAAAAAAAGCATGGACTACCCCCTTATCACTAAAAATTCATTTTTTTACGAAAGTCTCTGAAACCCATTGAAACGTACATATATAGAAAGGTTTTGTCAAATGCAACCAGCACATCCAAAGCAAACCCTTTTATAAGGTCTAGTTTTCGAGATATTTGCATTCAAAGTTATTTTTTGAGTTATGAAGGCTTGTATGACTTTGGATGCCTACAGTTCCGCAAATAAGGCAATGACGTCATTTTCGCTTGCAAAACGCTTAATTAGTTTTTCAAGAGCTATCCATAGCTGAAAACTAGAACATTCTAGGAGGTCTGGTTGCGGAGATATCTTAATTCAAAGTAAATCCATTAAAATCGATTTTTTTGAGTTTTGAAAGTTTGCATGACTTTGGATGTCTACAGTTCCACAAATAAGGCTCGGAAGGCCTTGCGGTTTATTAATTGCTTAATCAGTTTTTAGAGAGCTATCCATTGCTGAAAACTAGAGCATTTTGTGGGCTCTGGTTGCAGAGGAATATTGATTCAAAGTTAATCTTTCTTGTTTCAACCCAAAAACTAAAAATCTTAATATGGCCATAACTTCCAAAATAAGGCTCGTAAGAGGTTGCGGTTAACGTTGTTGAACAGATAACGGTCAGGTCTTTGCATTGCCGTTCAAAACTCAACTTTTTTTTTCCAATCGATTTTCGAAAAAAGCATGGACTACCCCCTTATCACTAAAAATTCATTTTTTTACGAAAGTCTCTGAAACCCATTGAAACGTACATATATAGAAAGGTTTTGTCAAATGCAACCAGCACATCCAAAGCAAACCCTTTTATAAGGTCTAGTTTTCGAGATATTTGCATTCAAAGTTATTTTTTGAGTTATGAAGGCTTGTATGACTTTGGATGCCTACAGTTCCGCAAATAAGGCAATGACGTCATTTTCGCTTGCAAAACGCTTAATTAGTTTTTCAAGAGCTATCCATAGCTGAAAACTAGAACATTCTAGGAGGTCTGGTTGCGGAGATATCTTAATTCAAAGTAAATCCATTAAAATCGATTTTTTTGAGTTTTGAAAGTTTGCATGACTTTGGATGTCTACAGTTCCACAAATAAGGCTCGGAAGGCCTTGCGGTTAATTAACCGCTTAATTAGTTTTTAGAGAGCTATCCATTGCTGAAAACTAGAGCATTTTGTGGGCTCTGGTTGCAGAGGAATATTGATTCAAAGTTAATCTTTCTTGTTTCAACCCAAAAACTAAAAATCTTAATATGGCCATAACTTCCAAAATAAGGCTCGTAAGAGGTTGCGGTTAACGTTGTTGAACAGATAACGGTCAGGTCTTTGCATTGCCGTTCAAAACTCAATCTTTTTTTTTCCAATCGATTTTCGAAAAAAAGCATGGACTACCCCCTTATCACTAAAAATTCATTTTTTTACGAAAGTCTCTGAAACCCATTGAAACGTACATATATAGAAAGGTTTTGTCAAATGCAACCAGCACATCCAAAGCAAACCCTTTAATAAGGTCTAGTTTTCGAGATATTTGCATTCAAAGTTATTTTTTGAGTTATGAAGGCTTGTATGACTTTGGATGCCTACAGTTCCGCAAATAAGGCAATGACGTCATTTTCGCTTGCAAAACGCTTAATTAGTTTTTCAAGAGCTATCCATAGCTGAAAACTAGAACATTCTAGGAGGTCTGGTTGCGGAGATATCTTAATTCAAAGTAAATCCATTAAAATCGATTTTTTTGAGTTTTGAAAGTTTGCATGACTTTGGATGTCTACAGTTCCACAAATAAGGCTCGGAAGGCCTTGCGGTTTATTAACCGCTTAATCAGTTTTTGGAGAGCTATCCATTGCTGAAAACTAGAGCATTTTGTGGGCTCTGGTTGCAGAGGAATTTTGATACAAAGTTAATCTTTCTTGTTTCAACCCAAAAACTAAAAATCTTAATATGGCCATAACTTCCAAAATAAGGCTCGTAAGAGGTTGCGGTTAACGTTGTTGAACAGATAACGGTCAGGTCTTTGCATTGCCGTTCAAAACTCAACTTTTTTTTTTCCAATCGATTTTCGAAAAAAGCATGGACTACCCCCTTATCACTAAAAATTCATTTTTTTACGAAAGTCTCTAAAACCCATTGAAACGTACATATATAGAAAGGTTTTGTCAAATGCAACCAGCACATCCAAAGCAAACCCTTTTATAAGGTCTAGTTTTCGAGATATTTGCATTCAAAGTTATTTTTTGAGTTATGAAGGCTTGTATGACTTTGGATGCCTACAGTTCCGCAAATAAGGCAATGACGTCATTTTCGCTTGCAAAACGCTTAATTAGTTTTTCAAGAGCTATCCATAGCTGAAAACTAGAACATTCTAGGAGGTCTGGTTGCGGAGATATCTTAATTCAAAGTAAATCCATTAAAATCGATTTTTTTGAGTTTTGAAAGTTTGCATGACTTTGGATGTCTACAGTTCCACAAATAAGGCTCGGAAGGCCTTGCGGTTAATTAACCGCTTAATTAGTTTTTAGAGAGCTATCCATTGCTGAAAACTAGAGCATTTTGTGGGCTCTGGTTGCAGAGGAATATTGATTCAAAGTTAATCTTTCTTGTTTCAACCCAAAAACTAAAAATCTTAATATGGCCATAACTTCCAAAATAAGGCTCGTAAGAGGTTGCGGTTAACGTTGTTGAACAGATAACGGTCAGGTCTTTGCATTGCCGTTCAAAACTCAACTTTTTTTTTTCCAATCGATTTTCGAAAAAAGCATGGACTACCCCCTTATCACTAAAAATTCATTTTTTTACGAAAGTCTCTGAAACCCATTGAAACGTACATATATAGAAAGGTTTTGTCAAATGCAACCAGCACATCCAAAGCAAACCCTTTTATAAGGTCTAGTTTTCGAGATATTTGCATTCAAAGTTATTTTTTGAGTTATGAAGGCTTGTATGACTTTGGATGCCTACAGTTCCGCAAATAAGGCAATGACGTCATTTTCGCTTGCAAAACGCTTAATTAGTTTTTCAAGAGCTATCCATAGCTGAAAACTAGAACATTCTAGGAGGTCTGGTTGCGGAGATATCTTAATTCAAAGTAAATCCATTAAAATCGATTTTTTTGAGTTTTGAAAGTTTGCATGACTTTGGATGTCTACAGTTCCACAAATAAGGCTCGGAAGGCCTTGCGGTTTATTAACCGCTTAATCAGTTTTTGGAGAGCTATCCATTGCTGAAAACTAGAGCATTTTGTGGGCTCTGGTTGCAGAGGAATTTTGATACAAAGTTAATCTTTCTTGTTTCAACCCAAAAACTAAAAATCTTAATATGGCCATAACTTCCAAAATAAGGCTCGTAAGAGGTTGCGGTTAACGTTGTTGAACAGATAACGGTCAGGTCTTTGCATTGCCGTTCAAAACTCAACTTTTTTTTTTCCAATCGATTTTCGAAAAAAGCATGGACTACCCCCTTATCACTAAAAATTCATTTTTTTACGAAAGTCTCTAAAACCCATTGAAACGTACATATATAGAAAGGTTTTGTCAAATGCAACCAGCACATCCAAAGCAAACCCTTTTATAAGGTCTAGTTTTCGAGATATTTGCATTCAAAGTTATTTTTTGAGTTATGAAGGCTTGTATGACTTTGGATGCCTACAGTTCCGCAAATAAGGCAATGACGTCATTTTCGCTTGCAAAACGCTTAATTAGTTTTTCAAGAGCTATCCATAGCTGAAAACTAGAACATTCTAGGAGGTCTGGTTGCGGAGATATCTTAATTCAAAATAAATCCATTAAAATCGATTTTTTTGAGTTTTGAAAGTTTGCATGACTTTGGATGTCTACAGTTCCACAAATAAGGCTCGGAAGGCCTTGCGGTTTATTAATTGCTTAATCAGTTTTTAGAGAGCTATCCATTGCTGAAAACTAGAGCATTTTGTGGGCTCTGGTTGCAGAGGAATATTGATTCAAAGTTAATCTTTCTTGTTTCAACCCAAAAACTAAAAATCTTAATATGGCCATAACTTCCAAAATAAGGCTCGTAAGAGGTTGCGGTTAACATTGTTGAACAGATAACGGTCAGGTCTTTGCATTGCCGTTCAAAACTCAACTTTTTTTTTCCAATCGATTTTCGAAAAAAGCATGGACTACCCCCTTATCACTAAAAATTCATTTTTTTACGAAAGTCTCTAAAACCCATTGAAACGTACATATATAGAAAGGTTTTGTCAAATGCAACCAGCACATCCAAAGCAAACCCTTTTATAAGGTCTAGTTTTCGAGATATTTGCATTCAAAGTTATTTTTTGAGTTATGAAGGCTTGTATGACTTTGGATGCCTACAGTTCCGCAAATAAGGCAATGACGTCATTTTCGCTTGCAAAACGCTTAATTAGTTTTTCAAGAGCTATCCATAGCTGAAAACTAGAACATTCTAGGAGGTCTGGTTGCGGAGATATCTTAATTCAAAGTAAATCCATTAAAATCGATTTTTTTGAGTTTTGAAAGTTTGCATGACTTTGGATGTCTACAGTTCCACAAATAAGGCTCGGAAGGCCTTGCGGTTAATTAACCGCTTAATTAGTTTTTAGAGAGCTATCCATCGCTGAAAACTAGAGCATTTTGTGGGCTCTGGTTGCAGAGGAATATTGATTCAAAGTTAATCTTTCTTGTTTCAACCCAAAAACTAAAAATCTTAATATGGCCATAACTTCCAAAATAAGGCTCGTAAGAGGTTGCGGTTAACGTTGTTGAACAGATAACGGTCAGGTCTTTGCATTGCCGTTCAAAACTCAACCTTTTTTTTTCCAATCGATTTTCGAAAAAAAGCATGGACTACCCCCTTATCACTAAAAATTCATTTTTTTACGAAAGTCTCTGAAACCCATTGAAACGTACATATATAGAAAGGTTTTGTCAAATGCAACCAGCACATCCAAAGCAAACCCTTTTATAAGGTCTAGTTTTCGAGATATTTGCATTCAAAGTTATTTTTTGAGTTATGAAGGCTTGTATGACTTTGGATGCCTACAGTTCCGCAAATAAGGCAATGACGTCATTTTCGCTTGCAAAACGCTTAATTAGTTTTTCAAGAGCTATCCATAGCTGAAAACTAGAACATTCTAGGAGGTCTGGTTGCGGAGATATCTTAATTCAAAGTAAATCCATTAAAATCGATTTTTTTGAGTTTTGAAAGTTTGCATGACTTTGGATGTCTACAGTTCCACAAATAAGGCTCGGAAGGCCTTGCGGTTTATTAATTGCTTAATCAGTTTTTAGAGAGCTATCCATTGCTGAAAACTAGAGCATTTTGTGGGCTCTGGTTGCAGAGGAATATTGATTCAAAGTTAATCTTTCTTGTTTCAACCCAAAAACTAAAAATCTTAATATGGCCATAACTTCCAAAATAAGGCTCGTAAGAGGTTGCGGTTAACGTTGTTAAACAGATAACGGTCAGGTCTTTGCATTGCCGTTCAAAACTCAACTTTTTTTTTTCCAATCGATTTTCGAAAAAAGCATGGACTACCCCCTTATCACTAAAAATTCATTTTTTTACGAAAGTCTCTGAAACCCATTGAAACGTACATATATAGAAAGGTTTTGTCAAATGCAACCAGCACATCCAAAGCAAACCCTTTTATAAGGTCTAGTTTTCGAGATATTTGCATTCAAAGTTATTTTTTGAGTTATGAAGGCTTGTATGACTTTGGATGCCTACAGTTCCGCAAATAAGGCAATGACGTCATTTTCGCTTGCAAAACGCTTAATTAGTTTTTCAAGAGCTATCCATAGCTGAAAACTAGAACATTCTAGGAGGTCTGGTTGCGGAGATATCTTAATTCAAAGTAAATCCATTAAAATCGATTTTTTTGAGTTTTGAAAGTTTGCATGACTTTGGATGTCTACAGTTCCACAAATAAGGCTCGGAAGGCCTTGCGGTTAATTAACCGCTTAATTAGTTTTTAGAGAGCTATCCATTGCTGAAAACTAGAGCATTTTGTGGGCTCTGGTTGCAGAGGAATATTGATTCAAAGTTAATCTTTCTTGTTTCAACCCAAAAACTAAAAATCTTAATATGGCCATAACTTCCAAAATAAGGCTCGTAAGAGGTTGCGGTTAACGTTGTTGAACAGATAAAGGTCAGGTCTTTGCATTGCCGTTCAAAACTCAACCTTTTTTTTTCCAATCGATTTTCGAAAAAAAGCATGGACTACCCCCTTATCACTAAAAATTCATTTTTTTACGAAAGTCTCTGAAACCCATTGAAACGTACATATATAGAAAGGTTTTGTCAAATGCAACCAGCACATCCAAAGCAAACCCTTTTATAAGGTCTAGTTTTCGAGATATTTGCATTCAAAGTTATTTTTTGAGTTATGAAGGCTTGTATGACTTTGGATGCCTACAGTTCCGCAAATAAGGCAATGACGTCATTTTCGCTTGCAAAACGCTTAATTAGTTTTTCAAGAGCTATCCATAGCTGAAAACTAGAACATTCTAGGAGGTCTGGTTGCGGAGATATCTTAATTCAAAGTAAATCCATTAAAATCGATTTTTTTGAGTTTTGAAAGTTTGCATGACTTTGGATGTCTACAGTTCCACAAATAAGGCTCGGAAGGCCTTGCGGTTTATTAACCGCTTAATCAGTTTTTGGAGAGCTATCCATTGCTGAAAACTAGAGCATTTTGTGGGCTCTGGTTGCAGAGGAATTTTGATTCAAAGTTAATCTTTCTTGTTTCAACCCAAAAACTAAAAATCTTAATATGGCCATAACTTCCAAAATAAGGCTCGTAAGAGGTTGCGGTTAACGTTGTTGAACAGATAACGGTCAGGTCTTTGCATTGCCGTTCAAAACTCAACTTTTTTTTTCCAATCGATTTTCGAAAAAAAGCATGGACTACCCCCTTATCACTAAAAATTCATTTTTTTACGAAAGTCTCTGAAACCCATTGAAACGTACATATATAGAAAGGTTTTGTCAAATGCAACCAGCACATCCAAAGCAAACCCTTTTATAAGGTCTAGTTTTCGAGATATTTGCATTCAAAGTTATTTTTTGAGTTATGAAGGCTTGTATGACTTTGGATGCCTACAGTTCCGCAAATAAGGCAATGACGTCATTTTCGCTTGCAAAACGCTTAATTAGTTTTTCAAGAGCTATCCATAGCTGAAAACTAGAACATTCTAGGAGGTCTGGTTGCGGAGATATCTTAATTCAAAATAAATCCATTAAAATCGATTTTTTTGAGTTTTGAAAGTTTGCATGACTTTGGATGTCTACAGTTCCACAAATAAGGCTCGGAAGGCCTTGCAGTTTATTAACCGCTTAATCAGTTTTTAGAGAGCTATCCATTGCTGAAAACTAGAGCATTTTGTGGGCTCTGGTTGCAGAGGAATTTTGATTCAAAGTTAATCTTTCTTGTTTCAACCCAAAAACTAAAAATCTTAATATGGCCATAACTTCCAAAATAAGGCTCGTAAGAGGTTGCGGTTAACGTTGTTGAACAGATAACGGTCAGGTCTTTGCATTGCCGTTCAAAACTCAACCTTTTTTTTTCCAATCGATTTTCGAAAAAAAGCATGGACTACCCCCTTATCACTAAAAATTCATTTTTTTACGAAAGTCTCTGAAACCCATTGAAACGTACATATATAGAAAGGTTTTGTCAAATGCAACCAGCACATCCAAAGCAAACCCTTTTATAAGGTCTAGTTTTCGAGATATTTGCATTCAAAGTTATTTTTTGAGTTATGAAGGCTTGTATGACTTTGGATGCCTACAGTTCCGCAAATAAGGCAATGACGTCATTTTCGCTTGCAAAACGCTTAATTAGTTTTTCAAGAGCTATCCATAGCTGAAAACTAGAACATTCTAGGAGGTCTGGTTGCGGAGATATCTTAATTCAAAGTAAATCCATTAAAATCGATTTTTTTGAGTTTTGAAAGTTTGCATGACTTTGGATGTCTACAGTTCCACAAATAAGGCTCGGAAGGCCTTGCGGTTTATTAACCGCTTAATCAGTTTTTGGAGAGCTATCCATTGCTGAAAACTAGAGCATTTTGTGGGCTCTGGTTGCAGAGGAATTTTGATTCAAAGTTAATCTTTCTTGTTTCAACCCAAAAACTAAAAATCTTAATATGGCCATAACTTCCAAAATAAGGCTCGTAAGAGGTTGCGGTTAACGTTGTTGAACAGATAACGGTCAGGTCTTTGCATTGCCGTTCAAAACTCAACTTTTTTTTTCCAATCGATTTTCGAAAAAAAGCATGGACTACCCCCTTATCACTAAAAATTCATTTTTTTACGAAAGTCTCTGAAACCCATTGAAACGTACATATATAGAAAGGTTTTGTCAAATGCAACCAGCACATCCAAAGCAAACCCTTTTATAAGGTCTAGTTTTCGAGATATTTGCATTCAAAGTTATTTTTTGAGTTATGAAGGCTTGTATGACTTTGGATGCCTACAGTTCCGCAAATAAGGCAATGACGTCATTTTCGCTTGCAAAACGCTTAATTAGTTTTTCAAGAGCTATCCATAGCTGAAAACTAGAACATTCTAGGAGGTCTGGTTGCGGAGATATCTTAATTCAAAATAAATCCATTAAAATCGATTTTTTTGAGTTTTGAAAGTTTGCATGACTTTGGATGTCTACAGTTCCACAAATAAGGCTCGGAAGGCCTTGCAGTTTATTAACCGCTTAATCAGTTTTTAGAGAGCTATCCATTGCTGAAAACTAGAGCATTTTGTGGGCTCTGGTTGCAGAGGAATTTTGATTCAAAGTTAATCTTTCTTGTTTCAACCCAAAAACTAAAAATCTTAATATGGCCATAACTTCCAAAATAAGGCTCGTAAGAGGTTGCGGTTAACGTTGTTGAACAGATAACGGTCAGGTCTTTGCATTGCCGTTCAAAACTCAACCTTTTTTTTTCCAATCGATTTTCGAAAAAAAGCATGGACTACCCCCTTATCACTAAAAATTCATTTTTTTACGAAAGTCTCTGAAACCCATTGAAACGTACATATATAGAAAGGTTTTGTCAAATGCAACCAGCACATCCAAAGCAAACCCTTTTATAAGGTCTAGTTTTCGAGATATTTGCATTCAAAGTTATTTTTTGAGTTATGAAGGCTTGTATGACTTTGGATGCCTATAGTTCCGCAAATAAGGCAATGACGTCATTTTCGCTTGCAAAACGCTTAATTAGTTTTTCAAGAGCTATCCATAGCTGAAAACTAGAACATTCTAGGAGGTCTGGTTGCGGAGATATCTTAATTCAAAATAAATCCATTAAAATCGATTTTTTTGAGTTTTGAAAGTTTGCATGACTTTGGATGTCTACAGTTCCACAAATAAGGCTCGGAAGGCCTTGCAGTTTATTAACCGCTTAATCAGTTTTTAGAGAGCTATCCATTGCTGAAAACTAGAGCATTTTGTGGGCTCTGGTTGCAGAGGAATTTTGATTCAAAGTTAATCTTTCTTGTTTCAACCCAAAAACTAAAAATCTTAATATGGCCATAACTTCCAAAATAAGGCTCGTAAGAGGTTGCGGTTAACGTTGTTGAACAGATAACGGTCAGGTCTTTGCATTGCCGTTCAAAACTCAACTTTTTTTTTCCAATCGATTTTCGAAAAAAAGCATGGACTACCCCCTTATCACTAAAAATTCATTTTTTTACGAAAGTCTCTGAAACCCATTGAAACGTACATATATAGAAAGGTTTTGTCAAATGCAACCAGCACATCCAAAGCAAACCCTTTTATAAGGTCTAGTTTTCGAGATATTTGCATTCAAAGTTATTTTTTGAGTTATGAAGGCTTGTATGACTTTGGATGCCTACAGTTCCGCAAATAAGGCAATGACGTCATTTTCGCTTGCAAAACGCTTAATTAGTTTTTCAAGAGCTATCCATAGCTGAAAACTAGAACATTCTAGGAGGTCTGGTTGCGGAGATATCTTAATTCAAAATAAATCCATTAAAATCGATTTTTTTGAGTTTTGAAAGTTTGCATGACTTTGGATGTCTACAGTTCCACAAATAAGGCTCGGAAGGCCTTGCAGTTTATTAACCGCTTAATCAGTTTTTAGAGAGCTATCCATTGCTGAAAACTAGAGCATTTTGTGGGCTCTGGTTGCAGAGGAATTTTGATTCAAAGTTAATCTTTCTTGTTTCAACCCAAAAACTAAAAATCTTAATATGGCCATAACTTCCAAAATAAGGCTCGTAAGAGGTTGCGGTTAACGTTGTTGAACAGATAACGGTCAGGTCTTTGCATTGCCGTTCAAAACTCAACTTTTTTTTTCCAATCGATTTTCGAAAAAAAGCATGGACTACCCCCTTATCACTAAAAATTAATTTTTTTACGAAAGTCACTGGCACCCATTGAAACGTACATATATAGAAAGGTTTTGTCAAATGCAACCAGCACATCCAAAGCAAACCCTTTTATAAGGTCTAGTTTTCGAGATATTTGCATTCAAAGTTATTTTTTGAGTTATGAAGGCTTGTATGACTTTGGATGCCTACAGTTCCGCAAATAAGGCAATGACGTCATTTTCGCTTGCAAAGCGCTTAATTAGTTTTTCAAGAGCTATCCATAGCTGAAAACTAGAACATTCTAGGAGGTCTGGTTGCGGAGATATCTTAATTTAAAATAAATCCATTAAAATCGATTTTTTTGAGTTTTGAAAGTTTGCATGACTTTGGATGTCTACAGTTCCACAAATAAGGCTCGTAAGGCCTTGCGGTTTATTAACCGCTTAATCAGTTTTTGGAGAGCTATCCATTGCTGAAAACTAGAGCATTTTGTGGGCTCTGGTTGCAGAGGAATTTTGATTCAAAGTTAATCTTTCTTGTTTCAACCCGAAAACTAAAAATCTTAATATGGCCATAACTTCCAAAATAAGGCTCGTAAGAGGTTGCGGTTAACGTTGTTGAACAGATAACGGTCAGGTCTTTGCATTGCCGTTCAAAACTCAACTTTTTTTTCAAATCGATTTTCGAAAAAAAGCATGGACTACCCCCTTATCACTAAAAATTAATTTTTTTACGAAAGTCACTGGCACCCATTGAAACGTACATATATAGAAAGGTTTTGTCAAATGCAACCAGCACATCCAAAGCAAACCCTTTTATAAGGTCTAGTTTTCGAGATATTTGCATTCAAAGTTATTTTTTGAGTTATGAAGGCTTGTATGACTTTGGATGCCTACAGTTCCGCAAATAAGGCAATGACGTCATTTTCGCTTGCAAAGCGCTTAATTAGTTTTTTAAGAGCTATCCATAGCTGAAAACTAGAACATTCTAGGAGGTCTGGTTGCGGAGATATCTTAATTCAAAATAAATCCATTAAAATCGATTTTTTTGAGTTTTGAAAGTAAGGCCTTGCGGTTTATTAACCGCTTAATCAGTTTTTGGAGAGCTATCCATTGCTGAAAACTAGAGCATTTTGTGGGCTCTGGTTGCAGAGGAATTTTGATTCAAAGTTAATCTTTCTTGTTTCAACCCAAAAACTAAAAATCTTAATATGGCCATAACTTCCAAAATAAGGCTCGTAAGAGGTTGCGGTTAACGTTGTTGAACAGATAACGGTCAGGTCTTTGCATTGCCGTTCAAAACTCAACTTTTTTTTTCCAATCGATTTTCGAAAAAAAGCATGGACTACCCCCTTATCACCAAAAATTCATTTTTTTACGAAAGTCACTGGCACCCATTGAAACGTACATATATAGAAAGGTTTTGTCAAATGCAACCAGCACATCCAAAGCAAACCCTTTTATAAGGTCTAGTTTTCGAGATATTTGCATTCAAAGTTATTTTTTGAGTTATGAAGGCTTGTATGACTTTGGATGCCTACAGTTCCGCAAATAAGGCAATGACGTCATTTTCGCTTGCAAAAAGCTTAATTAGTTTTTCAAGAGCTATCCATAGCTGAAAACTATAACATTCTAGGAGGTCTGGTTGCGGAGATATCTTAATTCAAAATAAATCCATTAAAATCGATTTTTTTGAGTTTTGAAAGTTTGCATGACTTTGGATGTCTACAGTTCCACAAATAAGGCTCGTAAGGCCTTGCGGTTTATTAACCGCTTAATCAGTTTTTGGAGAGCTATCCATTGCTGAAAACTAGAGCATTTTGTGGGCTCTGGTTGCAGAGGAATTTTGATTCAAAGTTAATCTTTCTGGTTTCAACCCAAAAACTAAAAATCTTAATATGGCCATAACTTCCAAAATAAGGCTCGTAAGAGGTTGCGGTTAACGTTGTTGAACAGATAACGGTCAGGTCTTTGCATTGCCGTTCAAAACTCAACTTTTTTTTCCAATCGATTTTCGAAAAAAAGCATGGACTACCCCCTTATCACTAAAAATTCATTTTTTTACGAAAGTCTCTGAAACCCATTGAAACGTACATATATAGAAAGGTTTTGTCAAATGCAACCAGCACATCCAAAGCAAACCCTTTTATAAGGTCTAGTTTTCGAGATATTTGCATTCAAAGTTATTTTTTGAGTTATGAAGGCTTGTATGACTTTGGATGCCTACAGTTCCGCAAATAAGGCAATGACGTCATTTTCGATTGCAAAGCGCTTAATTAGTTTTTCAAGAGCTATCCATTGCTGAAAACTAGAACATTCTAGGAGGTCTGGTTGCGGAGATATCTTAATTTAAAATAAATCCATTAAAATCGATTTTTTTGAGTTTTGAAAGTTTGCATGACTTTGGATGTCTACAGTTCCACAAATAAGGCTCGTAAGGCCTTGCGGTTTATTAACCGCTTAATCAGTTTTTGGAGAGCTATCCATTGCTGAAAACTAGAGCATTTTGTGGGCTCTGGTTGCAGAGGAATTTTGATTCAAAGTTAATCTTTCTTGTTTCAACCCGAAAACTAAAAATCTTAATATGGCCATAACTTCCAAAATAAGGCTCGTAAGAGGTTGCGGTTAACGTTGTTGAACAGATAACGGTCAGGTCTTTGCATTGCCGTTCAAAACTCAACTTTTTTTTCAAATCGATTTTCGAAAAAAAGCATGGACTACCCCCTTATCACTAAAAATTAATTTTTTTACGAAAGTCACTGGCACCCATTGAAACGTACATATATAGAAAGGTTTTGTCAAATGCAACCAGCACATCCAAAGCAAACCCTTTTATAAGGTCTAGTTTTCGAGATATTTGCATTCAAAGTTATTTTTTGAGTTATGAAGGCTTGTATGACTTTGGATGCCTACAGTTCCGCAAATAAGGCAATGACGTCATTTTCGCTTGCAAAGCGCTTAATTAGTTTTTTAAGAGCTATCCATAGCTGAAAACTAGAACATTCTAGGAGGTCTGGTTGCGGAGATATCTTAATTCAAAATAAATCCATTAAAATCGATTTTTTTGAGTTTTGAAAGTAAGGCCTTGCGGTTTATTAACCGCTTAATCAGTTTTTGGAGAGCTATCCATTGCTGAAAACTAGAGCATTTTGTGGGCTCTGGTTGCAGAGGAATTTTGATTCAAAGTTAATCTTTCTTGTTTCAACCCAAAAACTAAAAATCTTAATATGGCCATAACTTCCAAAATAAGGCTCGTAAGAGGTTGCGGTTAACGTTGTTGAACAGATAACGGTCAGGTCTTTGCATTGCCGTTCAAAACTCAACTTTTTTTTTCCAATCGATTTTCGAAAAAAAGCATGGACTACCCCCTTATCACTAAAAATTAATTTTTTTACGAAAGTCACTGGCACCCATTGAAACGTACATATATAGAAAGGTTTTGTCAAATGCAACCAGCACATCCAAAGCAAACCCTTTTATAAGGTCTAGTTTTCGAGATATTTGCATTCAAAGTTTTTTTTTGAGTTATGAAGGCTTGTATGACTTTGGATGCCTACAGTTCCGCAAATAAGGCAATGACGTCATTTTCGCTTGCAAAAAGCTTAATTAGTTTTTCAAGAGCTATCCATAGCTGAAAACTATAACATTCTAGGAGGTCTGGTTGCGGAGATATCTTAATTCAAAATAAATCCATTAAAATCGATTTTTTTGAGTTTTGAAAGTTTGCATGACTTTGGATGTCTACAGTTCCACAAATAAGGCTCGTAAGGCCTTGCGGTTTATCAACCGCTTAATCAGTTTTTGGAGAGCTATCCATTGCTGAAAACTAGAGCATTTTGTGGGCTCTGGTTGCAGAGGAATTTTGATTCAAAGTTAATCTTTCTTGTTTCAACCCAAAAACTAAAAATCTTAATATGGCCATAACTTCCAAAATAAGGCTCGTAAGAGGTTGCGGTTAACGTTGTTGAACAGATAACGGTCAGGTCTTTGCATTGCCGTTCAAAACTCAACTTTTTTTTTCCAATCGATTTTCGAAAAAAAGCATGGACTACCCCCTTATCACTAAAAATTCATTTTTTTACGAAAGTCTCTGAAACCCATTGAAACGTACATATATAGAAAGGTTTTGTCAAATGCAACCAGCACATCCAAAGCAAACCCTTTTATAAGGTCTAGTTTTCGAGATATTTGCATTCAAAGTTATTTTTTGAGTTATGAAGGCTTGTATGACTTTGGATGCCTACAGTTCCGCAAATAAGGCAATGACGTCATTTTCGCTTGCAAAGCGCTTAATTAGTTTTTCAAGAGCTATCCATAGCTGAAAACTAGAACATTCTAGGAGGTCTGGTTGCGGAGATATCTTAATTTAAAATAAATCCATTAAAATCGATTTTTTTGAGTTTTGAAAGTTTGCATGACTTTGGATGTCTACAGTTCCACAAATAAGGCTCGGAAGGCCTTGCGGTTTATTAACCGCTTAATCAGTTTTTAGAGAGCTATCCATTGCTGAAAACTAGAGCATTTTGTGGGCTCTAGTTGCAGAGGAATTTTGATTCAAAGTTAATCTTTCTTGTTTCAACCCAAAAACTAAAAATCTTAATATGGCCATAACTTCCAAAATAAGGCTCGTAAGAGGTTGCGGTTAACGTTGTTGAACAGATAACGGTCAGGTCTTTGCATTGCCGTTCAAAACTCAACTTTTTTTTTCCAATCGATTTTCGAAAAAAAGCATGGACTACCCCCTTATCACTAAAAATTCATTTTTTTACGAAAGTCTCTGAAACCCATTGAAACGTACATATATAGAAAGGTTTTGTCAAATGCAACCAGCACATCCAAAGCAAACCCTTTTATAAGGTCTAGTTTTCGAGATATTTGCATTCAAAGTTATTTTTTGAGTTATGAAGGCTTGTATGACTTTGGATGCCTACAGTTCCGCAAATAAGGCAATGACGTCATTTTCGCTTGCAAAACGCTTAATTAGTTTTTCAAGAGCTATCCATAGCTGAAAACTAGAACATTCTAGGAGGTCTGGTTGCGGAGATATCTTAATTCAAAGTAAATCCATTAAAATCGATTTTTTTGAGTTTTGAAAGTTTGCATGACTTTGGATGTCTACAGTTCCACAACTAAGGCTCGGAAGGCCTTGCGGTTAATTAACCGCTTAATTAGTTTTTAGAGAGCTATCCATTGCTGAAAACTAGAGCATTTTGTGGGCTCTAGTTGCAGAGGAATTTTGATTCAAAGTTAATCTTTCTTGTTTCAACCCAAAAACTAAAAATCTTAATATGGCCATAACTTCCAAAATAAGGCTCGTAAGAGGTTGCGGTTAACGTTGTTGAACAGATAACGGTCAGGTCTTTGCATTGCCGTTCAAAACTCAACTTTTTTTTTTTCCAATCGATTTTCGAAAAAAAGCATGGACTACCCCCTTATCACTAAAAATTCATTTTTTTACGAAAGTCTCTGAAACCCATTGAAACGTACATATATAGAAAGGTTTTGTCAAATGCAACCAGCACATCCAAAGCAAACCCTTTTATAAGGTCTAGTTTTCGAGATATTTGCATTCAAAGTTATTTTTTGAGTTATGAAGGCTTGTATGACTTTGGATGCCTACAGTTCCGCAAATAAGGCAATGACGTCATTTTCGCTTGCAAAACGCTTAATTAGTTTTTCAAGAGCTATCCATAGCTGAAAACTAGAACATTCTAGGAGGTCTGGTTGCGGAGATATCTTAATTCAAAGTAAATCCATTAAAATCGATTTTTTTGAGTTTTGAAAGTTTGCATGACTTTGGATGTCTACAGTTCCACAACTAAGGCTCGGAAGGCCTTGCGGTTAATTAACCGCTTAATTAGTTTTTAGAGAGCTATCCATTGCTGAAAACTAGAGCATTTTGTGGGCTCTGGTTGCAGAGGAATATTGATTCAAAGTTAATCTTTCTTGTTTCAACCCAAAAACTAAAAATCTTAATATGGCCATAACTTCCAAAATAAAGCTCGTAAGGGGTTGCGGTTAACGTTGTTGAACAGATAACGGTCAGGTCTTTGCATTGCCGTTCAAAACTCAACTTTTTTTTTCCAATCGAATTTCGAAAAAAAGCATGGACTACCCCCTTATCACTAAAAATTCATTTTTTTACGAAAGTCTCTGAAACCCATTGAAACGTACATATATAGAAAGGTTTTGTCAAATGCAACCAGCACATCCAAAGCAAACCCTTTTATAAGGTCTAGTTTTCGAGATATTTGCATTCAAAGTTATTTTTTGAGTTATGAAGGCTTGTATGACTTTGGATGCCTACAGTTCCGCAAATAAGGCAATGACGTCATTTTCGCTTGCAAAGCGCTTAATTAGTTTTTCAAGAGCTATCCATAGCTGAAAACTAGAACATTCTAGGAGGTCTGGTTGTGGAGATATCTTAATTCAAAGTAAATCCATTAAAATCGATTTTTTTGAGTTTTGAAAGTTTGCATGACTTTGGATGTCTACAGTTCCACAAATAAGGCTCGTAAGGCCTTGCGGTTTATTAACCGCTTAATCAGTTTTTAGAGAGCTATCCATTGCTGAAAACTAGAGCATTTTGTGGGCTCTGGTTGCAGAGGAATTTTGATTCAAAGTTAATCTTTCTTGTTTCAACCCAAAAACTAAAAATCTTAATATGGCCATAACTTCCAAAATAAGGCTCGTAAGAGGTTGCGGTTAACGTTGTTGAACAGATAACGGTCAGGTCTTTGCATTGCCGTTCAAAACTACCCCCTTATCACTAAAAATTCATTTTTTTACGAAAGTCTCTGAAACCCATTGAAACGTACATATATAGAAAGGTTTTGTCAAATGCAACCAGCACATCCAAAGCAAACCCTTTTATAAGGTCTAGTTTTCGAGATATTTGCATTCAAAGTTATTTTTTGAGTTATGAAGGCTTGTATGACTTTGGATGCCTACAGTTCCGCAAATAAGGCAATGACGTCATTTTCGCTTGCAAAACGCTTAATTAGTTTTTCAAGAGCTATCCATAGCTGAAAACTAGAACATTCTAGGAGGTCTGGTTGCGGAGATATCTTAATTTAAAATAAATCCATTAAAATCGATTTTTTTGAGTTTTGAAAGTTTGCATGACTTTGGATGTCTACAGTTCCACAAATAAGGCTCGGAAGGCCTTGCGGTTTATTAACCGCTTAATCAGTTTTTGGAGAGCTATCCATTGCTGAAAACTAGAGCATTTTGTGGGCTCTGGTTGCAGAGGAATTTTGATTCAAAGTTAATCTTTCTTGTTTCAACCCAAAAACTAAAAATCTTAATATGGCCATAACTTCCAAAATAAGGCTCGTAAGAGGTTGCGGTTAACGTTGTTGAACAGATAACGGTCAGGTCTTTGCATTGCCGTTCAAAACTCAACTTTTTTTTTCCAATCGATTTTCGAAAAAAAGCATGGACTACCCCCTTATCACTAAAAATTCATTTTTTTACGAAAGTCTCTGAAACCCATTGAAACGTACATATATAGAAAGGTTTTGTCAAATGCAACCAGCACATCCAAAGCAAACCCTTTTATAAGGTCTAGTTTTCGAGATATTTGCATTCAAAGTTATTTTTTGAGTTATGAAGGCTTGTATGACTTTGGATGCCTACAGTTTCGCAAATAAGGCAATGACGTCATTTTCGCTTGCAAAACGCTTAATTAGTTTTTCAAGAGCTATCCATAGCTGAAAACTAGAACATTCTAGGAGGTCTGGTTGCGGAGATATCTTAATTCAAAGTAAATCCATTAAAATCGATTTTTTTGAGTTTTGAAAGTTTGCATGACTTTGGATGTCTACAGTTCCACAAATAAGGCTCGGAAGGCCTTGCGGTTTATTAACCGCTTAATCAGTTTTTAGAGAGCTATCCATTGCTGAAAACTAGAGCATTTTGTGGGCTCTGGTTGCAGAGGAATATTGATTCAAAGTTAATCTTTCTTGTTTCAACCCAAAAACTAAAAATCTTAATATGGCCATAACTTCCAAAATAAGGCTCGTAAGAGGTTGCGGTTAACGTTGTTGAACAGATAACGGTCAGGTCTTTGCATTGCCGTTCAAAACTCAACTTTTTTTTTTCCAATCGATTTTCGAAAAAAAGCATGGACTACCCCCTTATCACTAAAAATTCATTTTTTTACGAAAGTCTCTGAAACCCATTGAAACGTACATATATAGAAAGGTTTTGTCAAATGCAACCAGCACATCCAAAGCAAACCCTTTTATAAGGTCTAGTTTTCGAGATATTTGCATTCAAATAAGTTCCGCAAATAAGGCAATGACGTCATTTTCGCTTGCAAAACGCTTAATTAGTTTTTCAAGAGCTATCCATAGCTGAAAACTAGAACATTCTAGGAGGTCTGGTTGCGGAGATATCTTAATTCAAAGTAAATCCATTAAAATCGATTTTTTTGAGTTTTGAAAGTTTGCATGACTTTGGATGTCTACAGTTCCACAAATAAGGCTCGGAAGGCCTTGCGGTTAATTAACCGCTTAATTAGTTTTTAGAGAGCTATCCATTGCTGAAAACTAGAGCATTTTGTGGGCTCTGGTTGCAGAGGAATATTGATTCAAAGTTAATCTTTCTTGTTTCAACCCAAAAATTAAAAATCTTAATATGGCCTTAACTTCCAAAATAAGGCTCGTAAGAGGTTGCGGTTAACGTTGTTGAACAGATAACGGTCAGGTCTTTGCATTGCCGTTCAAAACTCAACCTTTTTTTTTCCAATCGATTTTCGAAAAAAAGCATGGACTACCCCCTTATCACTAAAAATTCATTTTTTTACAAAAGTCTCCGAAACCCATTGAAACGTACATATATAGAAAGGTTTTGTCAAATGCAACCAGCACATCCAAAGCAAACCCTTTTATAAGGTCTAGTTTTCGAGATATTTGCATTCAAAGTTATTTTTTGAGTTATGAAGGCTTGTATGACTTTGGATGCATACAGTTCCGCAAATAAGGCAATGACGTCATTTTCGCTTGCAAAACGCTTAATTAGTTTTTCAAGAGCTATCCATAGCTGAAAACTAGAACATTCTAGGAGGTCTGGTTGCGGAGATATCTTAATTCAAAGTAAATCCATTAAAATCGATTTTTTTGAGTTTTGAAAGTTTGCATGACTTTGGATGTCTACAGTTCCACAAATAAGGCTCGGAAGGCCTTGCGGTTTATTAACCGCTTAATCAGTTTTTAGAGAGCTATCCATTGCTGAAAACTAGAGCATTTTGTGGGCTCTGGTTGCAGAGGAATATTGATTCAAAGTTAATCTTTCTTGTTTCAACCCAAAAACTAAAAATCTTAATATGGCCATAACTTCCAAAATAAGGCTCGTAAGAGGTTGCGGTTAACGTTGTTGAACAGATAACGGTCAGGTCTTTGCATTGCCGTTCAAAACTCAACTTTTTTTTTCCAATCGATTTTCGAAAAAAAGCATGGACTACCCCCTTATCACTAAAAATTCATTTTTTTACGAAAGTCTCTGAAACCCATTGAAACGTACATATATAGAAAGGTTTTGTCAAATGCAACCAGCACATCCAAAGCAAACCCTTTTATAAGGTCTAGTTTTCGAGATATTTGCATTCAAAGTTATTTTTTGAGTTATGAAGGCTTGTATGACTTTGGATGCCTACAGTTTCGCAAATAAGGCAATGACGTCATTTTCGCTTGCAAAACGCTTAATTAGTTTTTCAAGAGCTATCCATAGCTGAAAACTAGAACATTCTAGGAGGTCTGGTTGCGGAGATATCTTAATTCAAAGTAAATCCATTAAAATCGATTTTTTTGAGTTTTGAAAGTTTGCATGACTTTGGATGTCTACAGTTCCACAAATAAGGCTCGGAAGGCCTTGCGGTTTATTAACCGCTTAATCAGTTTTTAGAGAGCTATCCATTGCTGAAAACTAGAGCATTTTGTGGGCTCTGGTTGCAGAGGAATATTGATTCAAAGTTAATCTTTCTTGTTTCAACCCAAAAACTAAAAATCTTAATATGGCCATAACTTCCAAAATAAGGCTCGTAAGAGGTTGCGGTTAACGTTGTTGAACAGATAACGGTCAGGTCTTTGCATTGCCGTTCAAAACTCAACTTTTTTTTTTCCAATCGATTTTCGAAAAAAAGCATGGACTACCCCCTTATCACTAAAAATTCATTTTTTTACGAAAGTCTCTGAAACCCATTGAAACGTACATATATAGAAAGGTTTTGTCAAATGCAACCAGCACATCCAAAGCAAACCCTTTTATAAGGTCTAGTTTTCGAGATATTTGCATTCAAATAAGTTCCGCAAATAAGGCAATGACGTCATTTTCGCTTGCAAAACGCTTAATTAGTTTTTCAAGAGCTATCCATAGCTGAAAACTAGAACATTCTAGGAGGTCTGGTTGCGGAGATATCTTAATTCAAAGTAAATCCATTAAAATCGATTTTTTTGAGTTTTGAAAGTTTGCATGACTTTGGATGTCTACAGTTCCACAAATAAGGCTCGGAAGGCCTTGCGGTTAATTAACCGCTTAATTAGTTTTTAGAGAGCTATCCATTGCTGAAAACTAGAGCATTTTGTGGGCTCTGGTTGCAGAGGAATATTGATTCAAAGTTAATCTTTCTTGTTTCAACCCAAAAATTAAAAATCTTAATATGGCCTTAACTTCCAAAATAAGGCTCGTAAGAGGTTGCGGTTAACGTTGTTGAACAGATAACGGTCAGGTCTTTGCATTGCCGTTCAAAACTCAACTTTTTTTTTTCCAATCGATTTTCGAAAAAAAGCATGGACTACCCCCTTATCACTAAAAATTCATTTTTTTACGAAAGTCTCTGAAACCCATTGAAACGTACATATATAGAAAGGTTTTGTCAAATGCAACCAGCACATCCAAAGCAAACCCTTTTATAAGGTCTAGTTTTCGAGATATTTGCATTCAAATAAGTTCCGCAAATAAGGCAATGACGTCATTTTCGCTTGCAAAACGCTTAATTAGTTTTTCAAGAGCTATCCATAGCTGAAAACTAGAACATTCTAGGAGGTCTGGTTGCGGAGATATCTTAATTCAAAGTAAATCCATTAAAATCGATTTTTTTGAGTTTTGAAAGTTTGCATGACTTTGGATGTCTACAGTTCCACAAATAAGGCTCGGAAGGCCTTGCGGTTAATTAACCGCTTAATTAGTTTTTAGAGAGCTATCCATTGCTGAAAACTAGAGCATTTTGTGGGCTCTGGTTGCAGAGGAATATTGATTCAAAGTTAATCTTTCTTGTTTCAACCCAAAAATTAAAAATCTTAATATGGCCTTAACTTCCAAAATAAGGCTCGTAAGAGGTTGCGGTTAACGTTGTTGAACAGATAACGGTCAGGTCTTTGCATTGCCGTTCAAAACTCAACCTTTTTTTTTCCAATCGATTTTCGAAAAAAAGCATGGACTACCCCCTTATCACTAAAAATTCATTTTTTTACAAAAGTCTCCGAAACCCATTGAAACGTACATATATAGAAAGGTTTTGTCAAATGCAACCAGCACATCCAAAGCAAACCCTTTTATAAGGTCTAGTTTTCGAGATATTTGCATTCAAAGTTATTTTTTGAGTTATGAAGGCTTGTATGACTTTGGATGCATACAGTTCCGCAAATAAGGCAATGACGTCATTTTCGCTTGCAAAACGCTTAATTAGTTTTTCAAGAGCTATCCATAGCTGAAAACTAGAACATTCTAGGAGGTCTGGTTGCGGAGATATCTTAATTCAAAGTAAATCCATTAAAATCGATTTTTTTGAGTTTTGAAAGTTTGCATGACTTTGGATGTCTACAGTTCCACAAATAAGGCTCGGAAGGCCTTGCGGTTTATTAACCGCTTAATTAGTTTTTAGAGAGCTATCCATTGCTGAAAACTAGAGCATTTTGTGGGCTCTGGTTGCAGAGGAATATTGATTCAAAGTTAATCTTTCTTGTTTCAACCCAAAAACTAAAAATCTTAATATGGCCATAACTTCCAAAATAAGGCTCGTAAGAGGTTGCGGTTAACGTTGTTGAACAGATAACGGTCAGGTCTTTGCATTGCCGTTCAAAACTCAACCTTTTTTTTTCCAATCGATTTTCGAAAAAAAGCATGGACTACCCCCTTATCACTAAAAATTCATTTTTTTACGAAAGTCTCTGAAACCCATTGAAACGTACATATATAGAAAGGTTTTGTCAAATGCAACCAGCACATCCAAAGCAAACCCTTTTATAAGGTCTAGTTTTCGAGATATTTGCATTCAAAGTTATTTTTTGAGTTATGAAGGCTTGTATGACTTTGGATGCCTACAGTTCCGCAAATAAGGCAATGACGTCATTTTCGCTTGCAAAACGCTTAATTAGTTTTTCAAGAGCTATCCATAGCTGAAAACTAGAACATTCTAGGAGGTCTGGTTGCGGAGATATCTTAATTCAAAGTAAATCCATTAGAATCGATTTTTTTGAGTTTTGAAAGTTTGCATGACTTTGGATGTCTACAGTTCCACAAATAAGGCTCGGAAGGCCTTGCGGTTTATTAACCGCTTAATCAGTTTTTGGAGAGCTATCCATTGCTGAAAACTAGAGCATTTTGTGGGCTCTGGTTGCAGAGGAATTTTGATTCAAAGTTAATCTTTCTTGTTTCAACCCAAAAACTAAAAATCTTAATATGGCCATAACTTCCAAAATAAGGCTCGTAAGAGGTTGCGGTTAACGTTGTTGAACAGATAACGGTCAGGTCTTTGCATTGCCGTTCAAAACTCAACTTTTTTTTTCCAATCGATTTTCGAAAAAAAGCATGGACTACCCCCTTATCACTAAAAATTCATTTTTTTACGAAAGTCACTGGCACCCATTGAAACGTACATATATAGAAAGGTTTTGTCAAATGCAACCAGCACATCCAAAGCAAACCCTTTTATAAGGTCTAGTTTTCGAGATATTTGCATTCAAAGTTATTTTTTGAGTTATGAAGGCTTGTATGACTTTGGATGCCTACAGTTCCGCAAATAAGGCAATGACGTCATTTTCGCTTCCAAAACGCTAAATAAGTTTTTCAAGAGCTATCCATAGCTGAAAACTAGAACATTCTAGGAGGTCTGGTTGCGGAGATATCTTAATTCAAAGTAAATCCATTAAAATCGATTTTTTTGAGTTTTGAAAGTTTGCATGACTTTGGATGTCTACAGTTCCACAAATAAGGCTCGGAAGGCCTTGCGGTTAGTTAACCGCTTAATTAGTTTTTAGAGAGCTATCCATTGCTGAAAACTAGAGCATTTTGTGGGCTCTGGTTGCAGAGGAATATTGATTCAAAGTTAATCTTTCTTGTTTCAACCCAAAAACTAAAAATCTTAATATGGCCATAACTTCCAAAATAAGGCTCGTAAGAGGTTGCGGTTAACGTTGTTGAACAGATAACGGTCAGGTCTTTGCATTGCCGTTCAAAACTCAACTTTTTTTTTCCAATCGATTTTCGAAAAAAAGCATGGACTACCCCCTTATCACTAAAAATTCATTTTTTTACGAAAGTCTCTGAAACCCATTGAAACGTACATATATAGAAAGGTTTTGTCAAATGCAACCAGCACATCCAAAGCAAACCCTTTTATAAGGTCTAGTTTTCGAGATATTTGCATTCAAAGTTATTTTTTGAGTTATGAAGGCTTGTATGACTTTGGATGCCTACAGTTCCGCAAATAAGGCAATGACGTCATTTTCGCTTGCAAAACGCTTAATTAGTTTTTCAAGAGCTATCCATAGCTGAAAACTAGAACATTCTAGGAGGTCTGGTTGCGGAGATATCTTAATTCAAAGTAAATCCATTAAAATCGATTTTTTTGAGTTTTGAAAGTTTGCATGACTTTGGATGTCTACAGTTCCACAAATAAGGCTCGGAAGGCCTTGCGGTTTATTAACCGCTTAATCAGTTTTTGGAGAGCTATCCATTGCTGAAAACTAGAGCATTTTGTGGGCTCTGGTTGCAGAGGAATTTTGATTCAAAGTTAATCTTTCTTGTTTCAACCCAAAAACTAAAAATCTTAATATGGCCATAACTTCCAAAATAAGGCTCGTAAGAGGTTGCGGTTAACGTTGTTGAACAGATAACGGTCAGGTCTTTACATTGCCGTTCAAAACTCAACTTTTTTTTTCCAATCGATTTTCGAAAAAAAGCATGGACTACCCCCTTATCACTAAAAATTCATTTTTTTACGAAAGTCACTGGCACCCATTGAAACGTACATATATAGAAAGGTTTTGTGAAATGCAACCAGCACATCCAAAGCAAACCCTTTTATAAGGTCTAGTTTTCGAGATATTTGCATTCAAAGTTATTTTTTGAGTTATGAAGGCTTGTATGACTTTGGATGCCTACAGTTCCGCAAATAAGGCAATGACGTCATTTTCGCTTGCAAAACGCTTAATTAGTTTTTCAAGAGCTATCCATAGCTGAAAACTAGAACATTCTAGGAGGTCTGGTTGCGGAGATATCTTAATTCAAAGTAAATCCATTAAAATCGATTTTTTTGAGTTTTGAAAGTTTGCATGACTTTGGATGTCTACAGTTCCACAAATAAGGCTCGGAAGGCCTTGCGGTTTATTAACCGCTTAATCAGTTTTTGGAGAGCTATCCATTGCTGAAAACTAGAGCATTTTGTGGGCTCTGGTTGCAGGGGAATATTGATTCAAAGTTAATCTTTCTTGTTTCAACCCAAAAACTAAAAATCTTAATATGGCCTTAACTTCCAAAATAAGGCTCGTAAGAGGTTGCGGTTAACGTTGTTGAACAGATAACGGTCAGGTCTTTGCATTGCCGTTCAAAACTCAACTTTTTTTTTCCAATCGATTTTCGAAAAAAAGCATGGACTACCCCCTTATCACCAAAAATTCATTTTTTTACGAAAGTCACTGGCACCCATTGAAACGTACATATATAGAAAGGTTTTGTCAAATGCAACCAGCACATCCAAAGCAAACCCTTTTATAAGGTCTAGTTTTCGAGATATTTGCATTCAAAGTTATTTTTTGAGTTATGAAGGCTTGTATGACTTTGGATGCCTACAGTTCCGCAAATAAGGCAATGACGTCATTTTCGCTTGCAAAACGCTTAATTAGTTTTTCAAGAGCTATCCATAGCTGAAAACTAGAACATTCTAGGAGGTCTGGTTGCGGAGATATCTTAATTCAAAGTAAATCCATTAAAATCGATTTTTTTGAGTTTTGAAAGTTTGCATGACTTTGGATGTCTACAGTTCCACAAATAAGGCTCGGAAGGCCTTGCGGTTTATTAACCGCTTAATCAGTTTTTGGAGAGCTATCCATTGCTGAAAACTAGAGCATTTTGTGGGCTCTGGTTGCAGAGGAATTTTGATTCAAAGTTAATCTTTCTTGTTTCAACCCAAAAACTAAAAATCTTAATATGGCCATAACTTCCAAAATAAGGCTCGTAAGAGGTTGCGGTTAACGTTGTTGAACAGATAACGGTCAGGTCTTTGCATTGCCGTTCAAAACTCAACTTTTTTTTTCCAATCGATTTTCGAAAAAAAGCATGGACTACCCCCTTATCACTAAAAATTCATTTTTTTACGAAAGTCTCTGAAACCCATTGAAACGTACATATATAGAAAGGTTTTGTCAAATGCAACCAGCACATCCAAAGCAAACCCTTTTATAAGGTCTAGTTTTAGAGATATTTGCATTCAAAGTTATTTTTTGAGTTATGAAGGCTTGTATGACTTTGGATGCCTACAGTTCCGCAAATAAGGCAATGACGTCATTTTCGCTTGCAAAACGCTTAATTAGTTTTTCAAGAGCTATCCATAGCTGAAAACTAGAACATTCTAGGAGGTCTGGTTGCGGAGATATCTTAATTCAAAGTAAATCCATTAAAATCGATTTTTTTGAGTTTTGAAAGTTTGCATGACTTTGGATGTCTACAGTTCCACAAATAAGGCTCGGAAGGCCTTGCGGTTTATTAACCGCTTAATCAGTTTTTAGAGAGCTATCCATTGCTGAAAACTAGAGCATTTTGTGGGCTCTAGTTGCAGGGGAATATTGATTCAAAGTTAATCTTTCTTGTTTCAACCCAAAAACTAAAAATCTTAATATGGTCATAACTTCCAAAATAAGGCTCGTAAGAGGTTGCGGTTAACGTTGTTGAACAGATAACGGTCAGGTCTTTGCATTGCCGTTCAAAACTCAACTATCCATAGCTGAAAACTAGAATATTCTAGGAGGTCTGGTTGCGGAGATATCTTAATTCAAAGTAAATCCATTAAAATCGATTTTTTTGAGTTTTGAAAGTTTGCATGACTTTGGATGTCTACAGTTCCACAAATAAGGCTCGGAAGGCCTTGCGGTTTATTAACCGCTTAATCAGTTTTTGGAGAGCTATCCATTGCTGAAAACTAGAGCATTTTGTGGGCTCTGGTTGCAGAGGAATTTTGATTCAAAGTTAATCTTTCTTGTTTCAACCCAAAAACTAAAAATCTTAATATGGCCATAACTTCCAAAATAAGGCTCGTAAGAGGTTGCGGTTAACGTTGTTGAACAGATAACGGTCAGGTCTTTGCATTGCCGTTCAAAACTCAACTTTTTTTTTCCAATCGATTTTCGAAAAAAAGCATGGACTACCCCCTTATCACTAAAAATTAATTTTTTTACGAAAGTCACTGGCACCCATTGAAACGTACATATATAGAAAGGTTTTGTCAAATGCAACCAGCACATCCAAAGCAAACCCTTTTATAAGATCTAGTTTTCGAGATATTTGCATTCAAAGTTATTTTTTGAGTTATGAAGGCTTGTATGACTTTGGATGCCTACAGTTCCGCAAATAAGGCAATGACGTCATTTTCGCTTGCAAAACGCTTAATTAGTTTTTCAAGAGCTATCCATAGCTGAAAACTAGAACATTCTAGGAGGTCTGGTTGCGGAGATATCTTAATTCAAAGTAAATCCATTAAAATCGATTTTTTTGAGTTTTGAAAGTTTGCATGACTTTGGATGTCTACAGTTCCACAAATAAGGCTCGGAAGGCCTTGCGGTTTATTAACCGCTTAATCAGTTTTTAGAGAGCTATCCACTGCTGAAAACTAGAGCATTTTGTGGGCTCTGGTTGCAGAGGAATATTGATTCAAAGTTAATCTTTCTTGTTTCAACCCAATAACTAAAAATCTTAATATGGCCATAACTTCCAAAATAAGGCTCGTAAGAGGTTGCGGTTAACGTTGTTGAACAGATGTCTGGTTGCGGAGATATCTTAATTCAAAGTAAATCCATTAAAATCGATTTTTTTGAGTTTTGAAAGTTTGCATGACTTTGGATGTCTACAGTTCCACAAATAAGGCTCGGAAGGCCTTGCGGTTTATTAACCGCTTAATCAGTTTTTGGAGAGCTATCCATTGCTGAAAACTAGAGCATTTTGTGGGCTCTGGTTGCAGAGGAATTTTGATTCAAAGTTAATCTTTCTTGTTTCAACCCAAAAACTAAAAATCTTAATATGGCCATAACTTCCAAAATAAGGCTCGTAAGAGGTTGCGGTTAACGTTGTTGAACAGATAACGTCAGGTCTTTGCATTGCCGTTCAAAACTCAACTTTTTTTTTCCAATCGATTTTCGAAAAAAAGCATGGACTACCCCCTTATCACTAAAAATTCATTTTTTTACGAAAGTCTCTGAAACCCATTGAAACGTACATATATAGAAAGGTTTTGTCAAATGCAACCAGCACATCCAAAGCAAACCCTTTTATAAGGTCTAGTTTTCGAGATATTTGCATTCAAAGTTATTTTTTGAGTTATGAAGGCTTGTATGACTTTGGATGCCTACAGTTCCGCAAATAAGGCAATGACGTCATTTTCGCTTGCAAAACGCTGAATTAGTTTTTCAAGAGCTATCCATAGCTGAAAACTAGAACATTCTAGGAGGTCTGGTTGCGGAGATATCTTAATTCAAAGTAAATCCATTAAAATCGATTTTTTTGAGTTTTGAAAGTTTGCATGACTTTGGATGTCTACAGTTCCACAAATAAGGCTCGGAAGGCCTTGCGGTTTATTAACCGCTTAATCAGTTTTTAGAGAGCTATCCATTGCTGAAAACTAGAGCATTTTGTGGGCTCTGGTTGCAGGGGAATATTGATTCAAAGTTAATCTTTCTTGTTTCAACACAAAAACTAAAAATCTTAATATGGTCATAACTTCCAAAATAAGGCTCGTAAGAGGTTGCGGTTAACGTTGTTGAACAGATAACGGTCAGGTCTTTGCATTGCCGTTCAAAACTCAACTTTTTTTTTCCAATCGATTTTCGAAAAAAAGCATGGACTACCCCCTTATCACTAAAAATTCATTTTTTTTCGCTTGCAAAACGCTTAATTAGTTTTTCAAGAGCTATCCATAGCTGAAAACTAGAACATTCTAGGAGGTCTGGTTGCGGAGATATCTTAATTCAAAGTAAATCCATTAAAATCGATTTTTTTGAGTTTTGAAAGTTTGCATGACTTTGGATGTCTACAGTTCCACAAATAAGGCTCGGAAGGCCTTGCGGTTTATTAACCGCTTAATCAGTTTTTAGAGAGCTATCCATTGCTGAAAACTAGAGCATTTTGTGGGCTCTGGTTGCAGGGGAATATTGATTCAAAGTTAATCTTTCTTGTTTCAACCCAAAAACTAAAAATCTTAATATGGCCATAACTTCCAAAATAAGGCTCGTAAGAGGTTGCGGTTAACGTTGTTGAACAGATAACGGTCAGGTCTTTGCATTGCCGTTCAAAACTCAACTTTTTTTTTTCCAATCGATTTTCGAAAAAAAGCATGGACTACCCCCTTATCACTAAAAATTCATTTTTTTACGAAAGTCTCTGAAACCCATTGAAACGTACATATATAGAAAGGTTTTGTCAAATGCAACCAGCACATCCAAAGCAAACCCTTTTATAAGGTCTAGTTTTCGAGATATTTGCATTCAAAGTTATTTTTTGAGTTATGAAGGCTTGTATGACTTTGGATGCCTACAGTTCCGCAAATAAGGCAATGACGTCATTTTCGCTTGCAAAACGCTTAATTAGTTTTTCAAGAGCTATCCATAGCTGAAAACTAGAACATTCTAGGAGGTCTGGTTGCGGAGATATCTTAATTCAAAATAAATCCATTAAAATCGATTTTTTTGAGTTTTGAAAGTTTGTATGACTTTGGATGTCTACAGTTCCACAAATAAGGCTCGTAAGGCCTTGCGGTTTATTAACCGCTTAATCAGTTTTTGGAGAGCTATCCATTGCTGAAAACTAGAGCATTTTGTGGGCTCTGGTTGCAGAGGAATTTTGATTCAAAGTTAATCTTTCTTGTTTCAACCCAAAAACTAAAAATCTTAATATGGCCATAACTTCCAAAATAAGGCTCGTAAGAGGTTGCGGTTAACGTTGTTGAACAGATAACGGTCAGGTCTTTGCATTGCCGTTCAAAACTCAACTATCCATAGCTGAAAACTAGAACATTCTAGGAGGTCTGGTTGCGGAGATATCTTAATTCAAAGTAAATCCATTAAAATCGATTTTTTTGAGTTTTGAAAGTTTGCATGACTTTGGATGTCTACAGTTCCACAAATAAGGCTCGGAAGGCCTTGCGGTTTATTAACCGCTTAATCAGTTTTTGGAGAGCTATCCATTGCTGAAAACTAGAGCATTTTGTGGGCTCTGGTTGCAGAGGAATTTTGATTCAAAGTTAATCTTTCTTGTTTCAACCCAAAAACTAAAAATCTTAATATGGCCATAACTTCCAAAATAAGGCTCGTAAGAGGTTGCGTTTAACGTTGTTGAACAGATAACGGTCAGGTCTTTGCATTGCCGTTCAAAACTCAACTTTTTTTTTCCAATCGATTTTCGAAAAAAAGCATGGACTACCCCCTTATCACTAAAAATTAATTTTTTTACGAAAGTCACTGGCACCCATTGAAACGTACATATATAGAAAGGTTTTGTCAAATGCAACCAGCACATCCAAAGCAAACCCTTTTATAAGATCTAGTTTTCGAGATATTTGCATTCAAAGTTATTTTTTGAGTTATGAAGGCTTGTATGAATTTGGATGCCTACAGTTCCGCAAATAAGGCAATGACGTCATTTTCGCTTGCAAAACGCTTAATTAGTTTTTCAAGAGCTATCCATAGCTGAAAACTAGAACATTCTAGGAGGTCTGGTTGCGGAGATATCTTAATTCAAAGTAAATCCATTAAAATCGATTTTTTTGAGTTTTGAAAGTTTGCATGACTTTGGATGTCTACAGTTCCACAAATAAGGCTCGGAAGGCCTTGCGGTTTATTAACCGCTTAATCAGTTTTTAGAGAGCTATCCACTGCTGAAAACTAGAGCATTTTGTGGGCTCTGGTTGCAGAGGAATATTGATTCAAAGTTAATCTTTCTTGTTTCAACCCAATAACTAAAAATCTTAATATGGCCATAACTTCCAAAATAAGGCTCGTAAGAGGTTGCGGTTAACGTTGTTGAACAGATGTCTGGTTGCGGAGATATCTTAATTCAAAGTAAATCCATTAAAATCGATTTTTTTGAGTTTTGAAAGTTTGCATGACTTTGGATGTCTACAGTTCCACAAATAAGGCTCGGAAGGCCTTGCGGTTTATTAACCGCTTAATCAGTTTTTGGAGAGCTATCCATTGCTGAAAACTAGAGCATTTTGTGGGCTCTGGTTGCAGAGGAATTTTGATTCAAAGTTAATCTTTCTTGTTTCAACCCAAAAACTAAAAATCTTAATATGGCCATAACTTCCAAAATAAGGCTCGTAAGAGGTTGCGGTTAACGTTGTTGAACAGATAACGTCAGGTCTTTGCATTGCCGTTCAAAACTCAACTTTTTTTTTCCAATCGATTTTCGAAAAAAAGCATGGACTACCCCCTTATCACTAAAAATTCATTTTTTTACGAAAGTCTCTGAAACCCATTGAAACGTACATATATAGAAAGGTTTTGTCAAATGCAACCAGCACATCCAAAGCAAACCCTTTTATAAGGTCTAGTTTTCGAGATATTTGCATTCAAAGTTATTTTTTGAGTTATGAAGGCTTGTATGACTTTGGATGCCTACAGTTCCGCAAATAAGGCAATGACGTCATTTTCGCTTGCAAAACGCTTAATTAGTTTTTCAAGAGCTATCCATAGCTGAAAACTAGAACATTCTAGGAGGTCTGGTTGCGGAGATATCTTAATTCAAAGTAAATCCATTAAAATCGATTTTTTTGAGTTTTGAAAGTTTGCATGACTTTGGATGTCTACAGTTCCACAAATAAGGCTCGGAAGGCCTTGCGGTTTATTAACCGCTTAATCAGTTTTTAGAGAGCTATCCATTGCTGAAAACTAGAGCATTTTGTGGGCTCTAGTTGCAGGGGAATATTGATTCAAAGTTAATCTTTCTTGTTTCAACCCAAAAACTAAAAATCTTAATATGGTCATAACTTCCAAAATAAGGCTCGTAAGAGGTTGCGGTTAACGTTGTTGAACAGATAACGGTCAGGTCTTTGCATTGCCGTTCAAAACTCAACTTTTTTTTTCCAATCGATTTTCGAAAAAAAGCATGGACTACCCCCTTATCACTAAAAATTCATTTTTTTTCGCTTGCAAAACGCTTAATTAGTTTTTCAAGAGCTATCCATAGCTGAAAACTAGAACATTCTAGGAGGTCTGGTTGCGGAGATATCTTAATTCAAAGTAAATCCATTAAAATCGATTTTTTTGAGTTTTGAAAGTTTGCATGACTTTGGATGTCTACAGTTCCACAAATAAGGCTCGGAAGGCCTTGCGGTTTATTAACCGCTTAATCAGTTTTTAGAGAGCTATCCATTGCTGAAAACTAGAGCATTTTGTGGGCTCTGGTTGCAGGGGAATATTGATTCAAAGTTAATCCTTCTTGTTTCAACCCAAAAACTAAAAATCTTAATATGGCCATAACTTCCAAAATAAGGCTCGTAAGAGGTTGCGGTTAACGTTGTTGAACAGATAACGGTCAGGTCTTTGCATTGCCGTTCAAAACTCAACTTTTTTTTTTCCAATCGATTTTCGAAAAAAAGCATGGACTACCCCCTTATCACTAAAAATTCATTTTTTTACGAAAGTCTCTGAAACCCATTGAAACGTACATATATAGAAAGGTTTTGTCAAATGCAACCAGCACATCCAAAGCAAACCCTTTTATAAGGTCTAGTTTTCGAGATATTTGCATTCAAAGTTATTTTTTGAGTTATGAAGGCTTGTATGACTTTGGATGCCTACAGTTCCGCAAATAAGGCAATGACGTCATTTTCGCTTGCAAAACGCTTAATTAGTTTTTCAAGAGCTATCCATAGCTGAAAACTAGAACATTCTAGGAGGTCTGGTTGCGGAGATATCTTAATTCAAAATAAATCCATTAAAATCGATTTTTTTGAGTTTTGAAAGTTTGTATGACTTTGGATGTCTACAGTTCCACAAATAAGGCTCGTAAGGCCTTGCGGTTTATTAACCGCTTAATCAGTTTTTGGAGAGCTATCCATTGCTGAAAACTAGAGCATTTTGTGGGCTCTGGTTGCAGAGGAATTTTGATTCAAAGTTAATCTTTCTTGTTTCAACCCAAAAACTAAAAATCTTAATATGGCCATAACTTCCAAAATAAGGCTCGTAAGAGGTTGCGGTTAGCGTTGTTGAACAGATAACGGTCAGGTCTTTGCATTGCCGTTCAAAACTCAACTTTTTTTTTCCAATCGATTTTCGAAAAAAAGCATGGACTACCCCCTTATCACTAAAAATTCATTTTTTTACGAAAGTCACTGGCACCCATTGAAACGTACATATATAGAAAGGTTTTGTCAAATGCAACCAGCACATCCAAAGCAAACCCTTTTATAAGATCTAGTTTTCGAGATATTTGCATTCAAAGTTATTTTTTGAGTTATGAAGGCTTGTATGACTTTGGATGCCTACAGTTCCGCAAATAAGGCAATGACGTCATTTTCGCTTGCAAAACGCTAAATTAGTTTTTCAAGAGCTATCCATAGCTGAAAACTAGAACATTCTAGGAGGTCTGGTTGCGGAGATATCTTAATTCAAAGTAAATCCATTAAAATCGATTTTTTTGAGTTTTGAAAGTTTGCATGACTTTGGATGTCTACAGTTCCACAAATAAGGCTCGGAAGGCCTTGCGGTTTATTAACCGCTTAATCAGTTTTTAGAGAGCTATCCATTGCTGAAAACTAGAGCATTTTGTGGGCTCTGGTTGCAGAGGAATTTTGATTCAAAGTTAATCTTTCTTGTTTCAACCCAAAAACTAAAAATCTTAATATGGCCATAACTTCCAAAATAAGGCTCGTAAGAGGTTGCGGTTAACGTTGTTGAACAGATAACGGTCAGGTCTTTGCATTGCCGTTCAAAACTCAACTTTTTTTTTCCAATCGATTTTCGAAAAAAAGCATGGACTACCCCCTTATCACTAAAAATTCATTTTTTTACGAAAGTCTCTGAAACCCATTGAAACGTACATATATAGAAAGGTTTTGTCAAATGCAACCAGCACATCCAAAGCAAACCCTTTTATAAGATCTAGTTTTCGAGATATTTGCATTCAAAGTTATTTTTTGAGTTATGAAGGCTTGTATGACTTTGGATGCCTACAGTTCCGCAAATAAGGCAATGACGTCATTTTCGCTTGCAAAACGCTTAATTAGTTTTTCAAGAGCTATCCATAGCTGAAAACTAGAACATTCTAGGAGGTCTGGTTGCGGAGATATCTTAATTCAAAATAAATCCATTAAAATCGATTTTTTTGAGTTTTGAAAGTTTGCATGACTTTGGATGTCTACAGTTCCACAAATAAGGCTCGTAAGGCCTTGCGGTTTATTAACCGCTTAATCAGTTTTTGGAGAGCTATCCATTGCTGAAAACTAGAGCATTTTGTGGGCTCTGGTTGCAGGGGAATATTGATTCAAATTTAATCTTTCTTGTTTCAACCCAAAAACTAAAAATCTTAATATGGCCATAACTTCCAAAATAAGGCTCGTAAGAGGTTGCGGTTAACGTTGTTGAACAGATAACGGTCAGGTCTTTGCATTGCCGTTCAAAACTCAACTTTTTTTTCCAATCGATTTTCGAAAAAAAGCATGGACTACCCCCTTATCACTAAAAATTCATTTTTTTACGAAAGTCACTGGCACCCATTGAAACGTACATATATAGAAAGGTTTTGTCAAATGCAACCAGCACATCCAAAGCAAACCCTTTTATAAGGTCTAGTTTTCGAGATATTTGCATTCAAAGTTATTTTTTGAGTTATGAAGGCTTGTATGACTTTGGATGCCTACAGTTCCGCAAATAAGGCAATGACGTCATTTTCGCTTGCAAAACGCTTAATTAGTTTTTCAAGAGCTATCCATAGCTGAAAACTAGAACATTCTAGGAGGTCTGGTTGCGGAGATATCTTAATTCAAAGTAAATCCATTAAAATCGATTTTTTTGAGTTTTGAAAGTTTGCATGACTTTGGATGTCTACAGTTCCACAAATAAGGCTCGGAAGGCCTTGCGGTTTATTAACCGCTTAATCAGTTTTTAGAGAGCTATCCATTGCTGAAAACTAGAGCATTTTGTGGGCTCTGGTTGCAGAGGAATTTTGATTCAAAGTTAATCTTTCTTGTTTCAACCCAAAAACTAAAAATCTTAATATGGCCATAACTTCCAAAATAAGGCTCGTAAGAGGTTGCGGTTAACGTTGTTGAACAGATAACGGTCAGGTCTTTGCAACTTTTTTTTTCCAATCGATTTTCGAAAAAAAGCATGGACTACCCCCTTATCACTAAAAATTCATTTTTTTACGAAAGTCTCTGAAACCCATTGAAACGTACATATATAGAAAGGTTTTGTCAAATGCAACCAGCACATCCAAAGCAAACCCTTTTATAAGATCTAGTTTTCGAGATATTTGCATTCAAAGTTATTTTTTGAGTTATGAAGGCTTGTATGACTTTGGATGCCTACAGTTCCGCAAATAAGGCAATGACGTCATTTTCGCTTGCAAAACGCTTAATTAGTTTTTCAAGAGCTATCCATAGCTGAAAACTAGAACATTCTAGGAGGTCTGGTTGCGGAGATATCTTAATTCAAAATAAATCCATTAAAATCGATTTTTTTGAGTTTTGAAAGTTTGCATGACTTTGGATGTCTACAGTTCCACAAATAAGGCTCGTAAGGCCTTGCGGTTTATTAACCGCTTAATCAGTTTTTGGAGAGCTATCCATTGCTGAAAACTAGAGCATTTTGTGGGCTCTGGTTGCAGAGGAATTTTGATTCAAAGTTAATCTTTCTTGTTTCAACCCAAAAACTAAAAATCTTAATATGGCCATAACTTCCAAAATAAGGCTCGTAAGAGGTTGCGGTTAGCGTTGTTGAACAGATAACGGTCAGGTCTTTGCATTGCCGTTCAAAACTCAACTTTTTTTTCCAATCGATTTTCGAAAAAAAGCATGGACTACCCCCTTATCACTAAAAATTCATTTTTTTACGAAAGTCACTGGCACCCATTGAAACGTACATACAGGGTGTCCCGTAAGTAATGGATAACCCTGAAATGCCGCATAGTAGACTTTATGACCGTCCTGAAAACTGATATAAGAAAGTTCTATCCCAACCACATGAAAAGTTATATGCATTTTTTTGTTCAGTGCATTATTTTTTTTCTTACTTTACATTTTTGAATACCACGACTACAAGTGAATGAGTTCCATCATTTTTTTTTGCAGGAATATTTTACATTACTTGTGCCAACACATAAGTAGAAGAAAATTATTATAACTGTTGGACTTCTTAGAGAAAAAAATTATTTAACATTGAATTTCAATGCAAAATGTGAAAACAAATAATTTTTGAAAAAGTTAATTCATAGCTGGTATAAAAAAAATGCATGAATACCTGAGTGGCCAACTATTTTAAAAATATGCGCGTTAAATGCAGATTTCAAAATGGTATCACTTATTATTATATCTAGAGTCAATAGCAAGTTATTGGTAAAAATCTGCAATACTAGAGTAAATTTAGCAAAAACAAAAGTTTTCAAAATTAGCACAGTAAACGTGAAAATAATACCAAGCGTTGAACATAGCAGATTTTTGATTTATTGGCTGTTTCTACGATGTTGTCCTAATGATAAATCCAAGCTTTCAACTTCTAGGGCCGAATGCATTATTGATAAAAATGTCAGAAAAGTGCAAAAAACGGTTAGATTTTCGAGCTTGTTTTGAATTTTACCTGTTCTATTGGGCTTTAACAAACCCATCAAATATTTTGTTGGTTGCTATTAGTTTATTTGTTATTTTCTCTAAACAAAAAGTTTTTGAGCCAGCTTTTAATCACATGATCACTTAGTTAGAAAACAAAAACAAAAATAGATAATTTTTAAAATTTTTTTTTATTTAAAGCAAATGCTCAAACTCTTTTCCACCCACTCTTATACAGGTTCTGCACCTCCGAATAAATGAACGTCTTAGTGAGCGTGCAAGGTTTTGCTCAGAAATTTGTAATGCAGCTGCCTCCACACGATTTCTTAGCTCCTCTTAAGACCTGATCGGCTTGCTGTATACGATTTCCTTAATGCATCCCCAATAAAAAAAAATCAAGTGGATTTAGGTCTGGTGAACGGGGTGGCCATAAAATTGGTCCCAGACGTCCTATCCATCTGCCTGGATATCTGGCATTTAAATATGCCCGCACAGGCACAGCATAGTGTGCTGGACAACCATCATTTTGAAGCCAATGGGATTCCTTTAGTTCTTGAGGCACTTCTTCCAGCAAGGTTGGGAGATCATTTTGTAGGAACTCCAAATAACCTTGGCCAGTTAAAATCCCCGGCAACTCAAAGGGTCCAATTATTTTCCCATTTAGAATCCCAGTCCAATAGTTTATTTTGAATTGGTACTGGGACCTGTCTTCCATCATGATGTTTGGGTTTTGTAGTGCCCAGAAGTGGAGATTATGGAGATTAGTGTAGCCATCTCTTTTAAATGTCGACACATCGCTCCAAAGAATTTTGTCAAAAAACTGCGGATCTTCTTCAATTTTCATTATCATTTGTCGACAAAAACTCATTCTCGTTTCATAATCTTGCGGCTGGAGAGTTTGCACCCGTGTTAGGTGAAAGGGATGATATTTATATTTACTTAGCACATTATGCGCAGTCGTCTTTCCGATCCCAGTGCGTCGTGCTATTGCTCGGATTGATACTGTAGGATCTCGGTCAAGTTCCGCAAGCACTTAGTCTTCGGTATCTCCTCGAGGGGGTCGTCCCACGCCAGCACCACCAACACCACTTCCAGTTATGGACTCTAATAAACACTCGATAATCCGGGTGACGTGCGTTAGGGTACCTTTCCCTATACAGAGTCGCAGCTTCGTTTGCGTTGCCTCTGCACTCTTCATAAATGAAATGCATGTTTGCATATTCTTGTGCAGAATACAGAATACGTGGCTTCGAAAAAGTTCAATCAAAGGTCTTTATTATCAACAAGCAGGTTCAGGAAAACAGCTATTTAGACCGTTAATTTTTCTGAAGAATAAATATAAATAATTGTTCGTCGTGGTCTTAATCTTATGAATTAAGATCAAACTACAAAAACTTTAATTCAAAATTTAAAAAACTTACGATTTTATGCGTTCTCACTTTCTCAGGATCTTACAATTTACTATTCAAAAAACACAATTAAAATTGAATCAGAAGACTTTTTGTTTGGAGAAAATAACAAATAAAAAATAGCAACCAACAAAATATTTGATGGGTTTGTTAAAGCCCAATAGAACAGGTAAAATTCAAAACAAGCTCGAAAATGTAACCGTTTTTTGCACTTTTTTGACATTTTTATCAATAATGCATTCGGCCCTAGAAGTTGAAAGCTTGGATTTATCATTAGGACAACATCGTAGAAACAGCCAATAAATCAAAAATCTGCTATGTTCAACGCTTGGTATTATTTTCACGTTTACTGTGCTAGTTTTGAAAACTTTTGTTTTTGCTAAATTTACTCTAGTATTGCAGTTTTTTACCAATAACTTGCTATTGACTCTAGATATAAAAATAAGTAATACCATTTTGAAATCTGCATTTAACGCGCATATTTTTAAAATAGTTGGCCACTCAGGTATTCATGCATTTTTTTTATACCAGCTATGATTTAACTTTTTCAAAAATTATTTGTTTTCACATTTTGCGTTGAAATTCAATGTTAAATAATTTTTTTCTCTTAGAAGTTCAACAGTTATAATAATTTTCTTCTACTTATGTGTTGGCACAAGTAATGTAAAATATTCCTGCAAAAAAAAATGATGGAACTCATTCACTTGTAGTCGTGGTATTCAAAAATGTAAAGTAAGAAAAAAAATAATGCACTGAACAAAAAAATGCATATAACTTTTCATGTGGTTGGGATAGAACTTTTTTTTATCAGTTTTCAGGACGGTCATAAAGTCTACTATGCGGCATTTCAGGGTTATCCATTACTTACGGGACACCCTGTATATAGAAAGGTTTTGTCAAATGCAACCAGCACATCCAAAGCAAACCCTTTTATAAGATCTAGTTTTCGAGATATTTGCATTCAAAGTTATTTTTTGAGTTATGAAGGCTTGTATGACTTTGGATGCCTACAGTTCCGCAAATAAGGCAATGACGTCATTTTCGCTTGCAAAACGCTTAATTAGTTTTTCAAGAGCTATCCATAGCTGAAAACTAGAACATTCTAGGAGGTCTGGTTGCGGAGATATCTTAATTCAAAGTAAATCCATTAAAATCGATTTTTTTGAGTTTTGAAAGTTTGCATGACTTTGGATGTCTACAGTTCCACAAATAAGGCTCGGAAGGCCTTGCGGTTTATTAACCGCTTAATCAGTTTTTAGAGAGCTATCCATTGCTGAAAACTAGAGCATTTTGTGGGCTCTGGTTGCAGGGGAATATTGATTCAAATTTAATCTTTCTTGTTTCAACCCAAAAACTAAAAATCTTAATATGGCCATAACTTCCAAAATAAGGCTCGTAAGAGGTTGCGGTTAACGTTGTTGAACAGATAACGGTCAGGTCTTTGCATTGCCGTTCAAAACTCAACTTTTTTTTCCAATCGATTTTCGAAAAAAAGCATGGACTACCCCCTTATCACTAAAAATTCATTTTTTTACGAAAGTCACTGGCACCCATTGAAACGTACATATATAGAAAGGTTTTGTCAAATGCAACCAGCACATCCAAAGCAAACCCTTTTATAAGGTCTAGTTTTCGAGATATTTGCATTCAACTTTTTTTTTCCAATCGATTTTCGAAAAAAAGCATGGACTACCCCCTTATCACTAAAAATTCATTTTTTTACGAAAGTCTCTGAAACCCATTGAAACGTACATATATAGAAAGGTTTTGTCAAATGCAACCAGCACATCCAAAGCAAACACTCCTAGAACATTCTAGGAGGTCTGGTTGCGGAGATATCTTAATTTAAAATAAATCCATTAAAATCGATTTTTTTGAGTTTTGAAAGTTTGCATGACTTTGGATGTCTACAGTTCCACAAATAAGGCTCGTAAGGCCTTGCGGTTTATTAACCGCTTAATCAGTTTTTAGAGAGCTATCCATTGCTGAAAACTAGAGCATTTTGTGGGCTCTGGTTGCAGAGGAATTTTGATTCAAAGTTAATCTTTCTTGTTTCAACCCAAAAACTAAAAATCTTAATATGGCCATAACTTCCAAAATAAGGCTCGTAAGAGGTTGCGGTTAACGTTGTTGAACAGATAACGGTCAGGTCTTTGCATTGCCGTTCAAAACTCAACTTTTTTTTCCAATCGATTTTCGAAAAAAAGCATGGACTACCCCCTTATCACTAAAAATTCATTTTTTTACGAAAGTCACTGGCACCCATTGAAACGTACATATATAGAAAGGTTTTGTCAAATGCAACCAGCACATCCAAAGCAAACCCTTTTATAAGGTCTAGTTTTCGAGATATTTGCATTCAAAGTTATTTTTTGAGTTATGAAGGCTTGTATGACTTTGGATGCCTACAGTTCCGCAAATAAGGCAATGACGTCATTTTCGCTTGCAAAACGCTTAATTAGTTTTTCAAGAGCTATCCATAGCTGAAAACTAGAACATTCTAGGAGGTCTGGTTGCGGAGATATCTTAATTCAAAGTAAATCCATTAAAATCGATTTTTTTGAGTTTTGAAAGTTTGCATGACTTTGGATGTCTACAGTTCCACAAATAAGGCTCGGAAGGCCTTGCGGTTTATTAACCGCTTAATCAGTTTTTAGAGAGCTATCCATTGCTGAAAACTAGAGCATTTTGTGGGCTCTGGTTGCAGAGGAATTTTGATTCAAAGTTAATCTTTCTTGTTTCAACCCAAAAACTAAAAATCTTAATATGGCCATAACTTCCAAAATAAGGCTCGTAAGAGGTTGCGGTTAACGTTGTTGAACAGATAACGGTCAGGTCTTTGCATTGCCGTTCAAAACTCAACTTTTTTTTTCCAATCGATTTTCGAAAAAAAGCATGGACTACCCCCTTATCACTAAAAATTCATTTTTTTACGAAAGTCTCTGAAACCCATTGAAACGTACATATATAGAAAGGTTTTGTCAAATGCAACCAGCACATCCAAAGCAAACCCTTTTATAAGGTCTAGTTTTCGAGATATTTGCATTCAAAGTTATTTTTTGAGTTATGAAGGCTTGTATGACTTTGGATGCCTACAGTTCCGCAAATAAGGCAATGACGTCATTTTCGCTTGCAAAGCGCTTAATTAGTTTTTCAAGAGCTATCCATAGCTGAAAACTAGAACATTCTAGGAGGTCTGGTTGCGGAGATATCTTAATTTAAAATAAATCCATTAAAATCGATTTTTTGAGTTTTGAAAGTTTGCATGACTTTGGATGTCTACAGTTCCACAAATAAGGCTCGTAAGGCCTTGCGGTTTATTAACCGCTTAATCAGTTTTTGGAGAGCTATCCATTGCTGAACACTAGAGCATTTTGTGGGCTCTGGTTGCAGAGGAATTTTGATTCAAAGTTAATCTTTCTTGTTTCAACCCAAAAACTAAAAATCTTAATATGGCCATAACTTCCAAGATAAAGCTCGTAAGGGGTTGCGGTTAACGTTGTTGAACAGGTAACGGTCAGGTCTTTGCATTATCACTAAAAATGCATTTTTTTATGAAAGTCTCTGGAACCCATTAAAACGTTCATATATAGAAAGGTATTGTCAAATGCAATCAGCACATCCAAACCAAACCCTTCTATAAGGTCTAGTTTTCGAGATATTTGCATTCAAAGTTATTTTTTTGAGTTTTGAAGGCCTGTATGACTTTGGATGCCTACAGTTCCGCAAATAAGGCTCTGATGTCATTTTGGTTTGTAAAACTAAGATAGAATTTTTCAAGAGCTATCCATAGCTGAAAACTAGAACATCCTATGAGGTCTGGTTGCAGAGATATTTTGAGTCAAAGTAAATCCATTAAAATCGATTTTTTTTAAAGTTTGGATGACTTTGAATGTCTACAGTTCCACTAATAAGGCTCGGAAGGCCTTGCGGTTTTAAAAACCCTTGATTCATTTTTGGAGAGGTATCCATAGCTGAAAACTAGAAAATTCTATGGTGTCTGGTTGCAGAGATATTTTGATTCAAAGTTAATCTTTCTTGTTTTAACCCAAAAACTAAAAGTCTAATATCCAAAGTCATCCAAAATTTAAAAACTCAAACAAATTGAAAATAATGGATTTACTTAGAATTAAGATATCTTCGCAACCAGATCTCATAGAATGTTCTAGTGTTCAGCTATGGATAGCTCTTGAAAAACTAAGTAATCGTTTTTGAAACCGCAAGGCTTTCCGAGCCTTATTTGTGGAACTGTAGGCATCCAAAGTTATACTAGCTTTCCAAACTCAAAAAAATTACTTTGAATGCAAATATTTCAAAAACTAGACCTTATAGAAGGGTTTGCTATAGATGTGCTGAACTGCTGGTAGCATTTGACAATACTTTCTTAAAAAAATTGTTTTTTGGTTCAGAAGGAAGGTTTAGAGGGTTCAGAAGTTCTGATGTGCAATTCGTTCCCTGATGTGCATCTTAATAGTTTCAGAAACTCAATTTTTGTTGATAAAGTTAATATTTCCACATTCAAGCGGTTTCCGATGTACTCTTAGCTATCAATATCTTCCAATTATGTACATACATTATACATTCACACATGTTTCCAAAGTAATTCCTATTTAGTAAAATTCTAACCAATCCTAAATGACAAGATATCTACAACCAATTAAAATTAATTAAATAATATTTTTGAGCGACGAGAAATCGGATAACAATTAAACAAATAACAAATTGAGTCGACACCTTAACTGATTTCACAATATTTACTTTAACACATAAAACAATAACAAAATTATTAGACGCGTTAAAGGAGTACCTTGAATGCATTTCAGGATGTAGTCATTCCATAATCAGCATCACGACTAAATCCAAAAGCAGCAAATGTTGTGGTTTGTTGTTGTTATTAAAATTGCATATTATAATTATTATATAAGAGAGAACAAATGCGATTCAATATTTCCGTTGTCTAAATTCATCGCATGTGGGTCTCTCTGTATATAAAAACTTTCATATGCATCAAGTTTACGGTAATCTAGCACCTCTTTCACTAAACAAACGTTTTGGATGTCAAGGCACATATGATTTTCGTTGAGAGCGTGTGCCGCCAGTGCTGATCTGTAACCTTGATTAGTGCGAATGTATGTTTGATGTTCTTTAAATCGCGTAAGGAGATTTCTCTTTGTTTGGCCGTAATAAACACTTTCACATTCACTACATTTTATTGCATATATACCCGATTTATTCAAATTATTAGTTTTGTCTTTAGTCGAACCTAATAAATTTGACATCTTATTTTGATTTGTGTGTACAATATCCATGCCGTATTCACGAAATTTCGTTTTCAGTTTGTTCGTTACAACAGGTGTATAACATATCGCGACACGAATGTTTTTATCGTCATATTTTCGGGATTGTACATATAGTGTAGACAAATCATTTCTTTTTATTTTTTCTGTATGTTTTTTAATTAAATGATCCACCAAATCTTCACTATAACCATTAATTTTTGCAATATATTTTATAGTTCTACACTCTTTCATGTAGTTCATTACTGAAAGGTTTAAACTACACAACCTATGTACCATGGAGTGGAAAGCAGCGTGTTTGTGTTGTATACAACAATTTGAATCACTCGTTATTGTTCTAAAAGTACTCGTGGGTTTTCGGTAAATAGCTATTTCGAGTTTTTGGTTCACTCTTTTTAATTCTAAATCCAGAAAAGGTAATTTTCCTTCATTTTCAAGTTCATAAGTGAATTTAATAGAGTCATATTGACTGTTCAAAGTATGCAACACTTTTTCTACTTCCGTTTTTCCATTTTCCACAACTGCAAACACATCATCTACATATCTATACCATACTTTAGGTAATAATTGTTCTTCGTTTAGCTTTAGTTCAAAGTTAGACATAAACAATTCACTGATTAATGGGCTAAGCGGATTACCCATGTTTGTGCCTTTATCAACTAAATAGTATAAATCACGGAATTGGAAAAAACTATGTTTCATACAAGTATTCGCTGTACGGATATATAAACTTTTTTTGTTTGCAGGTAAATCAACAGATTCTAAGAATTTTTCAAATTGTTTTAGTGCAATATCAACGGGAATACTTGGAAATAAGGAACAAACATCAAATGATACCATACACTGGTTTTCTTTGAACTCAATATTTTCAATTTTTTGGGCCAAATCGTAAGAATTTTTAACGGACAGACTCACAATAGGCGGCAATTTCTTTAACTCACTTACTAACCACTTTGCAATTTTATAACAAGATGTGTTAATGTTGGAAACAATAGGTCTCATTTTATTTCCCACCTTGTGTATTTTAGGTAAACCGTATAATTTAGCAACGACTGGATTTGAAACTTTAAGTACACGATTTAACCGTTGACCGAAAACTTTACTTATTTCCTTCTTTAACTCATCACTTTCTCTTATCATTTTTGGAAGGGGCGATTTTTTAATTGGTTTATAATTACACTCATCGATTAAATTTTTCAACCTTTGATCATAATCGTTCTTGTTTATAATTACAACTTTGTTTCCTTTATCCGCTTTTACATATACACAATTTTTACTACGTAATTCTTTTATTGTATTAAACTCGTTACACACATTTTTCGATTTTGTAGGAGCTTTTCTTAAAACTTTTGATACTTTTGTTCTAATATCATTTTTCACTGAATTCATTTTTGTTTTTAAAACGGTTTCAATATCCATTATTGCCGGTATAATTTGCGGTTTTTTAGAGGTCGGGGTATATTTTAAACCTTTGTTAAGAAGGGCTAATTCTTCTTCACTAAAAACTTCATCTGATTGATTGACTATAAAATCGGGCAAAATTTTTGGCAAAATATAATCGCGAGGTTTTGAATTTTTTCATTAGTTTTGTTAGTTTTCCATGTTGTTTTTTCCTTTTTTGGAACACTAATTTATCAATGCTATGAACTAAATAACATTCAAACAAATTCCACGCATCTCTTTCGTATTGATGTTAGTCACGAGTTAACATAAGATGCATCGATAATTTTGTTATTGTTTTATGTGTTAAAGTAAATATTGTGAAATCAGTTAAGGTGTCGACTCAATTTGTTATTTGTTTAATCTACAACCAAGGCTATTTTACCGAATTTCGATCAAAGATTCAGCCCTAGAACACTTCGTTTAGATAAACATAGGTGCACAGAATTTTCTGAAACGTGTTGGTCTTTTTATCTCCGAAAAATAAAAACTTAGCATCATTTTTGCAATATTTTCAAGTTCTAATATAATTTATTTTTTTGTTCGTTTAATAATAATATCTTCCATTTTATGCTCATTTTTTATAAGTTATTTTTTTATTTAATAATAAAATTATCATTTTAATAATATGTTATTGTTAAATATATAATATATATATATATAAATAATGTTGAATATAATATATATGTATATAGCATCTAATATATTGTAATAAATATCTTGCAAATATTGTATATGTATATTTAAAACATATATGAATTGAATATTCATATTTTTAACATTGTAATATCAATAATAATAGTTATTAATATAGTTTAAAATGATTATAATAACACAATTGATTTAAAATTTTATGAAAGAAATCCGTGACAAAAATTAATTTTATAATTTTATTTAACATGAAAAGACAGTAGCTGATTTGAAATTAAAATTTTTTTTTAACAAATATTATTTCTTTTGTTAATAAAACAATTAATTTTTTTTAAATGTTAATAATCAAGAGATTCTTTCTAATGCTAAATAAAATAGTTATTTTTTTGTTTGTTTTATTTTTATTTTTTTTGTTTCATTTTTAAACTTAAATAGGCTTGGGTAATTGTTAAGTATTTTTTTATATTTAGTCTTTTATTGGTAGAATTCCATTATTTTAAATTTATTTTTTTTTTTTTTCTAATATTATTTCAATAATATTCGTATTTAAGACTAAACTCTACATATTTTCCGTATTTTAGTGGTTTTCGAGATTTTATTGTTTATTATTTATCAATGGTTGAATCTATTTTATGACTGGATTGCAATTACAAAAAAAAACGCTTTTATTGCGAATTTGATTTTTGTTCTTATTTTAAAAATGTATAATGTCTTAATTCTATTTAAATTTTTTATTTTATTTTAACGGTATTTTGTTTGTGTTTTTGTTTTATGCTCTAATTTAAAAATGTTTGTTTTGTGTTATAAAATGCCTGCGATTTAAACTTTTTTTTGATTAAGTTTTATTTTTGTTTTTGTTTGTTTTAAATATGTTTGTTTTGCAAAATAGCTAAGTACTTTTATTTTAAGAAAATAATAATTTTAACTTAAGTATCTACTTATGGATTTTGCGTATTCAAATTCCATTGAGCAAACTGCTCTTGCCATTGACTATTCGCATTTGCCTGAAAAAATAAATGCAAATTGGAAAGTTAGTTTGATTTAAAAATTTTAAAAATAAATTATATTGGTGACAATTACAAATATAAAATTTAAAAATAAATTATTTCATGTTTTTTTAAACATTGGTTTAAAACCTCTGCATATCAAAATGGTAGGGAAAAATATAGCCAGGTGTGGCATTAAACATTCGGGTAATGCGGCTGAAAAAAAAAGTATCTATATTTATTGACAGTATGTCCGAAATTGGGCTCGAGGGTAAACTGATGTGCATTCCTAGATGTATACGTATTACGGTTGAATTTTTTTTTTTTTGGGGAGGAACGCCATTACACTACAATATTGGTTATAAAACTAACGGTAAAATAGTGGAGTGGAGTGGAGTTGGAGTGGAGTGGAGTGGAGTGGAGTGGAGTGGAGTGGAGTGGAGTGGAGTGGAGTGGAGTGGAGTGGAGTGGAGTGGAGTGGAGTGGAGTGGAGTGGAGTGGAGTGGAGTGGAGTGGAGTGGAGTGGAGTGGAGTGGAGTGGAGTGGAGTGGAGTGGAGTGGAGTGGAGTGGAGTGGAGTGGAGTGGAGTGGAGTGGAGTGGAGTGGAGTGGAGTGGAGTGGAGTGGAGTGGAGTGGAGTGGAGTGGAGTGGAGTGGAGTGGAGTGGAGTGGAGTGGAGTGGAGTGGAGTGGAGTGGAGTGGAGTGGAGTGGAGTGGAGTGGAGTGGAGTGGAGTGGAGTGGAGTGGAGTGGAGTGGAGTGGAGTGGAGTGGAGTGGAGTGGAGTGGAGTGGAGTGGAGTGGAGTGGAGTGGAGTGGAGTGGAGTGGAGTGGAGTGGAGTGGAGTGGAGTGGAGTGGAGTGGAGTGGAGTGGAGTGGAGTGGAGTGGAGTGGAGTGGAGTGGAGTGGAGTGGAGTGGAGTGGAGTGGAGTGGAGTGGAGTGGAGTGGAGTGGAGTGGAGTGGAGTGGAGTGGAGTGGAATGGAGTGGAGTGAAATGGAGTGGAGTGAAATGGAGTGGAGTGAAATGGAGTGGAGTGAAATGGAGTGGAGTGGAATGGAGTGGAGTTGAGTGGAGTTGGAGTGTCGGTTGAGTTCTGGTTTAAAATAGCTATACGTTAAAAATAAAAGTTCAACAGCTTTTCTGTACTTAATAGGAACAAATAATTAAATAGACACCAAATATTCGAACCTACATATTGCTTTAAAATACTTTGTGTGGAACTGGTGGAAGAAAGGGCGTAGTGTTAAATAACAACTACCACAAACGTGATTTAGAGCTAACAATTCTAAATATCAACTACTCAAAAACATAACAACTACTACTACAAAACAGTCCCTGGTATAATCATCAATTTCGCTGGTCGAACAGCGTACCACAGAACGAAAAGTTGATTCAAATTTTTCGTTTATGAAACATCATGTGATTTTTGTATTGGATTTTTGTTTCACATCAGCAGAATAATAGGCTTAAGCAGCGAACTGGAGAACGAAAAGCAGTATGAATTTTTCGTTTTTAACTTCATTACTTAAGAATTTTCTACAATTTATACAAACAAACAAAATCAACAACAAAAAAAAACATGTTTTGATGACAATTTCTACTGCATGCATATTTGATTATCTATAGTTTACCTTTTCATTCCAGTCTGGATTATACGATTGTGATTCATCAAAATCTGTAATGGCATATTGATATAAATTTGAGTGTTTGTAAGTTTACTAAATTATTCGTTCAATACAAACTCAAATCAATAAAACAAATGTGTATAATAATATTTCTTCAACTCTAATTATGAAATAATGTTTTTATTTCAAAGTTGAAGACACACTTAACAATTAAAATATAATCCAAGTTTATTTTTTTCTTGTTAAAGAACATAAATGTTGTAGTTAAAGAAGTAAAGAACATAAATGTTGTAGTTTTGATAAAACTTGATATTTTTTTTTCAACCCAAATCAGTAGTGTGTCATCACTTTTATAAAAATAATATGAAGTCTATATACAGAGATATAGAAGATGAAGTAAATTAAATATTCTGAGACCTATTTTGCTTTTTTTATTTTTGTAATTGTTTGTAGCTGGGACGAAAAGCTGTCAAAAGCTTAAAACGCATCTAAAAAAAAAGGGACAATACACAGCTTATTTAGGACAAGTACAATGTTATTTAACACCATTTCTAAAGAGCTCCAAAGCCAAAGCCTGTTAGCACAAAAATGATTTTTTTTGACAATGTATGAAGCCTGAAACTAGAACTTTAGCAAGCTTACATATATGAGAATTAGTGAAAGAACTAAATCATGTTTGGTTGAAGTGTGTTTCAAGCAAATAAGATGGGTTTGGGTTGTTGTTTACACATTAAGTTGGACAATTAGTCAATAATGAAAAATATAAATAGAAAAATTATTAAAATTCTGTTTTATCTTGTTAAGTTGCAGATATTCAAAATCATTTTCTAGTAGCAAATTTGTATTAAAATTAAATTGTGAAACGGACGATGATCGCTCGGAAATAAAAAAGAGCTTGTAGTAGGTGAGGGGTGAATCTGGATGTTTAAATCAACCAGCGAAAATGGTGCCGCAAAAGCCATAATCGACATAACAGCGAACAGTTCTTCTCTAGGTGAAGTAAAATGAATCACCCTATCGGTAGGGTGTCCATCTTATCTCTTTAAAAGAGAACATGTTCTCTTTTTTCCCTGTTATCTTTTTTACACTATCTTTTTCCTTAGGGATCTATTTTTGTTCTCTATTTTTTTTAATGAAATTCGGTTCTGTTTTATTGCAATAAATTGTATTTCAATGTCAATTAAGAGACTTAGAACAGGGCCATTCTGCCATTGTGAGGCTCACAGGTCACAATTTTTTGTGATTGGAGTGAGGTTCATTATAAGGTGGTCACAATTTCGTATTTTGTGGGAGCCCTCATAAGAAACCTCAGAAGAACAACGTGAGTTGTGATCTGCCAAGAAGCAGATCATAATTAATTTTTAAGTTTTTATAAGGCGAGTTCACCACGAGTTATAAGGTTATTGTCACTTGTGAGGCATCAGTGAATAAGGCTGTAAAATTTCGTTTTGAGTTAAATTTAATAATAAAATAGGAATATGTTTTCAAAACTTCTATACAATTTTTAATGTTAGAGTTATATAAGAAAAAGTACAAGAGAAAAATAATAAGACGATTTTATTGATGAATAAGGCAACTATAGCCCCTTATCAAAACGAGCAGACCACATTTCTTACCTACTAAGGCCTATTTTGTATTTTACTTTTTAGTTGTACTTTGTTCAGCAATACATACATCTACCAACTTGTCTATGATTCTTGAAAATAAGGATACTTGTTTCGGCGGGGTGAAAGAATGTGCACATTTCTTATTTAACATGTTTTCTTTTATTTTGTTGTGTTTTCTTTTTTGTTCTCTATTTTGCCTCTAAATGTTCTCTTTTTATAGCTTTTGGAGGAAAATGTCCTCTTTCTGTAAAGTACCCAGATGAACACCCTACCTATCGGACGATGTTATAATTTTTGTAAATGGCGTAGTATGACAATAATATTTGACATTTGTTAACTAGACAGCTGCAGTATACAAACAGACAAGACAGGAAAAATTGTAAGGGTACAAATAAATATTTCCATCACTCAAAATCATACTGGGTGGCACCTTACATCAATAAGATTTTGGGACACACAAAAATCGTTCTACAGTAAGGCTAAGCTCCCATATGCAACTTTCAGTCACGAAACTGTTTCGTTTGCTAAAATTAATCATATGCATTTATATGAGAGTGCGCGCACCCGCACATGCCGAAACTATTCAGTCATCAATGGGAGCAACTGACAAGTTTGAGTTTTTACACAAACTGAACGATCGCCCCAAACCAGTTTAAAAATTTGTGTCACATATGTAGGACATAGAATAACAACTCCGCGGACATTCAACCAAATTGTTGCTTTATTTTCTGTAGGTGCAAAAGAGCAAAAAGTCATTATTTCCCTGTCAACAAAAATTCTGAAGGAGAAGAACCGCCTTACATCTCAATTTCACTAGTTTTCTCTTGCATCTGTTGATTTCGAAAACTTTCCATTAACTTTTTTTTAATTTATTAACTTTTAATGGAGAAATTCACCAACTTGTTTTTAATTTGTTAACTTTTTCTGAAAAAAATTGACGTCAAAGGTTGGTAGAAATGGCGACAACGAGCAGCCTATTTCGGTGACCCAATAAGAGCTGGAAGGCACTGTTTTGTAACCAAAACTCGTTTGCTCTGTGGTTAAAATTAAGTCTGAGATGAGGACGTAATGGAATTCTTCCTCAAAGGAATCACCGATCACGCCCTCTTAGTTTAACAATCATATACTAAGCAGACGAAGTAGACGAGTTCTTCAAGGCCAAAAACTCAACCTCTTTATAGAATTTTCAGTTTCTTATGGTAATGGCCGAACTCGGGGTCCTAGCTGATCCAGCTGTGTTTTGTGACATTGGAAAAAAGGCTATGCAAAGTGCAAACAGGGAGCACCACGAATTTGTTCCTTTGTGCGAGGAGTTATTGAGAAGTAGAACCAACAGCGAAATTTATAAGCGAACTTTCGAAAGGCTATAGATGGAGGCCATCGAGCGAATGTACAAAAATACTTCAGTTAAATGAATCTACAAATCTCAGACTGCAGGATTGAGTGATAAGACCGACTTTACCTCTGGTTTAGAGACCAAACCATCAGCCATCACCTATCACCCATCCCGTACTTAGTCTGGATGACTGGTATCAACGTAGCCGGAATAATAGAGAATGCGGGAAAGCTTCCGTTTACAGATCGGAAGCGTATAAGCAAAGTTAGTATAAGTACCTACTATACTCTGTCCAGCAAAATTTTCAATACACTCAAAATATTCTGTGACAAAAATTCACAAAATGCAATGTTAAAAAATTAAGTATTTCGGATTCGAATTTTAATGGGAGTAAAGCTGAAAGACCTTTCGTTTATTAATTTTGTTATGACTCTTAAGGTAAGGCGGCACACAACTGCAGCGGAACTACACTTCACGACGCGGCAAAACATTATTTGTATGAAATTGTATGAGCTATATCGCACTAAGCGGCAACTGAACTTCATAAAATTTCATACAAATTATTTTGAATCGCAGTTCCACTGCAGTGCAGTTCCGCCTAGTGCGGCCTAACCTTTATCTACATAAACTCTGCAGGAAAAACATTACAAAATTATCAAAGCTTAGCAAATCGTTTATTGCAGCTCCAATATGATAGAAGTCAAGGGCTTATTCAGAATCAATATTAATTCGATCATAAGGTTTAAATTTAAGGGCAGCAATTATTGAGGGCATATAAATTTATAAAGTCTGTTAACCAAGCTTGAAGATTCAATATTTTTGAGTGTTTATAAGTCCTGGTCGGGACATTGTGTACGAGAAATATAATTTGAAATACGAGCGTCATATATTTAAAAGCTTTTGAAAAATACCGCCCTTAGTCTCAAAAATTAATGTTATACAGGGTGATTTGCATAAGGTGTCACAAAAGCCTAGGGTGTGTAGGTTGCAGTTAGACGAGAAAAAATCGTATTGGAGGGGGGTCTATTTCAAAAACAAAAATCTTTTTGAACAGAAACAAATATTAAAAAAAAAACGGAAATATTTACAGTCTATATTTAAAGTCTATTTTTTAATATTATTTTTAAATTAAGTTTTCGAGTGAATAGTTTTTGAAAAATTAATTTTCAAAGTCAAATTTAAAAAAAAAAAGAAATTCAAACTAATTTTTTTTTTTCATAATTGTATGTAATTAAGCATAATTTTTGTTTTCAAAACTTAATGCTCTTGTCTTTTCTAGGACTTTTACTTTTCAAGATATGACAAAATAAATGAAGTTACTTTCTCATAAAACTAATAAGAATCCGGCTAAATGATCATTTCAGCAACCCGTTGATTATCAACAACCTTGTTTTTATTAAGATGCTGGTTTCTTTATTTTTTAATATCTTGAAAAGTCAAAGTCCTAAAACCATGCGGTTTTCAGTGTTTGACTAAAAATTAAAAAGAGCATTAAGTTTTGAAAACAAAAATTATCTCAATAACATACAATTTAAAAAAAAATTAGCTTCAAATTTTTTTTAAAGTTTGTTTTCAATTTGAAAATTAAAAAATTCACTCGAACAACTTAATTTAAAAATAATATTAAAGAATAGACTTGTGGCTTTTCAAAATGCTATAGCGTGACTCTATAAATGTTCCGTTATTTTTTAATATATTTATTTTTTTTTCTGTTTTAAGTGATTTATTTTGAAAATTGCCCCACCCGCCTAAACGGGGGGAAATAGACCCCCCTCGCATACGATTTTTTCTTGTCTACGTCCAACCTACACGCCCTAGCCTTTTGTGACACCTTACGCAAATCACCCTGTATAGTATAAAGAGATATTTGTTTATCTAAGGCCCAGTTTTTCTGTTCGGTTTTGCTTTTGGAAATAAGTTTGAATTGATTATTACAAATTCCATATAAATTGCTATTTCAGTATTTTCCATAAATATGTGTTAAGTTAATCGAGAGTTAACTACTAACAAAATTTGGTGCTTTAACTTCGAGTTAAATTGACTATTTCAGCAGTTAACTCGAGTTTAATACTTAGTCTATAAAATAAAAATGGTTATTATAATAATTTAAGTTCCCCATAATTTAAAAAGACATGTTCATTTACTCCCAAAAACCACCCATTTACTTCAGAGTTCTATCAATATTTATATACAAAAAATAAAATTGACTTTAGACAGTTTTGGGAAGTAAACGAACAAAGATAATGCAAATTTTAAAATAAACACATAAATTAATGAATTTATGAGACAGATAGTACGACAGGTAGAGGAAACATTTTGTATTTATTTCTAATAAACTTCGAAATAGGGGTTGCTGGTGTTCAAAAAAAAAAAAATAAGAAACTAATGCATTCTAACATACTCAAAGATGGGATTTGCAGTTTTCAAACATGTATTTTTTTTTTATATCTGATTTATGAAAATATACTTTACATACATGATAACAAATAATGCTCGTCACAAAGTGTATGTGTGTTTAGATGAAGAACATGGAACGTATATACAAGATTCATTTGTCTATAAATTTAATATTTTTTTTAATATTTTTTTAAATTGAATTTAAGTGCCGTTGAAACAACTACAATAATTGTTTAACTTATTTTTATTACATAAGTGAGAGTTTAATGTTTTATAGCATACAGCGATATATTTTTATTTGTTTTAATTAAATTTAAAGAATATCCATATAAATATAAATTTAAAACATTTTATTTTTGTCAACAAAATAACTTTAAATATTTTGTAAGTGCTGCATTTAAAACAAAAAATATTAAATAAAGAAATAAATTTAATTAAAAAAAAAAAATAAAACAAAACATTTATGTAGAAAATATATTGAATTAGATATAAATTTACCTTTTTTTTAACTTTTGAATTATTACTTTTATATTTTTTAAATTTTTTCTTGCGAAGGATTCGGTTTAGCAATTTACAGAATACTTCAAAATGTGGGCGTACATTATAAGATGCATGTCATCAATAGTTTCGCCAATCTCATGGATTTCAGGAAAATCGTCAGCTTTTTGTTTATGTTTTTTATATACATATATAATTTTTCAACACACATAAGGTAGAGGTAGATATAATTTTAGTGTTTTGGTTGAAGGGATAGAATAATGTTGCACAGTTTTTAAGTTAGGGTAGAGGACAGATAGCCAGGAGCCAATCATTTTTGGTATACATAAAAAATAAATTAAACTTATTTTTTTCTGTTCTTTCTATTTGGATAATAATCTAAAAATGAAACACAAATTGTAGAGAAATTTGAAAAAAATAAAAAGGTTTATAATAAATTAGGGACAAGCTAACCACAAGTTTTTCTTTGTTTTGTACGTTTGTGACTTTTTATTTAAGTTCTTTTTTGTTTATTTTTATTCAAGGCATTTATACAATTCAATTGCATTTTGAAGCTTTTAATAATTTTGACTTACCAAGAGGTTTAATAAATGTTGTTCCCGTTTCCTTTTTAGGTGGACTTTCTGAACAATATTGCACTAAAATCATAATATTATAAATAATAATAATAATCTGTGTGTTTGTTTGTTTGGAGTTTGGTGTTTAAAACAAACAAAGTACAGATGATATTAGTAGATATTTGTTGGATTACATTTTGCATACGAAATAATACATGACATAACCGTAGTTTGGTTATTTATTCAAATGTCTTATTAGAATTTGTGCTTGTTTCAAAACTTTGCAATTTAGTGCTAAGCAAATCGATTCTACGCCGTATACAAAAGAAGGACTCAAATTCTGCTTTTATTTTAATAATTAAAAAATAATATAAAGTTAATCTTTCTAGGTACAAAAACTGAAAGTTATCTAGTTTAATTCGAACATAGAACAAAAGTAATTAAGACTTTTATAATAAAACGGAAAACTGGGTCACACGTATTTCTCCTAAAAAAAAATATTACATAACGATGAACCAAACAAATTTTTTTTTTTAATTTCGTCCGACGGTGGTCGTCTGTACATCGAGCTATGGCCTACATGATTGAACCATGCGATCGAGTAAGGTTACTCCGACTTTACAACGCCTCAAATCCTAAAAAGCTTATTTATAACTCAAGGGAGGATGTGTTAACAAGGCATACCAAACTTCCAGTTGATTGCTTGCTTTTTTAAAAAACTGCCTATACCACATTACCGACCACATTACATAAATTAACTCTGTTCAATGCACGAACCATTGGCTTCCATGAGTAAAAATGTTCGGTAGATCTGAGATATACACTCCGCTCCTAATAGAAACAAACTTTTTTGTTACTATCAGAGCGTGTAGCGCTTTGGTAAATTAATAAATTCATCTTTTGGTTTTAGTTCCTAAAAGAGGGATCTATTGCGGATAAAACTGCAGGGACTGAATAATTCAGGAAAATACCATTAGGTTTTTTTTACCACTTTTCTAATTACTTCATTAAATACACTGTTATTTTTTGCGACACTTGAATAGAAACAGTGTGGGTTTTGTCTCTATACATTACGGTAAGAAGAAAAAATGTGGTTCTAGCAATGGAAGTGTAGATTAAATATCAAAGAAAAAATGGGCCGCGGAAAGTCATTAAACACTGCAGAAAAAGCCAAAATAGAAATACACGCGGAAAACAAGCTTCCCCTACGCACAATGCCAACAAAATAAGTAAAAGTGTGAAAATTGTTTGGTCGAACCTTAGAAATAAAGAAAACTATGAAAAAAATGTGTAGGGTAGGCAATCGAGAGCTACAATAGAAGCAGCCCGAAGAAAGATAACTAGACTGGCTTCAAATTCAAGCGACTCTACTGCTAAACTCATGGCAAAGAGTGGTATTACAGCGAGTCTTAACACTATTAGACATGCTATTCGTGGGTCATAACATTTGAAGCACCTAAAACTGAAGAAAAAAACCACCGTTAAATCCAAAACGAAGACACAATATAATAGATTTTTGCAGGAAAATATGACGTGGAAGGAAGAGTGGACAAAATTGGTGTTTTCTGACGAAAAAAATTCAATATAGATGGTCCGAATGGATATAATTACTATTTTCATGAGGAAGGAACCCAGGTTTCTGGAGCGCTACCATAGCCGAGAAGGCGATGTAATGGCGTGAGGTGTGATTTTCTGGTTTGGAACAATTGATCTGGAGTTTCCCATATTGAAAATGACGGCAAACTACTAAAAGGAAATATTGCAAGAAACTTTACCTTAGTTAACCGATGCCTTTGGACCAATATTTTATACATTTCAGCAAGACAACGTGCCAATCCTCAACGCAAGGATCATTAACAGTTGGATATCCGAGAAAAATGTTACCTTACTTTAATGGCCACCGTATTCTCCGGACCTAAATATTATTGAAAACGTATTAGGATGGATGGTTCGTAGAGTTTAAGAGTCTGACCGACAATATGAGGACAAAGAATCAGTTACTGCTGCAATCAAAGAAGCATGAAGTGCAATTTCTTTAAATTATATAAAATAACTGCAATATTCAGTCTCCAACAGAGTTTTTCAGGTTATTTCAAAGTATCAAACATTTCCAGGAAAAATATTGCTTACAGGTATTTATCGAGTCAAAACTATTATGAAAATAGTAGTATAGGCCTCAAACAAGTGACAAGGAGTGTATATAAACATATATATCGCAAGTAAAAAGTAGAATTTTCATACTGTTAAGCGAAACATTCGTCAACAATTATATTATTTGCTGTTATTAAAGTTCTTTTATTTTGGGGTCTATCCCATTCATCGAAAGTTACCAATGCTGTCGTTTATATAGAACGTATGCCTGAACGCAATCACAGTATGCCATATTGCTTGAGGCGGGCCTCAGTCCTCCTACGCCACCCCCTGCGTCCGCTATTGGGTATAGTTATTGTTATTTCGTCCTGATCTTCACAATAAAATACGCAAAAGTTTTAGCATTATATTGTTTGAATAGCAAGTTGTTGATAAAAATGGGGAATTGTTTTATTTTTCAAGTGAAGCGCGCACTTAAGCGTAACACATGCGGAACGCATGCGTAACGCAGGAAGAACGCATGTGTAACGCATGCGTAACGCATGCAGAGCGAACGCGGAACGCATGCATAACGCATGCGTAACGCATGTGTACCACATGCATAACGCATGCGAAATAATCAAACAATAGCCATGGTGTAATGAAAGTAACAACAAATAAAAACACGAACAAACCCAAATGGCATTTTCCGGCTCACATTTAACTTTCCGGACAATTAATTCAGTGTGAAAAGAGAGTGGAGACTTGTCAAAACAATCTGGTATAATCATAAATTTCGCTGGTTGGACTGCGTACCACAGAACGAAAAGCACAACGAAATTTTTCGTTTATGATTTCGTCATGTAATTTTTGAATGGGATATTTCGTTTCGCATCAGCAGCGTACTAGGCTTAAGGGATATATACGTGATTTCAAAATTGTTTGTCTTCGATAATTCTATGTCAGCTACATCCTATTTTAATTTTATCGAAATCGGTCAAGAAACAACGGAGATTACATTTTTTTGAACCACCATGATACGAAAACATTTTTGTCTTCCATAATTCTAACAACTACAAACTGTCTTAATTTTATTGAAATCGGTCAAATTTTTTTTTGAGACACCCTGATGTTATGCGTTCCGCATACGTTACGCGTGCGTTCCGCATGCATTCCGCATGCGTTCTGCGTGCGTTCGGCATGCGTTACACGTGCGTTTCGCATGCGTTACGCGTGCGTCCCGCATCCGTTACGAGTGCGTTCCGCATCCGTTACGCGTGCGTTCCGCATACGTTACGCGTGTGTTCCGCATGCGTTACGCGTGTGTTCTGCATGCGTTACGCGTGCGTTCCGCATGCGTTACGCGTGCGTTCTGCATGCGTTACGCGTACGTTCTGCATGCGTTCCGCGTGCCTTCCGCATGCGTTACGCGTGCGTTATGCGTGCATTCCGCATGCGTTACGCGTGCGTTATGCGTGCGTTCCGCATGCGTTACGCATGCTTTCCGCGTGCGTTCGGCATGCTTTTTGGATGCGTTCCGCATGCGTTACGCGTGCGTTCCGCATGCGTTACGAGTGCGTTCCGCATGCGTTACGAGTGCGTTCCGCATGCGTTACGCGTGCGTTCCGCATGCATTACGCGTGCATTCCGCATGCGTTTCGCGTGCGTTCCGCATGCATTACGCGTGCGTTCCGCATGCGTTTCGCGTGCGTTCCACATGCGTTACGCATGCCTTACGCGTGCGTTCCGCATGCGTTACGCGTGCGTTCCGCATGCGTTACGCATGCGTTCCGCGTGCGTTCCGAAAAAAATTGAATAATGGTGGTTCAAAGAATGTTGTTTTGACTAATTGTAATGAAATTAACACAGTTTATGCTTATAATAGAATAAGGGCTGGCGCCAACATGCAACTTTCACTCACGAAACTGTTTGGTTGCTATAATGAATCATATGCATTTATTGAAAAAAAAAAAAACAAATATTTTCAAATCAGGGTGGTTCAAAAAAAATGTTTTTTTTAACGTTTTCAATAAAATAATTCAGTTTGTAGTTGTTAGAATTATGGAAGACAAAAATGTTTTCTTATCATGGTGGTTCACAAAAATGTAAGCTCCGTTGTTCCTTGACCGATTTCCATTAAATTGAAATAGGTTGTAGCTGACATAGAATTATCGAAGACAAAAAATTTCCAAATCAAGGTGAACCAAAACTAAATTGTTCTGATCAAAAGTGTCCTTTAAAATACCTTTCTTTCGTTAAAATCACGTATCCCTTAAGCCTAGTACGCTGCTGATGCGAAACGAAAAATGCCATTCAAAAATTACATGACGAAATCATAAACGAAAAATTTCGTTGTGCTTTTCGTTCTGTGGTACGCTATCCAACCAGCGAAATTTATGATTATACCAGATTGTTTTGACTAGACAAGTCTCTACTCTCTTTGCACACTGAATTAATTGTCCGGAAAGTTAAATGTGTGCGGGAAAATGCCATTTGGGTTTGATCGTGTTTTTATTTGTTGTTACTTTCATTACACCATGGCTATTGTTGATTTTTTCGCTGAATTTTGTTTTATTTATTTGCGTAGGTACTAGGCTTTAGGATGAACACATAGAAAGTTTGAGCTAAGAGCTGTTTTTAAGAAAATCAAAAAATAATCGACATCATCTTATAGTAGCTATCCGATTTAGATGAACTAAAACAAAATCTTGGTTATTTCCTCTAGGGAATTACACCAGGAACACACCAGAAATGCCAAACTTTTGTTCGATTTAAAACTAGGTTCACAGACACAAAGACCAACCGTTTCTTTAGGAGGAAAATCGCTCTATGCGGACTTCGCGTCGTCGTAGTTTAGTTTTTTACCTGAGGATTGTTTAGTATTGATTTGTATCTTATTCGATTCGGCATTAAAAACTACCCTTAAGTCATGTACCATATTACCCTTACTATAAAGAAAATTCAGCAAACTGGATTCGGATCCGAATATCCGACTGTCTCATTGAACTATCCGGATATTCGGGTATCCGGAAATATCCGGATAGTGTCGGATTCTAATTATCTCATACACAAGTATCCGGATATCCTGATATCCGGATAGTTTGAAGATTCGGATATTGTTTGAAGCTCTGGTCATAACTCTCTTATTTCTTTATTGTGTTAAAAAAAATCAAATGTAAAAACATTTTTGTAACATACAACTCTTTGTAATAAAAAAAAACTACCTACCACTGAGTGAAGGTAAAAAGACAAAAATCGAAAAATGCAAAAAATTGATGAAAATGATTATTTTATTTTTAAAGATTCAATATTTTTTTTCTGAAAATATCACTCTGATTTATAGTGAATTTGTTATAAACCGTCTATTTTTCATTTTGTTTTTATTTTAAACTTTAATACCTCAAGTTGTTGATTTTTCATAGTGTAAAAAAGATTTTTCATAATGTTCAAACATACCCACGACTTATATTAAAAAATATAATTTATAAGAAAAAAAACTGATATTTAGAAAGAAAAAACTGATCTTTAAATTTTTCCGTGTAAAAATTTTATCGACCTTTCTGCTTGTGTGTTCTTATTTTCCTACAGAGACTCGTAATTCCAAAAATGATTCTTTTTTTTATTAAGAATATCCATGAGATGATCAAATAATTGACCAAGCCGAAAAATTGAATTTCAAGTGTTGCAACCTCACGCTTTGGCTACTTTGTTCATACATTACCTAAAAAAAAACTATATACCACCTCCGCCATAACAGAACGGTGATGGTTCGTCCGATAGAAAAATCCTATAAACTATAAACTGTTAATTATAAAAAAGCAAGATAATAAGAAAACAATACATTCAGTCCTTGCCTTAATAGCGCTAATTGAAGCTCAATGCAAGTAACGACCCTCATGTCTTCACAAAATTGCGAAACAAAAACTTTTGCCGACATGCTTACAATAATGTAGATACAGAACATTTTTTTCAAAGTAACATATTCTACTCGTAAATTCGAAATTCACAACAATCAAAAACGTGAACTGCTATTTTTCCTTAAATAAAAGAGCTGAGCTTCGAACTCGAAAATTGCGTTAAACTTGATTCTACTAGTAAAACACCGATGCTTTAATCCAGCTTAGGTGCCAGTTATAGCTATCATTGAAAACCATCATCGAAAAAGTTAATTGTTGATTTTGAGATGCTTCGAAAGTTTAATCATTGAATATTTTAATGCAGAAAGGTAGCTTACGACTTCAAAATTCTTTCTCCTCCATTGAGCCATATCTTCACCATAATGGCCCAGTTATAGCTATCATTGAAAACCATCATTGAAAAAGTTGTCTGTTGATTTTGAGACCCTTCGAAAGTTTAATCATTGAATATTTGAATGCAGAAATATAGCTTACGACTTCAAAATTATTTCTCCTCCAAAAAAAATTCATTTTGACCCATATCTTCCCCATAACGTAACTTTTAATTTTTTCAATGATCATTGGTAAGGGCCCAGTTATAGCTATCATTGAAAACCATCACTGAAAAAGTTGTCTGTTGATTTTGAGACCCTTCGAAAGTTTAATCATTGAATATTTTAATGCAGAAATATAGCTTACGACTGCAAAATTATTTCATTTTCATTTTGACCCATATCTTCCCCAGAACGTAACTTTTAATTTTTTCAATGATCATGGATAAGGTAGTTCGTCATTGAAAAATTTAAAGTCATTTAGTGAGAAAAGTTGTGCAAAATTGAATTTTGTTTTACCTAGAAATAATTATTAAGTCAAATAGCTTTACTTTGGCATCAAAATAATCATTAATTTTTTCTTCAAAATCTCTCAAAATTGACAATTAATATTTTTTCAATGATGGTTTTGAATTATAGCTATAACTGGCCCCTTAGCTGTACATTCAAATTCGAAAAACCAATTAAATAACTTAAAAATGAACAATTTCTTAAAGACTTGTTTCTACTATTTACCTATAATATAAAATTTAATAAGTACTGCCGTGTTTTTTTAAACGAGTGTTTAGCAACCCAGCAAAATGTTTGAACACAAAACACAAACAAATATTCTGTATAATAATTGATTGTAATTGTTTGCGAGTAAATATTTTGCTGAGTTGCGATACACTCTCAACAAAACTCGGTCTTATTACTTCGTGTCCCCTCCCAATCTTATTATTTCGTATGCATAGTAGCTTGCAATCCACTTACCATCAATATCCTGTACCTGTTCACTTAATATTTGTATTTATTTGTGATTATTTAAGAGATGAAAAAAAAAAACAATAACAATCATTTAGCTTGAGTGTGTGTGTGTATTATTTTGTAATAAATTAAAAACCATTAAATATGTATCTAGCGCAACAACGGAAAAAATCAATTAAACATCATCAACAAGTAACAATAAATTAAAGAATATATATATAATATTAAAACATCGATATTTGTGCGCATAAGAGGAGAGAACATTCAATTCTTAAGGCTTGAAAGATGATTTTAGAATAAAATTAAAATAATAGATATTTCTGCCCTTTAAAAAAAAAAATTATTTATGAACAAACGTAAAAATGTACATCCATATACATACGATGTATATTTAAATTATATTTTTTAAAGACTGATTTGAATTAAAATCATAAAAGTTAAAAAAAAAAATGTAAAAATTAAATTACTCTATTAACATAAACCTATTTACCTGAATTTAGTTCACGGACTAACGAAGACATTGCCGATGAGACAGTATCAGCTGCATAGTATAAGTCTTTTGTGGGATCATCATCTGATAATTTTGTGTTTATTGCAGATTCAATTATGTTGCATTATTATATGGATTTTTGGTTTGATTTGAGGATTTTATTATATAATTTTATAGTTGATTATATTGATACGTTTTGTTTTTAATACAAAGGAATAAATAATTTAACAGAAATAAATTATTATAAAAATTATTTAGAAACATTTTTTAGAAATTTGTATTGTTTATATTTATTGGAAATAAAAAACAAAACACACATACACTATTTTTATTTATTTAAGATTAAGATACTATTAGAATTTTAAATACAAGAATCCACTATTATTAATAAAGGGAAGCTTTAGGAAATTTCACGATCATGACGGAATTTTAACAATTTTTTTTATTATAAGATCTAGATTTGCACAAAATTTGATATTTTCTATTTTAACGCTTCTATTTTAATTCATTACTGCTTTAATTTTTGTCTATAGCAACATTAAAAAAATGGAGTCAAATTACATTAAATAAATTATAGGAGGTTTTTGTATGCAAACATAACATGTAATACATTTATGTACATTTGCCATGGTAAAACCCCGAAATCGATAAATTCTTGTATTTACCGGTAAATCTTAAAATTTTTGAGCAAGGTTGGTAAAAGCCAAAAATGTTTTGGTTTCATAACTCATATCGGACTTTAACCACCATGCATTTGGTGACATTGGCGTCTGTCTACCGACTGAATAAAAAACAAGTGCAGAAGAAGAACCTGAACTTTAAATTAACGTGAACAAAATGGCCCTTAGTCAAAAATGTGACTTTTTTGCAGCCATAATATTTGCAATAAAATAAATTGAATCCTATTAAAAACAGGATCTGCAGAGGCACGTCTCTACAAGACATTATTAAGGGTGAATCGCAAAAAAAAAACTGAGAAAATACTAGAGCAAGAACCTAAAACCCGTTTCGGGGGAGGTCTACTTTCGCCTTTTTAGGCGAAATTGCATGATAATAAAAAAAAAAAATTTCCACATGAAATATCTTTAACTTTACGGGTGGCAATGGCACAGTGGATGTAGTGTTTGACTGATAACCAGGAAGTGTCGCGGTCGGTTAGCACTAGGTAGCACTCTTTTCTATATTCCCCAGTTTCAACTGATTGCCAGCCGTGGAATTTCATCATCTAATACTCAATTAACCGTGCCTTGCATCAGATCAGATCGTATGCGTCCGTCGTGGGTAATTCAGCAAATTGCCTAGCTTGGCAATTGGCAAACTGCAGCCAAACTCAGGGCGTAGGGGAAATGCGACAAAACGGATCAAGGATTAACTTCGGTTTTCCTTGCACAATTTTCTTCCTCAAACTCCCATGACTGTACGCTAGCAGACAACTGGTTTTTGAAGGAGGCTCATGGTGCCGGGCTGGACGATCACACGGTTGGGTCGTTTTTCGCTTTAATTCAACTTTTCCTTAAAAAAAAAACTTCATTTGTCCACTGGTCAATCGAGTTATGATATCAAAACGGCCGCCGCACTTGGGTCATCGAGGGAGGATGCTTGTCGCCACCGCGCCATCTCTACCAGTGCATTGCATTTAAAAGACCTGAGGTCTTATTTTCTGAGGTCAAGTTTTTTGTCCACCTTAAATTGACATTTCTTTGTTTCAGTGTTTGACAAATTCAACCATGGAGAGATACACAATTGAGCAGCGCGATAAGATTGTTGAAGCCTTTTACGAAAATGGGCGTTCAAATCAAAATGCATTTCGTGCACTTCATGATTTGTTTGTTCAGCATAATCGACCAAATGTGTCCACAATCGGGTCTGTAGGAAATGTGAAAACACCTTGGCATGCTCACCCAGTTCGTTCTGCGGAAAACAATTCTGTTGTTCGCGATAGTGTGGCAGAAGAGCCGTCAACCTCGACTCGTCGTCATGTGTAACAATTGAACATCTCACGAACATCACTGATGCGAATTTTTAATAAAGATTTAAATTTACACGCTTACAAGGTTCAATTGACTCAAGAGCTGAAGCCTACTGATCATTTAAAGCGTCGTCAATACGCCGAATGGTTGGTTGAACAGACAAAAGTGAGTGGTGACTTTACAAAGAAAATCATGTTCAGCGACGAGGCACACTTTTACCTCCGCAAACGAGAATCCACGAGTGATTGTTAAAAAGCCGATGCATCCACAATGAGTGACTGTTTGGTGCGGTTTATGGGCTCCTAACCTTTAGCACCTAATATATGGGATATTCGCAAAAAACGTTAGCCATCTTAAAGGTCAGTAGTTGATCAAGAACGGTCAACTGGTTTCAACCTTTCAGATGGTGTAAATTGTTTTCGAATACCCCATAAATGAGGTGCTAAAAATAGTCTTGACCTTGAAAATTTAAGAAAAAATTATTAAACAAAAATCTATGACTGACCAATTTCTGAAACTATTGACCTTTTTTGACCAATTAGTGACCTGTCAGACGTCCTGATTTTGGCGGGATATTTGAACTCTGTCTCGATATCTGTCCCGATTTACAAAATGTCCCGAGTTTGTCCCGACTTTCCATTTTTATGTACTTGCTATAGGGCAATTATTGGTTTTGTGTCAAAAACAAAATGTTATTCTTCAGGAGCTACTTTTATTTTTTATTTTACCTTATCTGGATAAAACGGTCATACAAAATTTTGGTTTTATCAAGTTTTCTAAAAAAAACGGCTGTAATGGTTTTGATAAAATTTCGTACATGTATAATCCCTAGAACAGTTTTTATATCACTGCATAAGGTTTTGCCAACAAAATCGAAATAAATGTTTGGGGTTTTTTTTTGTGAAAATTACCGGTTTCTTACTTGTTTTGAGATATTCCCAAATATCTCAATATTGGCTTTTTTGATTTTGTCAAAATTTGGAATTTGGCAGGTATTCCTAGGTTAGTCAAAAAATATTGGTCAACATTTTAAACAGCCACATTTTTCTAGTTTTAAAACAGTTTAGTAAAATTTTCTAAATTTTAAATATTTTTGAAATTCTAGAACACTTCCAAAAACATGCGGCTAGTTCAAAAAAATCGCAAACATTCCTCATTTTGACATTTAGAAACGTTAATAGGTATCATATGGATTTCTTCACTTCGGTTATATAAATTTATTAAATAAAAATGATTTAATATCGTACTTAATCGTACGTCCCGATATTAATCAAATTTAATCTGGCAGCCCTGTTCAGATGGCATACTTTTTTTGCGAATATCCCATATATGTCGTGCTCAAGGTTAGGATCCCGGTTTATGGGCTGGCGGCGGCGTCATCGGGCCGTACTTCTTCGAAAATAAGGTCGATCAAGCAGTTACCGTGAATGGTGTTCGCTATCACGAGATGACAACGGAAATGTGGCCAGAAATTGATGATATGGACCTGGACGATAGGATGATGCCACTTGCAGCACAGCCAACGAAACAATGGCTCTTTTGAGCGAGAAATTGAATGGCCGTGTTATCTCACGTGTCGGTCGTGGCGAAGTTAGTTGGCCGCCACGATCATGTGATTTGACACAGTTGGACTTCTTTCTTTGGGGAAGAAAAAGAAAAGTGTACGTCAATAAGCCAAGAACAATTCAAGAGCTAAAGGATGAGATAATTCGGCACATTAACGACAATGAACCTCAATTATGTCTCAGAGTCATTGAAAATATGGACCATCGGATAGAGTTATGCCACCGAAGCCGTGGCGAGCGTTTGGCCGATATTTTGTTTCAAACATAATGGACAGATTTTTTATAACATACCTGCCTTACATACCTACCTTTTATATACCTGCGACGGAAAATCATTTTTGAAACATTTTTAATGTAAGACGATAGTATCAGTATGTGACATACATTGCTTACGCTGCCCTGGAATTATGTCATATGGCAGAATAGCCGCCTGAAGCTGAAGATTCGTGTCACTAGTACTAGTCGCGTCGTTGTCACATAAAACTTCTTAGATCAGAAAATCGATTCAACTAGTAAGTTATTGGTACAGTCAAAAACGTATACAAAGGAGACGCTCTTACCGAATCAACTGCTTCCTATTGTATAAAAATAGAATCTGAATATTCAAGGAGTGTTCATTTTTTCATTTATGATTAATGAGAGCTGTGGGTCAATTTCCGATATCTTAAGCAGTGAAGTGTGACAACATTTTTCAAAACTTCACATGTTCAAAATATGAATCTGGCTAAGTGTGAGAGTGAAATAAAATTTCAAAACTTAAACATTTGATTTCACTTCTTCAGGGTCATCCAGAATCATATTACGAGCGCGTGAGGTTTTGAAAAAATGAATCACTCCAGTTGACGAGTGTTCAAAAAACTTCAGGGACCATTAAAATAAGCTGATCACTCTAGAATCTAAAATCAAGTAAAGGTAGAACTTATGTTAGACTACAGAAAAAGAAGATAGAAAATTTCAAATTCTGTTCTTAAAAAAAAAAAATAAGACATCTATAAAATTTCATTCAAAGGATACACATTTTTGGGAACATTCCTGTATATAATTTAGAAAAATAATAATAAAAAAAAAAAAACAATTAAAACTAAACAAAAGAAAAAAAAACTTCCCTCGTTCCCGACCCTTGCTATTCCCTTCTTAACTATCCAGCAACCCCCTTCATCCCATTTTTTCGATTGCCCCTAAACCAATCTATACAACAATATCTAGTATGTCCATAAAAAACACTAATACTCACTGGATGTTCCATTGGAATGGAAGGCGGCTCGCACTTCGTTCAATTGATTCAGGGTCTGTTGTTCTAATGAATTTGCATTATTGTGCATTGATTGGGCCTGACAATTGGGCGGAATCTGATGAAGTTGTTGATGTTGTTGTTGCTGCTGTGATGCTGACGATCGCAGCAACTGCTGTTGTTGTTGCTGTTGTTGCTGAACGGAGTTTTGCTGATTTCCGGGCATCGGTGGAGATTTACCCGATCGTGGACTAGAATTGGGTGTGGAACGTGGACTTGCAGTCTGCTGATTCTTCAGCATTCGCATCAGGCCCTCAAGCTGATCCATAAGTTGGCGCCGGGAGTCTTGGAGGGCTCCCAAGTGCCCTTCGAGTTCGCCTTTGCGCTGTCTCAACGCTCGCAGTTCATTTATGAGGGCCGGATTTTCAGGGGTCATTTGTTCGGCTTCTTGTTGTCTGCGCAGGCGGGCGATCTCACGCATGATTTCTTTATTTTTTGACTCCAGCTGGGCGATCAGCTCGCGTTGGGCACGGGAATTATCCGTGGTGATTGTGGAATTTTCAGTCGGCATTCCGGAGGGCTAGAAAAAAAAAAAAAAAAAAATCAACATTAATACCTTCAACTGACAGGAGAAATATTTAAAAATCATTTTACTGCTCTGTTTTCTTGCGCAAGCCGGGCTGCATATCTAGCGATCAAGCGATGTTCTTCGTCGTTAGCCGACGCAGCTGCTACCCGCGATATTGACGTCCCACCAGCACTATCCAGACTCCTTCCAGTGGCTCTGGAGTCTAAAGTGCTGCTTCTGTCGAAGCCATGCATCAAGCTCGGATCGGAGAAGCCATTATGCGATGGCAACGGCGAGGGCGGCACTATATGCGACAAATTTAGCGTCTTCTCCGGCTGTTCGGGGAATCGTGGCAACACTTGTGCAGTCTTTTCAGGCACACATCGAAAGCTCTTCCTTAACGAATGTCCGATCTGTTTGCTGGGAGACTTATAGCTCGAGTATTCCTTGACTTCGTGATCGTTTTGGTGATTCAGTGATGTCTTGCCATGCCAAAAGCACTCCTGGCACAACTGGTAGGCGTGACATCGCTGACAACGATAACGAAATCCGGTAAAATTTTCCTTGTGACAAACAGAACAGATAGTCGGATGGACGATTGTCTCGACGGTGGCCAAGCGATGCAGCAATGGCAACCAGACGAGACACGATGGTCCTGGTTCAGACATAAGTATTGCCATAAAATCATTGACCGTGACTTTCGTATCAGCCGGAAAAATCTCTTCTTCGAGGCCTTCTTTATAATGGAATGTGGGTGATTCGTAAACGGCTGCGGGTAGCGCCAAGACCTCTCGCAGAAATTCGCCAAGCTTCCATGGGACTAGTTGACCGGCACCATCCGATATTTGAGAGAAAATATCTAAAAGAAGAGTTATTATATTTGTATATCGATTAATGGAATTAGTGTGTGGTACTTACATCGTAATTTATCGACAAGTTTGCCTGAACACATGGTGGCCAGAGCGACTTTTATGGAGAAGACTCGAATTTTTCCTGAGTTATCACTGGAAATAAAAACAAAATTTGTTTGTTAGCAGTTCACTTATTTGTTAAGAATTTTGAGAAACAAAGAAACTAAAATGAATTGGAGTTTTAAATTTAAACGGCGACTGGAGTTGATAATGCTCGCTAACCACTTAGTTTAATGGCTGCAGTTATTGATATTTTAGGCGGAACCCATTGATCAGAATTTTTGATTTCAGTCTTTTTATATATTTAATTTAAATTGAAACATACGTTTAGACACGAACCAAAGATCAGAGCCGTTTTGGGAAAACTTTGTTTGACAGGTATAGGTATACCATTATTTTTAGCCCTAAGAAAAAAATGTCGGACGAATGCTATAAAAAAAAAAAACTGTCTGAAGTTTAAAAAAATGGACCCATACTCCGTTTTTGCTGTAACCGATTAGACCTTAGATCTTCTTCTTCATTTAACCGGCGGGCGATTGTCATGATATCGAGGGGGACCACAACTCTCCCACTCAACTGACAATACTCCACACATTTCCTTGCATCACCAATTTTAGAGACATCAAACGGCCACTGGACTTCGAAATAGCAAAGACGATTCCAAGCAATTCTTCCGCAAGGATGATGATCAGACCTTAGATCAAATATAACAAATATTAGGGTGGTCCAAAAAAACTTCTTTTTATCTTTGGTCTTCCCATCCGATAGTTTTATTACGTCTATGAATTGTGTTGAAAACCATAATGCCCAGCTAACTTTACTGTAGAGGACTTCAAAATTTGGATCCATCCTATGAGATTCACCACGTAAAGCATCAAATCGATTGAAAACAGTGCAAAAAATCCATTTGAAGTTTTTCCTGATTCGTTTGAAGCCTAGATAAAAAGTGTAGTAACTTTAAATTTATATTTAATTTAAGAGCTGAGCGTCTTACGGCTCGCGTACACATAACCCGTCATCGGCCGAATTATGCTCGGCCGTCGTCGACCGATTTCGGCCCATTAAATTAAACGTATGTAAAAGTAAGACAGCGCGTACACCACTACAACCGGCATCGTCCGGATCGCCCGATAATAACCGACCAACGGACATTATCGGAACTTGTTTGGATTTTATGTCAGTTTGTCGGTTGTTTCTTGCGAGAATAAAATGAAATTAAATTAAAAAATAAAAATTAAATTAAATTAATATTCAAAAACTAATTAAATGTGTTTATAAAAGAGCCACGTTCACTTTTTACGTTTCACACTCCGACTGGTATAGTTTAAAATCGGCATCGTTAAAAACAGGCATCGGACGAGAACGGCTGAGGTGTATGCAGACGAACGTCCGGGATATTCGTCCGAATAGCTCCGATCCGAAATCGGCCGGTTTATCGGTTTCAGTGTACGCGAACCGTTAGGCCAGAATATGGGGTTTAAGACGTTTTTCATCGATTTAAACTTTGAGGGCGTCTTGTAGCCATCTTGGACCACATAGCCATATGTCTAGGGCGTTCAACTCGTTTTTTAAATATTAACTTGGAGTTTCTACACTGCATTTTTTAAAGCACTGCATTTTAATGCATTATTGCATATAAAGGCTCCAACCATGGACACACAAGACATTCATATTTGCATATAAAAAGTATAAAGCTGCATATCTCAAAATAGCAGTAAAATGTTGGTATCAATCACACCTAAAATAATTGTGAGTTCTTAGTCTCTTAGTTGTGAAAGAAAGTTGGTCATTTATTTTTTAATATCTTGAAAATCAAAACCATCCAGTTTTCAGTGTCTGACTAAATATTGATTAGAGCATTGAAGTTCGAAAACAAGAATTGTACTTAATGACGTACAATTTTGAAAAACAACTTGCGTTTGAATTTTTTTTTTTCGAGTTTTTATGTAAAATTAATTTTTCGAAAACAGTTCATTAAAAGATCTTTTTTAAAACAAAATAGGATGTCTGACATTGCAAACAGGTGTAACCAAGCATGGTTCCTTTTTAATAATTGGTTTTCTGTTTTTTTTTTTTTAAATTGCCCTTTTCGATTTAATTTAGGTAAATACAGACCCCGCACCCACCTAAGCGCCTTTTTTCTTGTCTCAACCCAACTTACACGCTCAATTTTGTTTCACACCTTAGGCGAATTGCACTGTATAATAGCGTCAAAGGGACATATTTCAAAATATGGCAAGGCTTTTAGTCGCGGCACCGTTAAAATATCCTTTGAAACCGCAACGGGGGTACATTATAGGTAGGAACTTTTGCATAAGCATTTTAATATTTGATCTTATTTCACTTTGAATGAAGCGTTTCAAAAATTCCGACTTTCAAATTTTCCTAAAAGTCTTTTCAGAGAGCAGTCACACGATGAAAGAAAAGTGCTTTCTGAAAACGACTTTTTATTTTCAAGAAATCAAATGTTCTGTAAGCACTTTTGGGTCGTCACACTATGAAAGCGAAATCGGTTTTTGAATTGTTTTCTAAACATATTTTGTATGGACATATATAAAATACACTAGATTCGACAAACTTTTTTTTTGTGTTGACCTTAACCTAAATCAAAAATTTCAGTATTTTTTTGAGAATTCTTGAACGGTTGGACTCCCAAGAACGAACGAAAATTCATCAAATATACAGTAATTGTAAATCTAGGACGTTTAGCCGCAATTCACAACGATTTTGAAAAAATGGGTTTTCCTATCGTGTAGTACATTGATTGAAAGGATAACGCTGGACGCGTATAGATAAGCTGCAAGCTGCCTTTAAGGAAAGGTGAACTTTGGATGTTCTAGAGCGTATAGTTTCCTAAATAACGAATGTGCAATTCTTAAGTCTCTACGGCACTTAGTTTAGCTGAAAATCGCGTAACTGTACTTTCCAAATCAGCGGGCAAATGTTACGCGGTCAACTGTTTTACGGGAAAACGTAATGATCCCACAAAATGCAGCTGATAAAAGAGAAATTGGGGTGAAAAACATACGTTCGCTTTCCAGAAAGCGAAAAACTTTCTCGAACAGTTACTGAAAGTAGAACGCGATTTCTGAAAGTGATTTGCTTTCTTGAAAACGCTTTGAGGAAAGTTTTTTTTCTGTGAAAGCGTTTTTAAGAAAGCCAAACAAAAAAATCAGAATAATCTTTGATTGTAAAGAAAGTTCATATTTTAAGAAAGATAAATAAGAACATTTTGCCAATGTTTAAGGAATTTTTGGATTTAATTCTTGTTTGCACATGAAATTTTTAAAAAACACAATTTTTATGAGATAAAATCTTAAATATCAAAGGGATGATTGAAAATATTAATTTGGTTTTTTAATGTGAAATTTAGATTCACCATGTGCTTTTGAGCGCAAACGTTTGTTCCCCAGATTTTTAAACTTGCTTGTTTTTTTTATGTTTTAAATATTTAACGAGTATAATAACAGTTATTAAAAAAAAAAAAGAATTGATATTTTGTTCGATAATTTGTACCTGCTCTATAGGGCAAATATTGGTTTCGTGTAATCCAGGTTTTAATCAAAACTAACATGACAATAATGGAGAAGTCGAAAAAAGTGATTTTCGTCAAGACGTTCGCCAGTCTGTTGGTCTGTGCGTTACTTATTTATATCGAACTAGAGCTTAAGCGGTTGAACGGATTTGATTCAAATATGGTGTGAAGTGTTTTTATGTGATTCCCTAGAGGGTACATTTGTTTTCGTTTTCGCTCATCTAGAACGGGTAGGTGCCATACAATGATTTCGGTTTTATCAAGATTTCCCCAAAACGGCTTTAACGATTTTGATTAAACTTCGTGCATGTCATCTTCGAACCAGATTAAATAATACTGCATACCACATTTTTACCAAAAATTGCGAGTAGAAATAAAAATATTTTTGTTTTAATTGCCTTTTTTATACTGATCTAGGTATATATTCCCTCATATATCGTTAGTGCCTTTTTTAATTTTATCATTAATTTGCGATTCAGTAATTCTAAGTTATTCAACAAATATTGCATTTAAAATTTGTATACATAACTTATTTTTATGAAAAAATAAAACCAAAGAAATTTTTTTTTTTAATTTTTAACATTTTTCCAAATTTGTTGGTATTAAATAAAAAAATTCAAAATTGCTATTTTAACATGTTTTTGTTATATAAATATAAGAATGTTAGTAGACCATCAGTATATCTTAGCTACGAGAGCGAGTTCATGCGATCCAGTCGTGCATGAAATTTTTAAAAAACACAACATTTGGAGAAATAATCGAAAATTGATTTACAATTTGAAATTTATGTCGTTTTCGGTTGGAGGTCGGAGTTAATCCTTTTTGACTTCGCTTACTCCAGAATAATTCGATTGACTGTTCCGAGTAATGTTTTCGGAGTATTTTTTGTTCTGGAATTAATAAAGGAGTAGACCCGGAACACACATATATGTACATATAAACACTTTCATCGGATTATTTGTCAAATTAATTTACATAATTATCAGACAGTTCACGCACACGCACATAAATATTTCACAAATTAGTCGCGGAACAATAGAGGGCCCGTTGTAGAAAATTATTATTTCTGTTAATTTCAGCTAACAAAAATAAAATTATAAGTTTCTGTATGATAAGTTCTTAGAGCAAATATGATATAAACAAATATTCTGTTTTAATAACTCCGTTAACCTGAAAAAAATGATGGGAAAGTGCAAACATATTCAAGGAAATATATGAATATTATAATACAAGACGTAGGAATACCAAAGATACTCTTCGTCTCTTATGTATGTTTAAAATCAAAAGATTGATTCGTAGTTGTATAGTTCCAATATTTACTGAACGAATGAATAGTAACGAAAATGACAAAAGTTTTATTTGAATATTATTGAATAAATACGGAAGACCAAGGTTGCTTCAAAATCGTTCCTTAATATACAAATTTTACAATCGGAAAAATGAAAAAGACCTCCTAGGTAGCTCCTTAGAGTGTGTTTTACCGTTGATCCGAATTTAATAATTTAAATTAATTCCCACGACTCTTAGTCCAGTAACCTTGTCGTTTGTATGGAAGGCACCGTTTGCGTCAAATCTGGTATTTCTGATTTTTTGCTGAGTCGTTCAGGCTATGACCTCGAGCGGCGTCCGCTTCATGGTCAAAAATCAAAAAACCGCGATTCTTTAGCGCTTTTTTAAGTTATTGGCGATTTTAGTCTTAAAGAAGTAATTTAAAATAAAAACATTGTTCCACGATTTCAAAGTAATCTATTTTGCTCCAATTTTAGCCCAAAACCATCTGTGTAGACCGAATGGTTTCCACAATACAGCAAAATATAACAAGTAGAATTATCAAACAGTATAATGGAAAATAAAGAATGGTTGACATAAATGCATCAAAGCACTTGAGCATATAGGTTGAGCCAAAATAATAGAACAGTCATACCGGAAGGGGGTCTATATGCCCCCATTAAGATGGGAGGGGTAATTATCTAAAAATATGACTTAACGTAGAAACAGCACTATGGAAAAACAATGGTAGCACCTACAATAGTCTCCTATAGCTTATCTTAAACCCAGAAACCCATTCTTAAATTTTCTTCTTAAATAAATTTATTTTAATCGATAGTTTTTGAGAAATTAATTTCCAAACTAAGTAAATAGTTGAAAATTCTTTTTCAGAATGTTGAGTTTGGAAATTAATTTCTCAAAAACTATCGATTAAAATAACTTTATTTAAGAAGAAAATTCAAGAATAGGTTTCTGGGTTTAAGATAAGCTATAGGAGACTATTGTGGGTGTTACAATTGTTTTTCAATATTGCTGTTTCTACGTTAAGTCATATTTTTAGATAATTGCCCCTCCCATCTTAACGGGGATATATAGACCCCCTTCCGCTATGACTGTCCTATTATTTTGGCTCAAACTATATGCTCCAGTACTTTGATGCATTTATGTCAACCATTCTTTATTTGCCATTATACTGTTTGATAATACTACTTGTTATATTTTATTTTAAATAGGTTATTTTAAAATTGTGGAACAATGTCTTTATTTTAAATTAAATAAAAGACTAAAATCGCCAATAACTGAAAAAAGCGCTAAAGAATCGCGGTTTCTTTTATTTTTGACCATGAAGCGGTCGCCGCTCGAGGTCGAAAACTTAGGTGATTTACTAGGCTCATAGCCCGAACAACTCAGCAAAAAATCAGAAATACCAGGTTTGACGGATACGTGAATGTATATAGTTACTGTACTATATTTATGTCGTCGAAAACTAAATAATTAACTATAGTAAACAGTTACTCCGTTTACATGCGAGGGTTCTACGATCGAATTGAATCAGATTGAGATTTCGATCTAGGTATATGGATCGAATTTGAATATTATCGAAGTAGATTTGAATTGACACTTTAATTTTTACTGTGTGCGTGCGGAATTAAGTTTTTGAGTTTGGTGACTACGAGAGAATTATTAGGCGTGTTCAGGAAAGGGAGATTTCGGAGGGCCTCAGCCATGTCAGTTTCCTGAGCAGTAAACAAACTCAGTTTGGCTGTCAAAATACTGAGGAAAAAAATTTTTGGATTCGCTTACTCAGATTTAGACGGAGAAAAATCTCCGATATCTCTGTTTCGTGAAAGTGTCTATTGTTCATGTTTTTTTTTTGAATTCAAAACAAGCAAATTGAAATACAAGACACTTAAAACTCGACTCTTTAATTATTCAATCCAGGTACTTGTAGATTGTAGTTTTCGATTCGATCAGCACGCAAGGTCGAATCAGATCGAGAAATCCTGTTTTATTACGATGCAGGTCTACATGAAATTGAATCTGTACCTATTCAAGTCTGATTCAATTCTTCATGTAAATGAACAATTGACAAAATAATTTGATTAATAGAAAATTGGAACTGAAACAAAATTAAAGTAAACATTAATAGAAAAGAATTGGTAAATAAATGTTTTACTTTTTTTATTCTTTTATTGGAGATACTTTTCTGGCTTTTTGATTTCCAAAATCTTGAATTATTTCATCGAAGTCTATATCTTGAAGCACATAACTTTCAACTTAAATAACCAACAAGCTATTTAGTCTCTCTTGAAGTATTTTACTTCTAAGTTCAATTTGTATCCATTTTGATTTAGAAAAGGAACGCTCGCAAGTCGCAACTCCAGTTTGATACCACATTGATAGAAAGATTCTACACGCTGTTCCAACATTTGGTAAAGTGTTATCGATTTTCTCCACTGTTATAAGATTGTATGTACTTCGTCTTCATATAAATGTAATTTCTTTAAATACTCTGCTAAATGTAGGCATTCTATCTCAATCTCCTCTGTACTTACAGTGGTAGCGACATAATTAAGAACGATATTTTTATACAAATATTAAAATCCATAACTTTTGTTTTGGAAATCTGTTGAGGTTGAGAAGTGGTTTTATTAACAGCCCATGAACTAAGGTACACTCTCCGAAAAATATCCTTGTGACAAGAGTTATGTTTTTCATACTGTTTACTTCTAATAGAAATAGTTGACTTCTAATATTAATTTATGACGAATAACGATATACTAGTGCACTCAAGAACTTTTGACTCTTAAAACATATTTCGTGAACAAATTGTTTGTATGCATGGAGTTTCACTCTAGTCAACAGAGTAAAAGTTTTGTTCATGAATTGCAAAAGTTATAAACAAAAACGTTAATAGCTCTTAGTTGGTAATTCGAAAATTGTTTGTCACAAACGTTTTACTGTGTTCAACAAAACCAAAAAGTTTTGTTTACGAGTTACCAAAAATTAATTAGCCTTGTAAATTCGTAAACTGTTTGTTACAAACGATATTCGATGTGGGGTCAAACAGACTTGTATATGACCCAGTCTGAAATGTACAGTATCACTTTCAAAGTGATTAAGTTTCGACATTGTTCATACATATCGTGCGATGGCCTGGTGGTAGCATGTTGCATTGCTGCCCGGAAGGTGCCAGGTTCAAATCCCAGAAAAATCAAGTTAGTGAAATATAAGTTTTTTTCAAATAAATACAATTGTATACATTTCAGAATAAATAGAAGCGGCTGCAAAACCCATGAGGTGGACAAAAATAACAAAATTAAAAAACAAAGTTAAAGAAAAAGATTGTTATTTGTGAAAAACATTATTCGCTTGTGGTTAATAATTTGTTTTTATTTGTAGATAATAAATATATTGATTGTCACGAGAACTTTTCTTTTTGCTGTTCGTAGATTAACTTTTTATAAACAGGAACTTTTCTATAATAGTGAAACCTTAAACCGATAGCTGGAAATAGGTTAAACGCTTGGGGCCTTTTTTCTCTTGTGGCTAACAGTTTAATTCTTGTGGGATTGAATTTTTGGTTCAGTGTATACTTTGAATAATGTTTGCAAAATATTAGCATGAGAAAATTGGTAGAAAAAAAAAATAATCATTAACTTAACTTTAAAAAAAAAGGTTGTGAATATATTATACAATATATAATATATAAACTTTCAAAAAAAAAAAAAAAAAAATCGGGTGACACAACGGCTCATGAAGAACCAGAGCCTAGTGACTAACAACTCGCAACCATTCCTGCGTGTGCACCTTTTCGACAGGAATGGAAGGGACCTACAATTGTATGCCGAATCCGAACGCCTAGACGAGAAGCACTTATTCGTGACAAGTGATACTCTTGGAGGATTTGTCAATTTCTCGCAAGAGGCAGTAGCCCTGAAAAAAAAAATTTTTAGTTTTTTTTTTATAAACCTTCACTCTTTTTAATTTCAGACAAAATTCCTAGCATATTATCCCGTAAAAAGTTTTTAAGCGACCTTTAGTCCAATGCGATTCGGTCCTGATAACAACTACAGTGGACCTCATCAGTTAACTAACAGTTAGACTAACTGATGAGGTCCACTTTAGTTGTTTTTGGGACCAAAACGCATTGGACTAAAGGTCCACTGTAGTTGTTATCGGGACCGAAACGCATTGGGCTAAAGGTCGCTTAAAAACTTTTCATTGAATTTCATTCAATACAGTCCACTAAAATAAAAAACAAAAACAATATAACTGCTATTGTTTAGGTTTTTCTTTCCTTATTATCACGAAGTCATGGTATCTTGAAAGTGGTATACTCTTTCAGATTTCCTTAGGATTTTGAACAATCTGATTAACATTTTTTTTTATACTCTAACCATCCATTGATGTTTCCCCATAAGTTCTCGATAGAATTAAGGCCCAAATTATATGAACGGCCCAATCTAAAAATATAATTCTTGTATATGCAAACAACTGCTTCACAATCCGTGGAGGAAATTTTGCATCATTATGGTGCTTAAGAACAAAAATGTTATGGGCATGATTGCAAATGAATAAGACGATAATATTTTCCAGGATATATGTCTTTTATAAGCTTTCTGTTCAGTTCGAGCATTTCTTACTTATTAACCATACAATGCCAAGTCAATGCACCCCAAATTAAATTAAGTTTTATCCTTTAACGTCTATAGAGTGTATTTTGGATCCAATTTTTTGTTCTGGTTGGAAAAATTACAGAGACGACTCAGGGGGCCCCTAAAATAGTGGGGCCCTGGGCCCGGGCCCAGTGGGGCCCTGGGCCCGGGCCCAGTGGGGCCATGCCTTAAGACGCCACTGGGAATCAAAAAGAAGTAGTATTGTTCCGAAATCCAATCGAAAACGACATTAGATTTATCATGTGCCTTTGAGAGCAGTAATAAGTTCAAAAGCTTTTTAAACATGTCAGTTTTTGTATTTGAAATATTTAACGAGTGATTACAGTTATAAAAACAAGTCACATTGAAATTTCGATTCGATCCTTTTTTTGTTCGCTTAGTACTATTGAAAAAAATTGCAGTTGTCTATAAATCGTTAAGTAGGCACAATATTAAAAAATATTGTTAAAGAAATTATTTACAGCGCATTCTTCTTGTCAAAAATGTTTAAGGTTATATTTTCTCGATAAAATCAAAAATACATTTGCTATTCACGAAAAACGAATTCAAATTTAATTCAAGAGAATGGCAACCCTGAATTTTGTCCTCCATTTTAAATTTAAAAAAATCTAAATATTCTGATAGATGTGTGCAAGTTCTTATTAGAGTATTTATACCTTTTTTAATAAAACTGAGAATGATTATTTAAAAGAAAAACACAATACGGGGCAATTATGGCACAAGTGATCCTGGTCATGACCCCCTGCATCCGGCCTTTCATTCCAACACATTGAAACTGCTATAATTATTGTCTTTATAGTAATAATCGTTATGACAGGATTGTTAATAAGAATTTATTAATTTTTTTTAAGTCGAATCTACAACTTATCCTATAACTTACAAGCTTAAAAATGTTTTATTGAATTTCATTTAATAGGCTTGTTTCACACACATTCGGTTCGGTATCTATTCGGTTTGTATTCGGCTGTGCCAGATATGTGTGAAACGATAAAACGGTGCTTTAAGGTTTCTATTAGGTTTTTATTTTTGCCGTTTTATCGTTTCACACATATCAAGCACAGCCGAATACAAACCGAATAGAGACCGAACCGAATGAAACCGAATGTGTGTGAAACGAGCCATACAGTCCTCTAAAATAAAAACAATATAACTTCTATTGTTTAGGTTTTGTCTTTCTTTGTTACAAAATTTAATATTAAATCAAGTACTTATTAAATCACAAGTACTATCGTCTTCAATTTCATTATTTTCTTTAATTTTATTTTTTTTTAATTGCTATTGAAACAAATCACACGTACAAAACGTTAAATAGATCTATACTGTATCCAAGTTTGTTAATTAATTATTTCTTCAGGCCAATTAACCAACAAAAAAAAAACAGAAATAAGTTTTCGACTCTCCCCACTTTTTACAAGTAAATTCACATCACATCTTAAAAACGTATTTAAGCTCATTAACGACGACGAAGAAAAATTATCGACCCTTGCTTGTCAATGAAGTTCAATTAAAATTTTGTAATTTTTTTTTCTTTCAGAACAATTGCATCAGTGATGGAGGCAAGAATGAAAAGCTTTTCATCGTAAATCATAATTCTTTCATTGACGCTAATATTGTTTTTTTCAGTTTCCCGTAGAGTTGAAGGAGGATAATTCATAAAAAATCTATGCAACTGAGTTTCAAGTATCGGATGTTTTTGTTTTTTTTTAAATTGTTTAAAAGGTTCAATGCCTTTTTTATTTATTATGAAATCGCTACTTATTCTAAAGAAATTCAAAAGGAAATATAACTTACCTAGTATATGCAGCCAGAAGCCAATTTAATAAAAGTCCAGCTTTTGAATCGACAGGAACTTGCTGTGCAGTTGGAAGACGCTTATTGAGATTATGATATAGCGACGATACAAGCGTCTCTAGCCTTGCCACACTAACTTCACTCTGTGGTTCCAAGGTATTGAGGCCATTTTCGCGAAATGCCTCAATCACATTCCATATATCGACAAGATGTAGATTTGTTGATTTCTGAATGTAGCGAAGTTTCGATGCAGTTCGATATGAAGCAAAACGTATCGAATCAAAAGTCTGTAATCGCAGATCTTGAAGTATAGCAACTCGCGGTTCTAGTTCCATCATGTTTGCTTGTTAATAAAAACTCTTAGAGGTGGTATTCTGCTAGTGTTTCCGAAAAAAAAGTTAGTATTTCTGCAAAAAAAAAAAAAGAACAAAAAGTCAATGGTTATACCAAAAACTGGCGAAAGAAAATAAATCATCAAAATTATAAAAAAATAAGAAACAAAATAAAACGGTACATTTAATTTCAGATATAATAATAAAACCACCAAACAAATCACAAAATAACACTTCAACACGCCAAACTATATTCGTGTAGGGGTATGCAAGCTTCTTACACCATCACCATCATCGTGGAGGATATCAGGAGTTAAGTGTCTTCGGCTATATAGCAGAACTCCCTTGGAACTGGAGCACATCGCAATAAAACCCAACAATAACATTTATAATAACTTTCAGAATTAACCATTACAAGATAATGGGCGGAGACCGAGGCTGGAGACGTCGACGAGCGCCGGCAACGCACGGAGAAAGAACTTAAAGGAAAGCACCAATAAAATCAGCTCTTTTACCGAAGGTATAATGAAATCCTTATATAGAATTGTAGGAGGACGGGAAAATAATATTCAACATTTTCTTTTTTGGATATTCGTGTGAAAATAAAGGCAACGCCACCATTAACCGACCATTGGCTATAGAGAATCATGAAAATAGGAAGTTCCTGTAAAGTTTTGTTTATTTCTTCTTGTTAGTATTTTTAATGTTTTCATTTTTTCCGTCTGGGGGCATGAAGTGAGCTGAAAATGAAATATGTGTTCCGGCATGAAAGTTTACAATCTCATTAAAAACTAAACAATACCTTCCTTGTGAGTGTGTGACATATCTAAAAGTTAGATGAAAGATTTGATTTTACGCAAAAATTATATAACAAACATTTTAGAAACAGGCAGTTTTGAGAAGTAAACGAACAGACTTAACTAACATAGGTCTAATTTCATATGGAATACATCAAAATCAAGATTAGCGCTAGCCACGAGACGAGAAAAGTCTCGGTCTCGGGCTCGCAAGACAATACTTAGACGAGACAAGACTGCATTTTAAGCATCCGAAACAAGACCAAGACGAGACGGCCTTTCAAAGTATCCGACATGAGGGCTCCTAACCTTAAGCACCTCATATATGGGATATTCGCAAAAAAAGTATGCCATCCCACATATGAGGTGCTAAAGGTTAGGAGCCCGACACCAGACTGTACATTTGGACCGAAATTTTTTAGAGAGCCTAATAAATTGAAAAATCCAATTTCAGTTCTTTTGCACATATTCAAACTAGGTATATTGGGCACAATTGAAATCTTGACCTAATTTTTTGTTCCAATAATAAATTGGTTGTCCGGAAATCGTATTTATCGAAGACGAGACCGGGACGAGAAAAGTAACTGTTGTATCCACATAGTAATTCATAATTTTAGTAGGGCAAAGTTTGTTTTAACTGAGGAAGGGTCATTTTTGGTTGATTTATTGTATGTTGTTGAAAAGGAAATATTTTTTTATTTTCTAACTGAGCGGCAAAATATTTTTATATTTATTTGAAAGGTGCTGAGGTTAAGTCACATATAGAAATAAGTTACAAGAATCAGGTATTTATGTATTCTTTATTGTAAAGGCTTAACGACGTTGACCTATTTTTTGTTTGCAAAAAGTACAAAAGTAAGAAATGAATAGCTTTGCTGAAGAAGCAGTTTTCTGTAGAACACATGTTTATTATGTCTTTTTACATTTTTTTCTCGCTTTTTTACTTTTTGCAAAAAGTAGATCTATTGAATAAGGGTATGGAGAAAATGGAGGCGAAACAAGACGAAATACTTAAAGGCACTTATAAAAATGCTGATGCTCCAAATGCATTTGATAAACAAATAACACATCTCGACCTGTGACGTCAGTGGTCTAAAGCGTTGGAGTGCGTAGTGCACACGACTCCTAAGACTGAGCAAATCTGATATGCATGGGGGCGAATCCTATGGTGTGCATAAAAAGTTTTTCAAATCAATTTGGATTAAAGCTCAGCACCACAAAAAGGAGACAGATGAGTGCAAAAGTGGCAAAGCACGAAATAGCTATATCTCCAGCCAAACAATTGGTGGTAGAGCCTTTAAGTTGTTGTTGTTGTTCAAAAATTCAATGAAAGATCTATTGAAGTTAAGCCCTAACAATAAAACAATCCATTTTATTAGTTATTTTTAATTTCTCTTGCTTCTCCAAAAAGTGTGTTAACTACTTTTTGTTGGCCGAATTTTCGGCCACTGGCCGATACTAGTATTATTATTCATAATATGGCGCATTTGTCGTAAGAAACAAGAAACAAAACAGTCCGTAAAAATATCTGCGGTCAAAGGGTGTTTTTTGATTGATATTGATTTGTGAACAAAATTTAAAATACACTATAAATTCAATTTCAAATTAATGGCAAAGCTTCAAAAAAAAATATAATTCTTAAAGCCTTAATGCTAGGTTTCCAATTGTAATTGAATTGACACAGTTTGAAAGCTGTCAATGTGGTCTTTGAGCCTGAACTACACGATTGCCAGTTCATTTCTACTTTTGTCTTTAATTATTGATACAAATAAGTTTGTCTTTTCAAAGACGAAGAATTTTTGACAGATGCCTTTGTTAGTTGTTCACTGACAAGTATTTCCACGTGGATTGGTCTTTTCCGAACTGACACTTAGCAGGTAACCCTGTATCTTGCAAACGAAACAAAAAGGAATATTTTTTCTTTGTTAAAAATTAGCAATAAATTACTTTTAAACATTTATCCACTTTCGGGTAGTTTATCTACATTTTTGAGAAAGTTGACCTGCTAAGTTGACGTCAAATTAGCAGATAATCCCGTATATCGAAATCCAACAGCGCAAATATTGTTTTCGTTATAAATTAGCAACTCAGGACTATATATTTTTAATATCAATTTCGGAAATGCCCTGTAACTTTATACACATCAAGTTCCTGCAAAACAAAACCAATGCAAAATCAAAAACCAGTGTATAAATGCTAAATTTATTTTTCTCTGTTTTACTACCATTTAAATTAAAATGTTTAGCGCACTCTCCTGACTTATTGAGCTGCTGGACTTTTTGAATTAAAGATCGGGTCATCTCCGTCGTTTACTCCAGAGTAGACTTCATATTTTTTTTTTCTCTGTTAGCTTCCGAAATATTATTGACCTCTGAAGTGGGTTAACTTTATTCACTCATTTTACGGAATTATTTTACAAAACATTACATTTGATACAACATTTTCTTTTAAGCGCATAACTGAAAAAAAAAAATAAATTTAATTTTAATAAAAAAATCACTTCAATTTCAACTCTATAGCTGTCAAATCAGTGTCTTTCATTGGCAAATAATAAAACAAGTTGGATACAAATGGTCTTTGTCTTTCAAAGACAAAGTGACATTTCGTTGGCCAGTTCAGTTATTTCCACTTGTCTTTCAAATTCGTTGCAATTTTATGGTATTTCCACTTGTCAAAACTAGTTGTCCAGGAAAATAAGATTTTCACTTCCAAAAAATTCCGACAAAGCTGAATTTTGGCGGATAGCTTCATTTTTACGTCCTAAACATTTCCTAAAAAGTACCCTAAATTTGGAGTGGGGCAAAAAGTTTTAGGGGGGAGGGTAAAAGTGGTAAAATTCAGTCCAAATTACTCGAAAACTATAGGTTTTTTTGAAAAAAGTTGTAAGTACACATTGTAGCTCCTGTAATTCTACACAAAAAAGTTTGTAACACTTTTTTCGTACAACTGATAAATTTTGATAAAAACGGTCGAAAACATTTGGGTGCAGTACATTTAGTCAGGAAAATGTTATTTGGGATAATATTTACTATGTATATTTTTGGATGGGTAATTTTTGTTTTGGGTTTTGTTTGGAAAAAATTTTTTTTTTAAAGATCCAAGTCTTAAGAATGTTAGCCACCATCTTGAAAGATTTTATTTTTCTTATTTTGTTTAATAACTCCCGAGAAGTTTATTTTTTTCACAAAATGATCTCGAAATAACTTGAAGACAGTACAATTATCTACAAAATGACATATTAACAACTTCTATACGTCAATTCGTTCTAAAGTTATAGCGGAACGTGTTTCGGAAACAACTCAGACATATGGGAAACGTAATGTATGTTAAGTTAGCACTACATTTGTGGGAATTCAAAAAAGTAACTATGCAATTAAATGTAGCTTTTTTGTAGTAAATTAGTTGTGGAAAAAAAATTTGTAGCTCTACTATTTTAAAAACAAATGATATGTAATGCTAACTTGATATCAACTTGGCACTACACTTTCTGGAATTCCAAAAAGTAAGTAAGCAGTTCGTTGAAGCCTTTTAGTAGGAAATTAGTTGTGAAGAGAAAAAAATTACAAAAGAATTTTTTTTTTTTAATAAGGGTAGATAGTGCTTACTTGACACTGGTGAACTCAGCCATTAAAAAAGGAAATTCGAAAATGTAAACATGCCATTATTTGTAGCTTTTAGTAGAGAATTAGTTGTGGATAGAAAAAAAAATTCCAAAAAATGTTTACCTTACTTTTCAAACCCAAATTTGTCACACACCTAACAACTAGTTTACTAGTAAAAAGCTACAAATAATGGCACGTTTACATTTTCGAATTTCTTTTTTTAATGGCTGAATTCACTAGTGTCAAGTTAGCACTACATACCCTTATTTTTTTTTTAAAGTACGGCAAAAATTTTGTTGGGATTTTTTTCTCTCCACAACTAATTAAGTACTAAAAAGCTTCACCGAACTGCTTACTTAGTTTTTGGAATTCCAGAAAGTGTAGTGCCAGGTTGATATCAAGTTAGCACTACATACCATTTTTTTAAAAAATAGTAGAGCTACAATTTTTTTTTCCACAACTAATTTACTACAAAAAAGCTACAATAAACTGCATATTTACTTTTTTGAATTTCCTCAAACGTAGTGCTAACTTGACATAAATCAATTTTTAGTAACGGATGATTCATCGTGAGGTTTGATTTTCAATAGGCTTTTTTTTGACAGATCCGCGTGACTCCTATCAAACTTCGGTATCGTTTGGCAAGCCATCATGGAAAGACTCAAACCACAAAAGCATCTCCAAATTGTTCAGCTGTATTACGAAAATCAGCGTTCAATGAGAAATATTTTTCCGTGCAATTATCATGAAATTTTGGTCAGTGATGAAGCCCATTTATGGATCAATGGATACGTTAATAAACAAACTTTCCGTATTTGGGCTAATGAGCAACGAGTAACAAGAGCTATACCATTACATCCATTAAAAACAACGGTATGGTGTGGTTCATGGGCTGGTGGAATTATTGGTCCATATTTCTTAAAAAATGAGGCAAATCAGAATGTTGCCGTCCATGGTAAGCGTTATCGCGCCATGTTAACGGACTATGTTCTTTCTGAAATTCAAGACCATGGTCGGTGAGCTCTGTTTTCAAGAAGACGACACGCGCTACAGCTCGTGAAACAATGGACTTGTCGAGAAATCATTTTGGTGAGCACTTAATTTCACGTTTTGCTTCGGTAAATTGGCCGCCTAGATCGTGCGATATTACACCTTTGGACTCTGGGGATATGTTAAGTCTCAGGTTTTCAGGAATAAGCTAGCTACGATTGACGCTTTGGAAGCCAACATTGCTCGTGTTGATCCCAAGATACCAGTCGCTATGCTCAAACGAGTTGCCCAAAATTTGACCTTCCGAATGGACCAGCTCAGATGTAGACGTGGCCAACATTTACATATTATCATTTTCTAAAAGTAAATGTTATGAATAGTTCTTTTAACTGATAATAAGAAATTTAAGTTAACTTTTAAATTTTTGTGTTTTATTTTACATATAAATCGAACCTCACGATGAATCACCCTTTACAACAAATACATATTGCTGTAATCCCTTTGAAAATAATGTTCCATTTCGTTGGCTTGGAGTAAAAAACTAGGCCGGGCTACGAGGCAAGAAAAGTGTCGGTCTCGCATGACGAGACCGGGACGAGACGAGACCGAGACGAGACTGTATATTTGGACTATAATTTACAGAGAGTCTTATAAACGAAATAATCCAATCTCAGTTGAATATTTATTTTCTTCTGCACATATTCAAACTATAATCGAAAATATTTCGTTCCAATAATCAACAGGTTGTCCGGAAATCGTATTTTTCGGAGACGAGACCGAGACGAGACTTAATTATACGAGACCGAGACGAGACTGAAAATTTTCGATTTTAACGAGACCGAGACGAGACTTACAAAAGTCTCGCAGAGTCTCGTCTCGTGGCCAGCCCTATGAAAATAAAGCTAAGATTATCATTTGTTTCTATTATACAGACTATTTCCAAAAATTTCTAAAAACAATACAAGAAGACAATCATAATTATTTCTTCTTCGTGACCTTTTTTAAATACTATATAAAATAAAAAAAAAAACAATCATGTCAATAAGTTTTGAATTTAGTTAAGGGGATAGAGGAGTGCGTATGCGTATAAGAATTTTTTATACAAAAATTAAGAAAAAACTCATTCATTGAGTTTAGGAAGGGCTGGCCACGAGACGAGACTCGGCGAGAGGTTGCTTATAAGGCAGTGTCGTCTCGTCTCGTCTCGTCTCGGTCTCGTCATGCGAGACCGATACTTTTCTCGTCTCGTTGCCAGCCTTAAGTCTAGGTGTTTGTAATAAACTGCAAAAATTTTTCCAGCTGTTTTTTCACAACTCTGAACTGATGAATTGTCACAAAAAACAAGAATCATTTTTTTTTTTTTAATATTTTTAGAATTTTCATCGAGATAAAAAACCGTTAAAAAGTTATGCTTAATTCGGTCGAGTGAGAGGAGTTCATATGGTCCCATTATTATTACAATGTTTATTGTTTATTTTCTTCATACTTCTAAAATACATAAATTCGTATTTTATTGAATTTTACTTCCATTCAACCCTAAATTCATTTTCCCATTTACATTATTTTGTCCTATTAACAATTTACAAATTGAACTACGAAGTATGAAATTTCTGTATGTACACATTTATTCACATCCTTTTAACTTTATTTCCGCATCAACTAAATTATCCTTTGGTTCTATATTTAGAGACCATCACATTATCATTAACCCAGATTTGGCCCTCATGCAAATAATAAAGGGACCTATGCCTACCTCTTCGAAATACGAGTATGTACAGTAGGTACATATATTTTATATTCTATATGCAAATGACCTGTAATTTGAAAAAAAAGGCCTTCATATTATATTCACTTGAGCTGCTATACCGCTATATCGCAATTGAAATGACCAAACGCTCATGGGCAATGAACGAGTTAATTTTGTGTTGATGAACATGGATTATTTTTTTTTTTTCTTTCTATGACATAATAATATCCGAGCGATTCACTTCCACTTGACCATGTCTTCGAAAGTAATATAAGATGAATATGTATAAATATGAGTAGGTATATGTAAAAATCCTGGACTAATACTGGAACACTATCCTTCAACCATGAAAAATGAGGTCATTCATCTAAACGAGAGGGTGTTAGCTTTTTCGTAATACCTACACAAAACTTGTACCCTTGATGTGCAGTACTCAGTACATAAATAAGGCAGTACATACTGGCGCTTAATTTTATGGTTAACAAGAGTATTAACATTTTGTGCGGTAGGGAAATGTATCAGAAGCCTTTGGAGTTTATGTTTAAAAGTATAGAGAGAGTTATTAAGAAGATTTTGTCAGGAGAGAGTCTTAATCTAAACCGAAGAAACTAGCAGCTAGTTTTGAGAATTATTTATGGAAGAAATCATAAGATCTTTGAAATGTTAAAATTTTACAGTTATAATTTAGGTACTTTGTTTGTAAAGAAATAAGCCCGTTTTACTTCCAGACAGTTTAAAATTTTAGGTCTTGTTCGCCTTTTTTTAACGGTTAAAGAAAAATTGAAAAACTTAATTTGAATTAAAAATTAAAAAAAGAGAAACTTAATTAAGGACATCAAATATTTTATACCATTTTTTTTTTTTTTTTTTCAAATTCAATGATGGCAATCAGTTTGTTAACAAAGGCGAGGTTTCTATACATGCATTGTAGAAGCCTTGCATTTAAAGAGGATATTTTAGTGAAATATGAATTGTTTTATTTCTACCTAAATATATGTATATACCATTTCATCTATCCTTTCATCCTATATACTGCCAAGACATAAACCTTTTTCCCTCAAATTTATTTTTGTTTTCATTACATACTTGTATATTTGCATAAACAATGTTTCTCTTTTTGTTCCTTTAGGTTTCCCGCCGTATCCTAAGAATTTTGCAAATTTAATTATTCTATCTCAAACCTTAACCATCACCATTACTTATACAACCGAACCATCATATTCGAAAACCGCTGATGAATAACATTATAGGTATAAGAAAATATATCCTTTCTTAAAGGTTGGATGTAGTTGTAGTAGGTAGGTAGTAGCTTATGAAAGAGTAATCAAAAGAGCTAGTCTTCTTCTCAAATTACCCTTCTTCATAAATTTTAAGTTAAAAAAAGAAAGTAACAATTCACTGGTGAATATGGGCTATAAACTATTAGTCGGACCGAAGCACAGTGGAGCAGAATTTGTTGAAATCGAACTGATTTTTTTTTTAAGGTTTAGTTTTTAAAATATGCATCGAAACGGCTAATTAAAATTCAGTCAATAATACTTGAGGAAAAAATACATTTAAGGATTTTTATTATTTATAATGTTAAATATGCTAAAATTCTAACAAATTCACGAGGAGTGGGTTAATAATAAAGTCACAATAGTCACTTTTAAAAAATGTTGACGGAATTGAAAATCTACAGAAACAAATTTCGATAATTTAACATTTTTTAGAAAATTAAATTATCAAAGAAAGGGGTAGTTTGAAATCAAATTATAAAAAAAGCAAAGCAAGACAATTTATCAAAAAATAATTCAAGATAAAACTGAAAAATTCAAAGTTTTTTTTTTTTTTAATTTTTCACTGAAATAAGTAGCCCGTAGCGTAATGGTTAGTGCGTTTGACTGTCACGCTGGAGGTCTGGGATCGCTTCCCAGCCTCGTCCACCTAAAAACTAAAAAGTTTTTTTCAGGGCTACTGCCTCTTGCGAGGAATTGACAAATCCTCCAAGAGTATCACTTGTCACGAATAAGTGCTTCTCGTCTAGCCGTTCGGATTCGGCATAAAATTGTAGGTCCCTTCCATTCCTGTCGGCAGGCGCACACAGGAATGGTTGCGAGTTGTTAGTCACTAGGCCCTGGTTCTTCATGAGCCGTTGTGCCACCCGATTTTTTTTTTTTTTTTTTTTTACTGAAATAATCATAACTCTGTATTGAGCCAAAGATAAACATAAAACATGATCAAAAAATAAAGGGCACGCTCATTGCCAAAACTATTTTTTTTTTGTCAATTGTACAGTAGGGTGGATCGTTTTCAACATTTTTTGCCAAATCACTGTATGTTGCACACACATAGTTTATGCTGAACAGTTTTCTGAACTTATCATCATCATTTATTTTGAGTCGCCCTTGGGGAAAACAAAATCAGGAAGCCATCGAAAATTGGTCTTTTTTCATAAAAAAAAATTATATACCTACATATTAAGAATAAGGGACACGCATAGTTGGCGCAAAATAAAAACGGATTCTTGTAGGGGGACTAAATACAAGTATTTTTCACCATGAAGGTAGGAGTCTATCTCCTTTCGTATAGGTGGGAGGGGAACTTTTTAATAAATATTTAAAAATGAAAATAAATCATTTAAAGAATTATGCAAAAAGAACGGAAACACTGTTAATAAAGAATGATACATTTTTTTGAAAGCTAGAAGTCTGTTCTTTTATTAAGCTTTTGAATCAAGTTTTTTCTGTTTATAGTTTTCGAACAAAATATTTTAAAACTCAAACTTGAAAAAATATGAACTGGTTTTTTCTTTCAAAAATGTAGAATTAAATTAGAAATTGGCTTAAATTCCTTAGTGGATAAGTGCTTTTATTAATTCTTCATCAACCACTGAAAACCAGATGACTTTATGTCTTCTTTTTTTTAGAAATTTAAAATAACGAAAAATGCTAATTGTATTCAATCATTTTGTTTATAAAATTGACCGTCCTGCCCTCCATGGTGAAAAATACTTGTTATTAGTCCCTCTTCAAGAATCCGTTATTTTTTTTTGTTGCCAAATATTCCCACCCCGGATTCATAATATATCATTTTTTTGAAAAACTACAAATTTTCAATGGCTTCCCCATTTTGTTTTTCCCAAGGGCGACTCAAAATAAATGATTTGCACACAGTGATTTGGCAAAAAAATGCTGAAAACGATCCACCCTATTGTACAGGTAAAATAGTACACAAAATCACTGGAAAAAAAGAAAAAAATCCTACCCTACCTACCATACGATTGAAGAATCAAAAGAGTCTATAAAAATATCTCGTAGGGAAGTGTGTTTTTTGAGTGGGGAGGTTGAGTTGTATAAAAAGGAAAAATTTAATTTAATACAATCTTAACATGTGACACATGATTTATAAGTAGTTTTTAATGCTGAATCTAATGATTCCAAAACCACAACAATACCACTCTCCTGAAAAGAAGTTATGGTCCTTTTTATGTAAAGAAGATTATATTTTCAACACAACAGGTATATTGTACAGTAATCCTTTTGAAAATAGTGACTCATTAATGAAACTTAGTAAACGTGTTTAATTTGGCATACGAATCATGAATAAAAAGTGGTTATACAAATATCTACAGTTAAAGGGTGTTTTTTTTTGAGGGGGAGAGGAAGATGGCAATTCGTTACCAAAAAACCTTCGAAGCAAAATTTTATCTTGATAATACTTGCTTAAAATCTTAAAAGGGACATTATTGTCAAGAATAAAAAGAGTCTATAAAAATAAATTGTAGGGAAGGCTGTTTTTTTGAGCGGCACAGAACTGAGGCTACAATTACTGAGCTGAAAAATTTGTTTTTGGTAAAATAGATGCATATGATACATGAATTAAGGGTAACTTTTAATGTTGAATCCAACAAAACAAAAATCAAAACGATACAGTTCCATCTTTAAAAAGTTAGAGTCCTACTTACATGTAGGGATCACTATATTTTCAGTACAACAGGTAAATATCACCGAAATCCTTTTAAAAATAAGGACCTATTGATAAAACTTAGTATAATTGTTGCATTTGTCATTAGAACCATGAATCAAAAAAGTTTATAAAAATGTGTGGTTGTGTTTTTTTTTTTAAGGGGAGAATTGTTACTTAAACACCTTTGAAAAAATACTACCTTGATGAAACTTAGCTAAAATCTTACAAATGACATGAAAATCAAGAATCAAAAGGGTTTATAAAAATATATTGTATTCTGTACTGTACTGTATTCAGTTTTATTGAGCTGCACAAAAGTGAGGTTACCGTTATCGAGCTGACAAATTTGATTTGGTACAATAAATACATATGATACATGAATTAAGGGTTACTTTTAATGTTTAATCCAACAACACTAAGTGGATTTTTGGCAACATGGATTTTTGGCAAATTTGTATGAGTGTTAGTATTTATTAACGGATGGTTATAAATCGACACTTGCCCTAACGCGTCAATTAATGCTTTCGATGATAAATGATGCATTCACTCTAAATTTTCTTAACATATTATTATTTTTGCTAAAGAGTTTAGACCAAAGAGGTTACCAAAACAGTTTGTCAAACTTTGACCCCTCCCATTATTTTTTTTTAAGCATAGCTATTCAAAAAACCAATCGCTGTATTTTGGGAGACCTTGGTGGTATATCTTAAATCCTACAAAACACCTGGATTCTGCGTCGTTACCAATCCAAAAATCCAGTACCTAGCTTTCTTGGTCTATACAAATAGTACATAATCTATCTGTAAATTTTCGTGACACATTTTGGAAATGAAAAGAGCAATGTGTTCAGAATGCTCCGAAGTGTGTAGAAAAATAAGCTAAAAGAGTTCGAAAACAATTGAAAACAAAAATGGTATTTAGGATTTGATGTCTACAAAATAGTAAATGGTCGAAAGGAATGCGAACGGCTGGTGGTTGGAAAATATGAAATGTAGCTTTTCGAGATTTTGCCACTTGATTGTTTCATAAACAGCACTGGGTTTCTGCAGCATTAGATTTTTGCATTTAGTTTGAGGTGCACCCAGGTTATGCAAAACGAAATTTTCCTGTGGTCTACAAAAAGACAACGAAATGCTTATGAAAAAACAGCGGACAAATATTCATGGAGAGTTTCACAAATTGCAAATAATTAGAACAAAATTTAACGAAAAAATCAAACAACAGCCATGCTGTAATGAAAGTAACAACAAATAAAAAGACGAACAAACCCAAATGTCATTTTCCGCACACAATAAATGGTCCGGTCAATTAATTCTGTGCGAAAAAAGAGTGGAGACTTTTCAAAGCGATCTGGTATAATTATCAATTTCGTGGGCGAACAGCGTACCACAGAACGAAAAGCAGAACGAACTTTTTCGTTTATAATTTCGTCATGTCATTTTTTTGTATGGAGTTTTCGTTTCACATCAGCAGCTTACAAGGCTTTAAAACGATATGACTTCAGTCTCCACATTTTTGATATTTTGTCATTTAATTTAAAAATCAAATCATGGAGTATATAAACTAAAATTTGCAGCACTAAATTAGCATTTGATTTCTACATCATTAGATTACTAGATTTATGTTGTGGTGCACGTGTACTGAGCTTGATGCACCCGAAAGCATCTAGCAAAAAAAACAAGTGAGTGAAGGGAAAATGAGAAGGAACGCCTTTTTTATGAGATATTGCAATATTTATGCAGCACTGAATATTTGAAACGAAATTCATCATTTATTAAACGATTTTTTTTTACTGAATTAACGAAAAGTCCCTTGATGTAAAAAATTTCATAATTTTACGAAATTTAATTTATGTCTCAAGAATGATACATTATTTAATATTTGTGACCTTTTTATCGACAAAGATAGATATATATAACTTTAAGTGGGCTGTAGGACCTAGAGCCCACTAAAATTTATATATCTGTCTCAAGAATGGAAATATCGGACAAAACGCTCTTTGCAATAAATTAAGCGGATACTGTACATTTATGTTGATTCTTATATTTCCAACCTATTTTGTCGCAATTTTTGTTGCATAGCTGCCCCACTGTAGCAGCAGAGTTGGTCGTTCGCTACTCTAAAAACACAAATGGCTGAATACTATCATTATAACGGTGTATATGGTGATGGCTGGCATACTTTATCCCCAAGTGCAGCTTTCCTCTGAAGAGCATCCTGCACCAACACACACACGTATACAAAATTCTCCATACCAACAAGTAGTGCTACAACGAATTAGGTTCTATAAATATTTGCAAAAAGATAAAATGGATAGGTATCCCCTTCCGGCACGGCATCGGCACGGCCCGGAACATCACAGCCCGGCCAGCGAACACTCTCGATATAATATTGCAAGTGGACCTGGTTTACATTTCTTGTGCTTCACCACGCCAAGGATTGCATTGCATATACGCTGCATTTATATAGCGAAACAGCAACAACATCAGTAGTTATTCCATATGTGGGTGACCGAACTATGAAGTGTGGATGTGGAGTGTATTGCTGCTGCTGTTGATGCAGATATTTTTATATGCAGAACATCAAGCAGCAACAGTATAGCAGCAAGCAGAAAAAAAATCAATCCCAGAATTTGGGTTGCATTTAAGAAAAGGAGGTAAGTGGTGCTCTTTCCATCCTCGCTTTCATTTAATATCATATATGAGTCATCTTTTCATCATCACACATCATCGTTCAGCTGATGCTATACCCTTCCCACCTATACGAACGACAACGTCTTTTTCAGTCAAAGTCGCAGTCTCGCAGTCTTCTTCTTCGGTCCAATCCAAAAAGGTAAGTGCACATCCTTAAAGGATAACTCAACTATGGCTATTCCTTTTAGGATGCCGTTGAATCCGTAAATTCTAAGAGTGGTATAAAATGAAGAAATTAAGATGACGGAAATGGAAAGAAAATTTCAATATTGAGAGCATGTTGTACTTAAATACAAGAGTGGTTGGTTGTTCGTCGTCGTCCATCGGGTCGTCGTCGTTATGTTGTGACTTGTAACGTGAGTGGTGGCGAAATGCCTCTGGTCCTTGTGTCATATGGCGATGGGATGGATTTGGATGCGCCCCAAGGATATGCTGCGACAGAGAATAGATGAGGTTTTTATTTTTACATATTTTTTTTTTTTTTTTTTTTGTATTATTAAATTTGTTGTATTTTTGAAATTACATCAGCATTTGTAAGATTTTTCCTCAAGTTGATGTGACTGGGAATTGACAGAAGAGTGGGAGGGTGAAAAGCCTTAGCCCGTGTTGCTGTTGGTTGATGAACTGTGGATTGAAAGCTGTAAATGCGATGATAGAAAGGCGTGAGTTTCGGGGATATTTTGTTGTGTTAAGTATTTTTGAGAAATGAAATTATAGTGGAATGAACTCTTTGCAATTCCAAATGGGAGGTTTTCCATTTCAATATCTATAAAAAGATGTTTTTCTTAATGAAAAAGCTGCAACAAACAACTGAAATTGCTGACAAAAAATGATTGATGATATTTGGGAACATATTATAATTTTTTTTTTTTCAAAGAAGGAATATCTACGTTAAATAAATCAAATTTGAATGGAAATAAAGTCCTGTTATGATTTTTAAGCAGCCAAAGGCAAAATTATTTAACGTACATTTTAAACCATATCTCTTCAATTGCATAGCTAAAAAAAATATAATGCTTATGTAATTTACGAGTATTATATGTACATCTTAATCTTTATCTTAATCTTACCTATTATATAAAGACGAAACAATTATTTTGTTCATTCGCGTATAACTCATAAAGTATTTAACTGATATACATGAAACAAATTTTATAATGTTCTTAATGTCCATGAGATGGTTTTAGGCTATTTTTTATTTCTTAATTTGTTTAAATTTTCAGAATATTATTGTTTTTCAATTTTTTGTCGCCTTTTTTCTAAAAGCTTGTCCCAAATATGCTTTCATACTCTCAGAACGATTTGATATTTAAAAAAAATAAGAATTCTTTGATAAACTGAACATTCTTACGAACATTTTAAGACCTATATCTTTTCCTAGTTATACATACATACAAGCTGAGGAATAAATATATTAACTTTTAAAAGTCATCAATTTTTCTAAATTAATTCTATCCAGGAATGCTGTTCAAGAGCAGGAGCAACCAACTTGTTATTTTTGTTTTATTTTCTTCTTCCATAAACTGAATTTGGTGGCTGAGCACAATGGTGTAGTTGTAGAAGGGTACACAAATAGAATATAGCGCCACAATGTAAAGCTGCCATTTTATTGTAGCAAGAAAGGCAAAGCAGTGTGTATGTGTGTTTGTGTGTAAACTAGGTTGGTATGTTATGCCTTATGTAGGCAGAAAAGAGTGTAAAAATAAATAAATCGGGTGGCACAACGGCTCATGTAGAACCAGGGCCTAGTGACTAACAACTCGCAACCATTCCTGTGTGCGCCTTTCGACAGGAATGGAAGGGACCTACAATTGTATGCCGAATCCGAACGGCTAGACGAGAAGCACTTATTCGTGACAAGTGATACTCTTGGAGGATTTGTCAATTCCTCGCAAGAGGCAGTAGCCTTGAAAAAAAAACTTTTTTTAGAGTGTAGGTGGACGAGGCTGGACGTTGTAGTCTTAAAGCTATTACTTATATGTTTTATGGGCAACAGTTTAAAAATAATTCCCATCAGCTAAACATCTACAGTGGGGCGTATTCATCAGCCAGACATTTAAAAACAGCTATAATATGCGAAAAAATCACGTGTAAGTAACAAAGAATTATTATTTTGACAGTTTTAAGGTGATGTAAGGCCCCGCTGTAGGTGACTTGCTGATTAGAAAATATTGTAGAATATTTGGCCACAGAAAACATAAAACTTGATTTGATTCTGTTATGTAAATGGCACGATTAGTTTGACAGATTTTAAGTGGCTGGCTCACGTTAGGTCCCACAGTAGATGTCTGGAAAGTGTCAAATAAATTAAATGACACCATAAAATTCAGCTTTGATAAAAAAAACGCAATGTTGCAACATTTCTATGCAACTTTAACACTCGCTACCTCTTAACTGCACCCGGATTGAAAATTCTTAGTATCCATTTGTTCTTAACTACCATATTACCTGTTCGCAGAAAAAATCTTAGCTTTGATAAAATGACGTATGTCTGGCGGCCCTGGGCTTTTAGTCTATAAGTCTTTATTGTTTGAAGCTATTTATGGAAGTGATTTTTCAATAAAATATTTAACTGACAAAATCAATAATGAATACTAAGTTTTAAATATAACTTGAACTAAAACATAAAGAAGAAGTATAATTTTCTAATTTTAACAGAAGCATATCAGTAATTAAATGTCAAACGCAAACCGACAGCCACAATCTTTTATTTGTTTTTAAAAATGTAAAAATCAGTCATTTTTTTACTGATGAGTGGAACAGAGAAAACTGAAACGAAATGTTCCATATTTTGTGAATTGGTAATTAGCTGTTCAGTAAAACGAATTTTCATCAGTAAAATAAATAAATGCTTTTTTTTTAAAAAATTATTCTTCCTTGGGATTTTTGTCAGACAAATTTTTTTAATTGATTTGCCATCAATTCGTATCATTTGTATGTTTCAAATCTGTTTAAAATAGTCTAAGAGCTGGCAGCATATTTTGGGCGTGAAAGGAAACCAAAAGATGTTAATCGTAGGTACAAGTAGTAGTACTGGTGAAGGAGATAACGAATACGTTCGTCTGCCAACATGTAGTGGCCCAGTTACCACGTAAAAGTGCATCAAAAGTACCTACAACTTTTATGAAAATTTTAAATTGGGTGGGAAACCATTACAGATGTAGTACGGTGTGTTCAAAACATATTTCCTTTAAAATTTCTTTTTCAGCTAGCCAAATCCTTTTCTTTAGGTAGGTACCATATAAATTGAAAGAAAAAACAATAATAACATACGAAGGCGAATTATATCGTGGATTTCAATAATTTGGCGTAACTCAAAACGTCTGTCAGTTACATTTCCCGACTCCTATAAATTGAGATGCATTTCAAGAGATTGGTATTGATAATCTAATTGATAAACTTATAATTACATCCGCGACTTTTATCACGCTTTTCAGTTGTTCGGCGTTACTCAAACGCCTGTAACTTATATTTTCACTTTCTTGAGTCAAAACCTTTTAATTGGTTAGCATTTGAAGTAGCTACAACTAATATACAATTAAAAGAAAAATAACATCCGCGAGTTATATCGCGTCTGTCAGTTGTTTGAGGCAACTCAAACGTCTGTAGCTTACATTTTAATTTTTTTTTTGGGTCAAGACCTTTAAACCCAGTTTAGCCGAGATAACATCAGCAATCAAATCCCTCAAGAACAACAAAGCGGTAGGTTTGGACGGAATTCCCGTTGAGCTCTACCAAGCAGATCCACAAACATCAGCGAAGTTGCTACACCCCTTAATAGCACAGGCATGGGAGAACGAAAGTTTCCCCATTGAATGGAAAAAAGGGATGATCGTCAAACTGCAAAAAAAGGGAAATCTTACGGATTGCGGAAACTGGAGAGGGATCTGTGTCCTCCCCGCGGTGGCAAAGATAATGGCGAAAATAATCTTGGAACGAATCAAAGAACATCTCGATTCTACTCTCGACAAAGAGCAAATGGGATTTCGTGCAGGCTCATCCTGCATTGATCACATCAACACCTTGAAGATCATAATAGAACAATGCGTGGAGTTCCGTTCCCCTCTTCATTTGCTCTTCATCGACTTCGAAAAGGCTTTCGATAGTTTGAATCGAGATTTAATTTGGTCAACTTTACGTAGGAGAAGAGTACCCGAGAAGATTATCGCCGTTATAAAGGCTACCTACGAGGGTGCATCGTGTCAAGTCTTACACAACGGAAAGGTACCAGAGGACTTCGATATCCATAGCGGAGTTCGTCAAGGATGTTTGCTATCTCCACTACTTTTCCTGGTGGTTATAGGGGATGTCCTTCATGCAGCTCTAGCCGAACAAGCGCGTGGAATTCGATGGACGATGTTTTCGTTCCTGCAACATCTTGATTACGCTGACGATATTTGTTTGCTCTCGCACAACATTATGGATCTTCACCATATGTTGACTAATCTGGAATGCGAGGCAAACAAAGTCGGTTTGAGGATCAACACCGGGAAAACAAAAATCCTCAACATTTCTGAATCTTCTTCTCAAGTTGTCGTTGCGGGACAGCAGGTTGAAGCGGTGGACAACTTCCTGTACCTCGGTAGTGTTGTCTCAAAAGACGGCGGTGGTACGGATGAAGATGTTAACTGCCGAATCAGCAAAGCTAAAGCTGCTTTCGGCATGCTGTCTAAAGTTTGGAGGAGCAACGTCTACAGTACGAAGACCAAGCTGCGACTGTTCCGGTCGAACGTAGAGTCAGTGCTACTATATGGGTGTAGTACATGGAAAGTGACCGCCTCTGTCACAAGGAAGCTACAAACTTTCGAAAATAGATGTCTCCGAAACATCCTAAGAATTTTTTGGCCGAACACCATCTCCAACCAAGAACTCCTTCGGAGAACGGGCCAAAGTCCTATTGACATCGTTATTAGGAAAAGAAAGTGGCAGTGGATTGGTCACACCCTACGTCGTGGTGCAGACTCTATTGCAAGACATGGAATGGAGTGGGATCCACTCATCCAAGATGGCAGAAGACCTGGAGGCCAGAGAAAATCTTGGCGCAGAACAGTCGACAAGGAATCACAAAAGCTCGGTAAAAGTTGGGGAGAGCTAAAATACATTTCCAGAAACCGAACGAGATGGCGTGTAGCGGTAGTTGACGCCCTGTGCCCCTTAGAGGGGTCAAGGATCTAAGTAAGTAAGTTTTAATTGGGATACTTTTCAAGTGGTTTCCCTCAAAATCCTAATACAATAAAATAAAATAAAAAATCCGTGATTTATTTCGCGCCTTTCCACTACTTTTTTTTACATTAGTACTATGGTAGTCAAGAGCTTCCGATTGCGATACATTTTGGTGTCATAATTCAATTATCTAAAAATGTCAATACAAAATCCGCGACTTTAATTACGTCTGTCGGGGGTTTTGGGGCCACTCAGACGTCTGTCATGTACATATTCGCACTCAGGGGGTCAAGATCTTTCGTTTGTGATACCTTTCAAGAGGTCACCTTTTTGACCAAAAACGCCAAATAAAAAAAAACGCATTTTCAGGGACGTCTGTCGGAGGTTTCGGGCCACATAGACCGTCTGTCACGTACATATTCACACTCAGGGAGTCAAGGGCTAAAAGTTGCGACCAATTTCAGGTGGTTTCCAAAAGTCTAAAAACGACAAAAAAAAAAGCGTTTTCGGGGACGTCTGTCTGGGTTTTGGGGCCACCTAGACCACAATCGAAACCATATTTGTAATCAGGGAGTTGAGGGCGTCAAGTTGTATTACATTTGAAATGGTTTCCCAACCGATTTCAATTTTCAGAAAAGTTGCACTCTGTAAAAGTTTGAACTTTGACGTGGTAACGGGGCCACTACATATGCTAGCGGACGAACCTATTCGTTATCACCTTCTCAGGACTACTTGTACTGCTAATATAATTTGGTTTCCTTTCACGCCCAAAATCTGCTGCCAGCTCTCGGTCTATAAACACATGAAATTATCCAAAAGAAAATTTTTACTGATGGTTGTTACTAATCGCTAACTGGCCCCTTCGATGTTCGATGTGTTTTCACTAACATTTCTTTTTTTCTAGGTTGTGAATTTTAATTTTTTGTTCGAGGTTGTGAATTTTAATTTTTAACACATTTTTCTCGATTTATTGTCTGTCCGTTCGGTACAAATTTCGAAATCAATTTTAAAGGTTTATATTTCTAGACGAGCCTTGTAAATTGAAATTTTAAGCAAAGCTCATATATGAGAAATGGCAGCAAAATTCACATATGTACACAGAAGAAAATAAATTTTGGATTAAAAAATATTTTATGCAGGCACAGAATTTTGTTTAAATAGAATAAAAACCATAAGATAATTTAATTCTCAAATTTTCTCCGAGATATCTGGCAATGCTTTATCTGTTTTACTGAACTTCATATAATCGCAGTTAACTATATTGAAAATTCCACCACGTATTGCAATGAAAGTTTTCATTTTATTTTTCTCCACCATCAGCATTCTTATTTCAGAGAAGTTATATTAAAAGTTGTTTTTATTTTGTCTATTATTTAAAATTACCAAACGACGACCCAATTGCTAAAGACTATCATTGCCGTCGTCAAAGGATTGCTCATCGTCGTCGTCATTGTCATTATAAAATTCTGAAAACATGTACTGGGAATATATAACATAGATAATATGAACGCCGGTGAGGGTCGTCGTCGTTGTCATGTCCGTAACAAAGGATCCAATTAAATTGCATATAGTGTATATAAGGAGATGGACACTAGTGTCAGCGGTGTCCTTTTTCGCACTACTTTACACTTGACACGGACAGCGGACAGTGTTCTAACTTGCACATTGGTATTGAAAAGATGCCAGATATAGAATATTTTTGTCTAATAAGAACAAGAATTGGCGTCTCAATGACATGTCTGTTTGGCAACAAGGACACGCATTATCGGTGTTATATTGCTTCTTATTTTTCAATTATCGTGCCAAGAATGTGCTTTGCTTTTGTTTTTTTAAATTTTATTTATAAATAAATGATAATTAACAAGCAATGAAGCTTTGAAAAAAAAATTGACGGATTATCCATATATGGCAAGGCCAATTGTCTTAAGGGCCGAAATGTCTCAAGGCCTTATGGGAAAATTAGCGATAAGATTTGGCAATGTCAACAGGATTGACTTAAAAAAAAAGTCAGAGGATAAAATCTTTTTAAGTTAATCCTCGGGTTTAACTTTAATTCCGCACTGAAAAACTATCTCAAATAATAAATACTAGAACTTAGTGCTTCCAAAATTGTTTTCGAAAACTTCCAGGATGTCAAAATATTTTGTTCAATACAGATTTACCGTTACTGAGCTAAGAACTAATTTTCAAAAATTTTGAAACACATTACCATGACAAGTTATGCTCCTACCCACTTAATCCGGGCCTGTAATATAAAGGTCAAAGATAACTTTACAGAATGCGTCAAGGCAATCAGTATATCATTTGTCTTTTAAGGGAAGGTGACGCTATAGCGGTCGACACTACGGTGATCGTTGGTTGGTGGTGGCACAAAGTCTAAGGACGGTCGATGTTGGTGGCAGCGCCAGCGCAACGCGACGCGGAATAGCAGAAAAGCACATGATGGTTGCGAAATAAAATCGATTAATACGCGACGAAGATTAATGAATATAGAAGATGGAAAAGTGTGATTATGTGGTTTTAAATCGAAAAGGATATACCAGCAGCAGCAGTAGACACAACTTGAATGTGATTTTTTCCTTCAGCTATTTAATTATAATGCGAACGGAGAAGAGAATGGAAGAAGAGTGCACGGAAAATAAATGAGGGCGGAAATTAATTGAATGTGGTTATCGTACGTTTCTAAGGTTAAGTCGGATCGAAAGGTGCTGTGCAATGGAAATCAAGCTTAAAGGGTTATTTTTGTTTTTGTATTTTAATTTTATTTAAAGATTCTCTGCGGGAATTCGGGAATTGAAATGAGTAAAATGAATGAAAAAAGTATTCCAGAGGGAAAAAACAGGTAATTTTTTAACATAATAAGTGTCTTGTTAAATTTACAAGGTGCACTTTCCCATATAAATTTGCAGAAAATTTGGTGATTTACATGATTTCAATCAAATAATATTCATTTTTAAATAAACACGGACCTTTTTTTTAACTTTAAATTCTTATAAATATATTTTTTCCAATTTGACTGCAGTATTTATTTTTACCAAGATCCTGTAAAATTGAAATTTCCAAAAAAAAAAAAAAACAATGCTAAAATGTAGCATTGTCGTTTTGAAATGTTGATTTTACTTTTTGACTAAATGCTTCACAAATTTGGCCTGGCATCGAGTTAAATTAGCAATGGGGCGTATTCATAGTCATTTTAGACCTGGGTCTAAGCTAAACTTTGGTTTAGATACATTTTCGGACGTTGATTCTATTTATTTAAGTTTATCATTTCAAAACATTTGAAGCTTTTTGTGTAGTATACCAAGTTAATTATCTTATAAAAATATAAAACCAACAATTTTTAATTAAAATCGGTCTGTATTCATTGAGCCAAAATTGTCTTAAACTGTAGTTTAGTTAAACCTGGGTCTAACTGCGACTGTGAATATGCCCCAATGTGTTTAAAGATAAAATCGTGTTAAAGTTCTACATTTGTGTTATGGATAATGGTGTAATTGAATTAAGGTAAATCTTTTTGTTTTGAATGGTTACAGAAATTAGAGTAGGTATAGTATTGAATTTTTGGAAAGTTGTTTGTGTTGGAAGAGTGTAGAAAATTATAAATTTTCCAGATCAAACATACCACCCCCCCCCCCCCTTAGCCTATTCATGCTCTGACATATTGAAATTTTGGTACTTGTACCTTTTTTTCTAAAATATATTTAGTATTGGTCTGATGACAAAAAAAAAATGTATACAATTTTGTACTAATTTAAATCATACAATTTTGTAGATTATTACAGTAAAATTCGTCAAAAAACGAAATAAAGGACGGCTGAATTTTGTATAGCTGAAAGAGGGCTATTAGAAAAGCTTAAGCCCTGTTTTTCGGGACGCCATTACCCTGGGGAAGTCCGCCATTTTGAAAAACGCGAATTGTTCTATATCTCCAAAACTTTCGATTTAAATTGAAATGTTGTCATAATCAAATTTGTTGGATATGAAATTATCTTTCATTTTTCATCAAAACTTTTTTCTGCTTGGACAAAATCTTTGAGGTTATGTGTGTCGTTTTATTTTTTTCTTACTTTTTTACTTTTTTTCGCATTTTTCTCATTTCCTAAGAAACTTGTTGCAAATTGTTCCTATGATAAAAATTGTAGAGCACAAAGTTTAACAAATTTTGATCTATTTTTGAAGATGATGCAGTATCCCAGTCCAAAGTTAGAGCTTTTGGAAAATAGTTTGAAATTGGATAGACTTTTTCGTGAAACAAAATATTAGTAAGCTTCCTTATACATGAAAGAAAGCTATTAGAAAAGCTTATGTCCGGGTATTAGAGACACCCATCATGAAGCTGGCGAAATCCGCCATTTTGAAATTGCGAATTACAAAATTCAGCCGTCCTATATTTCGTACAAAGCAAAACTTGTATCTGTTTCCCTTTCCATGCATGTCAAGTCCTATCGCTCTACCAAAATTCATCATTCTACGATAGTGAGAAGTGCTCCAAATAATTGATATCAATTCTGAGAAAATGGACGGGTTTGAAATTTTTATTTGTTTCCTTTGCTTGCAATCCAAGCCCTATTATTCTACCAAATTTTATAATTCTACGACAATCATAAGTGCTGCAAATAATGTTTATTGAATCTATGAAAATGGATGGTTGCCACGCCTTCTAAATGAAAAATCTCAAATTTGAAAATGTTGCCTTTGTTTACACTTCAAGCCCTAATTTCATCACTATGCAATAATCCGAAGAAGTAGCCCGTAGTGTAATTGTAAGTGCGATGGACTGTCACGCTGGAGGTCCGGGTTCACTTCCCGGCCTCACCCACCTAAAAACTAAAAAGTTTTTCTTTTCAGGGCAAAAGTATCACTTGTCATATAAGTGCTTCTCGTCTAGCCGTTCGGATTCGGCATACAATTGTAGGTCCCATCTATTCTTGTCGACACGCGCACCCAGGAATGGTTGCGAGTTGTTAGTCACTAGGCCTTGGTTCTTCACGAGCCGTTGCGCCACCCAATTTATTTATTTATTTTTACAATAATCAGAAGCAGGTACTCCAAATAATATATATTCTATGAAAATTAGCCGGTTCCACACCTCCTGATTGGAAAATCTTAAATTTTCGATTTTTTCCTCTGTATTACAAGATTCTACGTCGGGAAGTGCTTCATAATTTTGAGGATCTGTCAGTGAGCCAGTCAGTTACGGTTTTTGAGATTTTTGCAGTCTTATATCTCCGGAACGGCTTATGCTAATTAGTGATGCGTCTGTGAATGATAAGCTTAGTAGATTCTGCGAATTTGAAGTGTATGACTTTATTGGTACTGAACTTAGAGAATGTCGAAAATCGCCTGAGTTTGATTCTGTAAAGGGTATAGTGGCGTGCCCTCTGTTTTCTGAGAAACTTCGAGGGCATCCCCAAAAACTGGACATAAGCTTTTATAATACCCCTCTTTCAGGTATACAAAATTCAGCCATCCTATATTTCGTTCCACAAAAAAATCTATCTTTCCTGTGCTAATATGGTATTTCAAGGCATTTTTCTAACGGCTTATTTTTCCTAAGGAATAAATATTTCCAGCATCGACTTTGAAAACTTGAATGAAATTTTACAGCAATTACATACTTATCGTTGTACGTTATTATTTAGATGTTAGATTTTTTGTTAATATAATTTTTGTATTGCAATTATTTCTTTTAAAAGATTACAGCCTTTTATTCACAAGAGCAATTAAGTGCTACGAAGTCCTATATCCTACTCAGTCGTGCAATTATTTAATATGTAGTTCAAGTAAGTCCTTATGAAAATGTGTCACTTATAGAAGTAAAGCATTTACCCTTAATTTATTCACATTTCCCCTCGAATAAATTGTAATGAAAACCACAACACAAAAAAGTGGCACATCATATTACACATTAATGATATTAAAGGGACATTGTGTTCAAGTGCCAACTGAATTTTATATAAAAAAAAATCATATTATTTTGTTTATTAATACTTAAATACAAATTTAAATATGCCTCTATAAATGCGTTCACTCACTCACTCACAAATTAAAACAAACAAAAAAACGAAATACTAATTAAATTACTGATTCACGTGGCTAACCAGGTGAGTAGAGTGCGGCCAAATTCAGCCAACAATAATACATGATGGCATCTCTCATCCATACAACCATCTACCCTACCCCCATTGTGCTCCATCTCCTCCACTCCATGCATATTGCACGTTTGGGTTTATATGAATGTTGGTAAATCCACTGCTGCATACCAAAATTTAATTAAAAACTCATAATTTTGCTGAATTTATTTTCAATGAGCAATTGAAAAACAATGCATTTTTCATTTCAAGTTTTTTGTTTGTACTTTCAACTAAAACAAGTAAAAAAGTAGCTATGATTACTTCTTTGTAAAACTTTAATATTTAAATGATGGCGCACAGTGGAGAAAATTGTATGACAGCGGTGGATGGATTACAAAAAAAATATATCTTACTTCTTAATCTTAACTATTATATCGGGTGATTTTTTAGCTGGTTTGTTTTGGCAACACTGGTTTTGACAGCTGACGTGTGTTTAGTACCTTGTGTCACTGTCAAACAGCTTCAGTTTGGTTTGCAATTTAACCATGGATCGTCTTACAAATGAACAACGCTTGCAAATTATTGAATTTTACTATCAAAATTCGTGCTCGGTTCGAAATGTTCATCGCGCGCTGCTTCCAATTTATGGTCGGCATTCTCGACCTTCTGAGCAGTCTATTCGGAAGATTGTGACCAAATTTCGCACCAAATTTACTTTGTTGGACATTAAACCACCAACACGTTTACGTACTGTGCGTAGTGAAGAAAATATTGCGGCCGTATCAGCTAGTGTGACAGAAGACCGCGAAATGTCGATTCGGCGCCGTTCCCAGCAGTTAGGCCTTTGTTACAGCACTACGTGGAAAATTTTGCGGAAGGATTTGGGCGTAAAGCCTTTTAAGATACAGCTGGTGCAAGAACTAAAGCCAGCCGACCTACCACAACGCCGAATTTTTGGTGAATGGGCTCTTGGAAAGCTGGCCGAGGATCCGCTTTTTTATCGAAAAATTGTGTTCAGCGATGAGGCTCATTTTTGGTTGAATGGGTACGTAAATAAGCAAAATTGCCGCATTTGGAGTGAAGATCAGCCAGAAGCATTGCAACAGCTACCAGTGCATCCCGAAAAAGCCACTGTTTGGTGCGGTTTATGGGCCGGCGGCATTATTGGGCCATATTTCTTCAAAGATGATGCTACTGATGATGATACTGTCAATGGTGAACGCTACCGAGCGATGATAACAAACTTTTTTTTGCCCGAAATGGAAGTTCTTGACTTGCATGATATGTGGTTTCAACAAGACGGTGCCACATGCCACACAGCACGCGAAACAATGGCGCAATTGCGAGGCGAGTTTGGTGAACAGTTAATTCCACGTTTCGGACCTCTTAAAAAATCACCCATTATAAAGACGAAAGAATTATTTTGTTCCTTCGGCCATAACTCATAAAATAAATTTTACAAATTTTATAAAATTCTGTATGTCTATGGGACGGTTTAAGAATATTTTTTTTTAATTTGTTTAAATTTTCAGAATATTATTGTTTTTTAATTTTTTGTCACTTTTTTCTAAGAGTTTGTCCCAAATATTCACTCATACACTCAAAACGGTTTGATATTTTCAAATAATAACAACATTATTACGAACATTTTAAGACCTATCTTTTCTTAATTATACAAACAAGCTGAGCAATAAATATATGTATACATTTTTGAAAGTTATCAATTTGTTTAAATTATTTCTATCCAGGAATGATATTCAAGAGCAATCAACGGGTAGCTGCTTTGTTTTTTTGTTATTTTTGTTATTTTTGTTTTGTTCTTTTCTTCTGGAAACTGAATTCATGGCTGCTGGCTGAGCACAATGGTGTAGTTGTAGAAAGGTAAAAAAAAATAGTAAATGTAGCGCCACAACCCAGTAGCAAATATGCTCCTCAATGAAAATTCATTGGTGAAATCCTATATGACGCATTCATGTATGAGAGATTATGCATTGATTTCACTCATGAAAAGTAATTTAAGTAGCATGTTGTTCTGTGCTCACGAAAAAATGTAGAGAACAGACAACAAAAAAAACCTTAAATGAATACACAAATGAACGCAACAATTTTTACCTGCACCATTTCAGTGGCATGAGTTATTCAACTAAAAAACCATACTCGATGATTCTACTGATGCAAAGTAATGCATAATAAGAAGATGAAGAAATTTAAATATTAAAATATTGAAATTACTTCTGTTTTAAGTGGAGTGAATGAATAAAATGCAATTAAATAGTACAAGTGACCTCAACTGCAGAAATATTTGTGTTTCGCCCAAGGTATAACAGTGGGCTCTTCAGTCAGTCTGTTATACTTTACTAAGACACAAATTTTGGTCGATGACCTGACCACGGGTAATTATTTTCTGGGTGCACGAATTTAAACAAATTCCCCTAGAATAATAAAATTCACAGTATCTTTTTTGCTGTGATTTGTATAAGAGTCGGTAAACATCGACCAAAATTTGTGTCTTAGTAGGGTATAACAGACTGACTGAAGAGCCCACTGTTATACCTTGGGCGAAACACAATTATTTCTGGAGTTGAGGTCACTTGTACTTTTAAAGTAATGTATAAGTTCATGAGTTCATTGTGTTAATCCACTCTTCTGCTTACGAGAAGAAAAAAACAGAAAACAAGTAAATTCCATATTCAGTCCATAAGTACATTTGGCTCATTGATGAGGGTTGATTGCGAAAAAAAATATAAAACAAAACTTTTTCTGCAAAAATAAAATTCACAGTGTATTCATGCATTAATATTTATAAGAGTAGGTTAACATAATACATACAATACATTTTTAAAATGTAATGGAGTCTTTTTTAGGGAATCCTACAATGATATACAGTTTTTATTTTGTAATGAAATCATTGTGTTCATGAAATCATGAAATTCATCAATTTGATTTTTTCAAGAAAGCATCACACCATTAGAACTATTTTGTTAAGGTTACCAAGGAAAAGAAGTTATGAATTCGACGATTCCACGAGCGCAGCGATTTCATGTATCCCTTTTCATTGAATAAATCATCACATCTCAGTATCAGTTTTTTCACCAAGAAACTGATTTCATGAATTTCGTGATTCCATGTAATCGATGATTTCATTACAAAGTCTTCATCGAGAATGGGTACACCTACTAAAATCCTAGGCCAAGCCCATCTTAAATTCATTAGAGGAATCACCAGAAAATTCATTGATGATACTTCTTTTCCTTGAGGAAAAAGCTATTTTTTCAGTAGCGATTTTTTGAATATTTCCTACTGGGTATGTTATGTAGGAAGAAAAGAGTCACGTTATTCGATCAAAATATTTGTAAATTGTGTATCTCTTATCATCGGCAATCGCCCTGCATCGCTTAGAAGGTGTTTTCGGGGTTGCAAAAAAAAATGATTTGGTTCGAGTAAAAAGCGTATAACTTGACTTCTTATGGTCGGATCTTCAAGATTGAGATCTTAAAATGACGGGAAAAACAGTCAACACTGTGTATTAAAACAATGAGGTACCATTAATATTAAAGAAATTGAATGGTGTTTGGCCAATATTTTAAAAGGGAAAACGGTATGAATAAATTTAAATGAATTCAGTCTTAAAAAACGCTTCACATATTTACAAAATGGCTACACTGCAAAAACATTGTGTATCCGGCAGTGGCGTGGCGTCAATAATTTGAAAAGGGAAGACGTAACGAAAATGATTGATCTGCGAAAGTAAACAAAACTTACCTCTTTGTATCTTGAACAAAAAAAAAAAAACAAGCAGATACATTAAAATTAGTTAAAAAACAACTCTTCCGTTTGCAGTCTATTTTCATAGGACGCATAGAGTGGCCTTTCATTAAACCGATTTTTTATTAATAAAAGATACATAGTTTGTTTAATTCATTTGATTCCTCCAAGAGAAAATCTGTAGAGCAATAATTTATGCTTTAAAACAAAAAAAAATTAAAAACAAATCAAAAACCAAGACTAAAAACCTAGCTCTAAAGTATTTATATAGCTTTCAAACAAAAAATATGGAACAAAACCTTCAACTTCACAACTAAATAAATAAACACTAATAAATAAATAAACACTATTTCATTGCAGATATTTTTAAAAACTCTTTTGATTCTCGTTTAACAACACCCCAATTAAACTTTTATTCCAAATCTACCATTTTTCTTAATATTTAACTTGTTGTTCTATAAAAGTCCCATAAAAAAGAATAGTTTTTTTTTAGATCCAGCTTTAAAAAGTAGTACCCTAAAATCATGTGTCATATTCTTACATTTAACCATACCAAATATTTCAGATTGATAAACCTTACCTTCTTCCCTTTGTCGCTCTTGAATGCCTTTATACCAAAAGCCACCGCTGTGTTTTTACGAGACTTTTGATATGCTGTAGAAGATGAAATTCTGCAATTATACCTAAAATAATATTTTATGAATTCATTTTCCACCGCTTACTCATATTAAATTACGCATTTAAATCTTTCCTGGACTATACTTAGCTTAACCAAAAATCAAGCAAACAAAAATAGAAAATGTATTCAACAACTTTCATAGCAAATAAGCCGAAGAAGAGCGTGTTATTTTTCACCCAACAGAACGAATATTAAGAGAAACGGAGTCAAGCAAAGGAATAAAAAGCATACCAAACCAAACCAAGTGTCAGTATAACACGAGGAACAGCGTCTTATTTTTTCCTATGTTGTTGCGTGTTGGACAAAGAGGATCTAGAAACAAAAATGCTAAGGGAAGAAAGGGAAAGACGGTAGGAATCGTGTTATATGGACGCCACGCCACTGGTATCCGGAAGCTTTAAAAAAAAAATACATAGGTATGTAGGTAGGCTGATATGCAAATATAAACAAACTCCTTATAGCAAACAAAGTATTATTTTTTAAAGTTTGCGAAGCAACGTCAGCACGGGTCGGCTAGTATTTTTATAAAACAAGACAAAAGTAACTTGTCCAATTGGCAGCACGTGCCCTTATTTTGCTTATTTTGAAAATGCAGTTTATTTCGGTTGGTAAGATAAAAGTGCAAGGAAAATAAGGATTTTTTGACAAAGTCATTTCTGTAATTTTTTTTTTACTAAATTCATCATTCCAACTTATTCTATTGGAAATGTCCAGTATCAAAAAAGGATAAAGGCGGTGCGATGCTCGTACGCCGAAACTATTGTTTGTCGTAAAATTTGTCGGAAAGGAGATATTGGTTTAAAACTGTTTTCGTCGCATTTTTTCAAAATGGCGACGTCAGCGGTACAAAGCGTGGTGAGTGAAAATTCGGAAAGAGCACTCCAAATCTATAAAAACGACAAGTTTCAAAAACTCCTCCAAAGAGATTTTAGGCAAAACTACCAAATGAGTGGGCATGTGATTGATTTCCCAATTTAACGTATACGGGTTTTCTGATTTAAATAAAAAAATATTTTTGTTAAGTTAAAGGTTATATGAAAAAATATTAATAGATGACTATTTTTAAAATGTTTGTTTTTAATGTAAAACAAATATCGTTATCGTTGAAAGTTTTTTTTATTGCAATTCATGGCTGCCACACCAATCATCAGGTTTCTTTTAGTGGTGCAATAATTCCAGCCAAAAATGTAATACTCGGTGGAAGCCAACACAAGTGGTTGTTGTTCATTCAAAACCTTCAATGTTAAATATGACGGAGCGAAAGCTATGCAGCCTAACTGCAAGTGTTATCACGAGAAAACACCTTTGAATATCGTTATCATTCAAGCAGATAAGTAGGTATACTATTTTATTTTGGTTCAATTTGTGTAGCAACTCTGTCCCACTATAGGTAACGCGCTTATGACGGCAAGACAGAATACCAGTCATGACTTCCACTTGCTATAAGAATAAGGATATAAATTCATTTTTCATTCCTTTTGGACGGGCCAAATGGTGCTTAATTAAATTTTGTTCCCTATATAGAACTATGCAATAGCACTGCACTGATGCACAGCACATCTTGCGCCAGTTCGCAGGAGAATATTTAAGTAAAATGCGTGTTCTTTTCAACTTTCAGAATTTTTTCACTTTTTTTGGCTCTTTTGATTTTTGCTTTTTTTATTTTTTGTATTTTAGTTTTATGATTCTTTGACTACCAAAATATTCACCCTCATTGGTGCCGAGGCAGAGTTATGGGAAAAAAAAAGGAAAAAAATTGGTCTTAGTTTTGAGTACTGAGATTTAGTTTTTTTTTAATTTTTGGAATAAAAAGAAAACTATGAAAAGTAAAAATAAATAAAATGCTTGACTGGAGCGCAAAAACTTGCGTTTATAGTTACAATTAGAATGAAGCTAGACATTGATGGTATATATTTTTGTATCGGTAACGAGGCAACTATTAAAAAAAAACAATATAAAATGACAATTTTGAAAATTCTTAATTTAAGAAAACGTGGAAAAAAATTAAAAAATTAAGAAGAAATTGTTTTTTTCTTTATTATATTAATATAATATAATTAATATATGAATTATTAAGGTACCTATACAAATTTTAAATTCATTTTTTTTGTTGACTAGCTTAGAAGTAGAAGAATGCAAAGTTAGGACAAAATCAACAAGAAGCATTCCACATTCGAGTTGTGCGGCTAAAAAAAGAATCCCTGTACTTGACAGTACGTCCGAAGTTGGGCTCAAGGGTAAACTGATGGGCATTCCTAGAAGCATGAGTATTGCTGTTAAATTGTTTATTGTTTATTAGCTATAAAATAAGTAAGTACAAGAAATTTTACGCCGGTGCTCTAGAGTTTTAAAAGTTTCCGTTATGGTTTTATCACCTATCATTTTTATAGCTATTGTAGCTATAAAGTCTTTTGGATACTATCCAAAAGACTCAAGTAAGTTGGAGGAGCACCTGTCCAGATATCCGAATTGTACTCAAGCTTTGGACGGATATACGCCTTATAGAACGTAAACAATTCAGAAGGGGAGACAAATTTCTTGCATCTTCTTAGGAATCACAAACATTTTGCAGCCCTTTTAGCGACGTCGAATATGTGATCATTCCACAAAAGGTGGTCAGCGATACACATACCGAGAACCAAAAGCTGTTCAGTTTCTTTGATGCAAGTGCCACTCATGGATAGCGGCATGGGGTGCGGGTTTCGCTTTAACGACAAGAGACAGCATTGAGTCTTTGAAGCATTGAATTCTAAACGGTTTCTTAATCCTCAATGGACAATGCTGTCAAGATCAGAATTCAATGAGCTTATCATACGATGCCGTTGAAGTTCCACATCCGAGGAACAGGGATGTGAATCTAGAATCGAATATGAAAAGCTAAGGGTACAGTCGTCAGCAAAATAGTTTAATGGATTAGAAGTTTCAGGCAAGAAATCGTTTATGAATATGAGGAAGAGAGTCGGAGACAGAACGGAGCCGTGGGGCACACCAGCATTTACTTTATGAATTTCAGACTTGAAACCATCCAGTACCAGTACGACTTGTATTGAATGTCCGAAAGGTAATTTCTAATCAAAATGAAGAAAAGATTCATCATGCGCGCATTTTCGCTAAGAGAGCTTGATGCCAAACTCTATCAAACGCTTTTGAAATATCAAGTGCTATAATCTTACTTTCTCCAAAACGATGTAAAGAGTCGTGCCACTGTTCGGTGAGATATACCATCAGATCACCAGTGGACCTATTGCTGCGAAAGCCATACTGCCGGTCATTAAGAATCTTTCGGTCTTCGAGATATTTCTTGAGCTGGAAATTAATCAGCGTTTCCATGACCTTGGAAAGAAGGGACGTAAGTGCAATTGGTCGATAGTTAGAGGGTGAAGAAGATACGCCTTTTTTAGGGACTGGCTGGACAAATGCTGTATTCCACTGGCCACTCGGAAAGAGACCAGTGGAATAGGCCAGATGGAAAAGCTTACGCATTGGTTTTGCCAGCGTTGAAGAATACTTCTTCAGAACAATGGGAGGGATACTAAGGGATACGAGCCAGCGGCTTTTTGAATGTCGAGATCTTTCAGAACTCTACCAACTGCACGAGTGCGAAAGAAGATTTGTCACATAAAGGCATTTACGTTCTCAAGTACAGGAGGAGTCATATACCCTTCTGGAAGCGTCGAATTAACAGCAAACTGTGGTGCAAGCAAATTGGCTTTATCTTGCGAGCTGACAAAAGGAGTGTCATTGAAGTCGAGCGTTGCAACAAAGAACGAGGTGGTATTACGTATGTTTTTTTACAAATGACCAAACATTTTTACTACCTTTGGGACATTGTAGTATTTTTTTGTCGTAATTTTTTATCATGTAAAAATTTGGTTCGTCGAATATGAACGTTACAGGTCTTTCTAGCTTGTTGAAACTTTTCCCGGTTTTCCTCAGTAGAGTTGGCTTTGAAGCAACGGAAGCTTACTTCTATGACCCTAATAACCTCCTTACAGCTCGAATCAAACCATAAGTTTTCTTTGGGTTTGATAGATTTCTCCCTATTCGGGATAAAATTTCTCATTCCACAAAGAATTAAGTTTATAATCATATCTGCAATGGAATCTACGTCACTATCGAGGAAGCAAAGTGACCAGTTAAAGTTCATGAAGAAAACTTTAAGACCGTCCCAGTTGGCTATCGATGATAAGCCCAGGCCAATTGTACTTTTCTGACAATTTTTTTTTTTTAAGATTTTTATTAGTATAGTGTCGCAAGACTTGAAAAACGAGCATTTTCGATATTTTCTGTTTTTGGAATGTCGATGTCTTCGCCAAAAGCTCTCATAGTGTGACGACCAGAAAAGTACTTTCTTGAAAGCGCTTTCTGAAAGTGATTTGCTTTCCTAAAAACGCTTTCACAAAAAAAAATCAATAGTGTGACTAGTTTCTGAAAGAGTTTTCAAGAAAGAAAATAAATTTTCAGAAAACGCTTTCTGATTTCAGAAACTTTTTGTCAAATTTTTCGTTTTCTTCAAAGTGAACGTATGTTTTTCACCCGAATTGCTCTTCTATCAGCTGCATTTTGTGGGACGAGAAAAGGCTCGGTCCCGCATGAAGAGACCAAGACGTGACGAGCCGAGACGAGACTGTATATTTGGACCAAAATTAACACAGGGTCTAATAAATTCAAAAATCCAATTTCATTTAAATATTTATTTTCTTCCGCACATATTCAAACTATAATCGAAAATATTTCGTTCCAATAATCAACAGGTTGTCCGGAAATCGTATTTTTCGAAGACGAGACCGAGACGAGACTTTATTATACGAGACCGACACGAGATCGAGACGAGACTGAAAATTTTCGATTTTAACGAGACCGAGACGAGACTTACAAAAGCTTCGCATAGTCTCGTCTTTATCGATACTAGCTATTTTATTGATGTTATGGATTATCGATGTTATCCTTACTATAGATGTTAAAGATATTATTATCAATGATATCATTTTATTATGATGAAGATTTTAATCTCCAAATTGCAGAAGTTATCAAATGTTTCTAATTTTTATTGATGGGAATCAACCTATCGAATAATCATTTTTATAAGTTTCAAAAATTACAATTTATCAAATTATTATTATTATATCAAGTTATCGATTGTTATTTAAGGCAGCCAGCATTCAGGAAAGATAAGGAACTATAAAGTTTAAGGTCCTCGTTTGCACCCTTTTTATCAGTAGCTATACCTACTTCATATTTTCAAGTACCTATAATAAATATATTAGCTTTACCATGAACACGAAAGAGGATAAAAACAAGCTAAGCGCCATGTACACTCATGTGATAAAGTAAGCCGACTGTGATATAAGTGTTTTTCTGTTTGGTCTGGTTTTTTTTGTATTAAATTGATTTAAATTATTTATTTATTATCTCATTAACTTAATTAATAATTTTTATAATCGAAAATTAAAATCATAAAAATGGAATTTAAAAATATCCAATGTTCAAAAATCTAATTTTAATTTGTTATTTACAAAGTTTCAATAAATTGTGACCCCTGAAGAAGTTGAGATATTTCAACGAAACGTAGGGTGAAAATATGGAATTCTTTTAATTTAATTCGCATACATAACATAACGATCAAAAGAGCCCAATTATAAACGTCATTAATAAATATATTAATTGAACTGATAAGTTAAATGAACTTGCCTACTTGTTAACCCTTTCTGAAAGATAAGAACAAAGATACCTATAAGAACAAATATGGAGACATACAAAAGTTTCACGAACTCGTAATTATAGCTGGCATCTCTCTGTCGAATTTGGCTCAGAACCACCTACTACTTCTATACTAAGAAAAAAGATATACCCATTACTTTTCACAGATTTAATAAAAATAATAATAAACATAAAATGTCCTCGACACGAAATTTATTCTAACAAATTCAAAAATATACCACCTTCTTATGGCCTTCTAGCACCATTTTTATTGCTATATCCTTTCCGGAAATCAAAAGGTAAAGGAAGGAATGTTCCCCTAAAAACATCGAAATACAAAACAAATCTTTGTGCTGAAAATCCCCTTAATAGGCAAGGGACTTTTATATAGCTTAAGCATAGGTGCCTGTTTTGTTCAGGCAATTTTATTAACTCTTCTTTTATAAACATAAATTGTGAATCCCTTTAATTCCAAAACATAATCAACATACACATATCTTCATCACTATATACAATAATGATCAATCGCACCCATGTTTGACTTAAATTACCTCATTTGGCTTTTCAATGATCCAAATTCAATCTCAAATACAGCATCGCTGTTAAGACGCCCCCAAATAGGCATTTATTACTCTCGCACACAATCCATTGAAAAGTTAACCAACAAACAAACAAGAGCAACAACAAAAACAATAAAAATAACGGTCTCTCAATATAATCATCATAACCACACACAACGGATGCGCATTTAAATTGAGTTTAAGGTTTTTTTTTCTTTGTTTAGGTTTTATTGAGATTGAGTTTATCTGTTGATAAGTTTTAAACAACATTACATCTTCATGAAGAATTCTATGGTCTTTTTGGGTTATATTAAGAAGATACTGAGATATGGGTTATGTACACTCCGCGTCATTTGATAGAGGTTACATTGTAATGTAAAAGCTTGTAAGATAGAATTTTGAGAACGCTTGGATACATTTTTTAATAAATGTACTATTCTCTTTTTACCAAAAAGATTAAAATGTTGAACCAAGACAAGAAAATAATTTTTGAACAGTTAAAAGAATAAAAACAAAGAAAATTAAAAAATGTTAGAGGTGAAAACCTTTAACTATATTTTCAGCGGAATGAAGAAGTGTGAAAATCGAAAAAAAAAAAACAAAAACAGATTTGCATTTTTCGTAAGCTTTATCAACTCGTTTTAGCGACGGAGTAAAGTTACTCCGACTTTCCAACGCCTCCAATCTTTAAAAGCTTATTTGATCCTTTGACACGGATGGATGAAAATTTCCGCTCGCAGTATCAATTTTCGAATTCAAATATGAAGCAATAATTATTAATAAATAGCTATAGATCGGTCTTTCCTAAGCGGTGATAAAAGAGGAGGGTATATACCAATTATTTTGCAAGTGACCAGTTGAAGTTATCCATTTGAATTACTATACCAAAATATGTGTAAAATTAATAACTTCACCAATAAAAATTAAATAATAATGTTAATCAGCAGGGGTTTGTTAGCGTTTTTTATAACCAGATTTTTGGATTGGTGATTTTTTTTTTTTTTTAATATATTTGACATAAGGAAGGCTAAGAAAAGATTTTATGAATAAGGATTTGTTTAATGTGACGTAAACCCGGAATAATTGCTTCGACTCGGTTTTACTATTCCGAGGTTGGAACGAGTATTAATGAAATCTAATAAATAAGGCAGTGTATGTACATAAATAATGTTGTTTTCAGCAATTCAGCCAGTCACGCGTACTTTTTGAGACAAATATTTTGTATCCTAGATCAGTCCTAGTTTTACTTAATCTGAACCACTAAACCGATTTTGATGAAATGGGCAAGCCTAGGGCTGCCAGACGTCCCGATTTCGGCGGGTCAGTCCCGATTTACAAAATGTCCCGATTTTGTCCCGACTTTCCACTTTTACTTGCTATATAGGATAATTATTGGTTTTGTGACAAAAACAAAATTCGAGGTTTTAATCAAAACTAGCATTACGATAATGTAGAAGCCCAAGAACTGATTGTCGACAAAAGGCGTCCGTCGGTTTGTTTGTCTGTGCGTCCCGGCTTATATCGAGCTAGAGCCTAAGCGACTCGGTGGATCTGCTTTAAATTTGGTTTGAAACATTTTATGTTATTCCCTAAGAGTAAGATTCAATTTTTTTATCAAGTTAATCAAAAAAAAAAAACCGCTGTGATGGTTTTGATTAAATTTAGTACAGGTAATCCCTAGAACAGTTTTTATAACCCTTGCAAACAAAATTCGAAGAACTGCAATAAATGTTTCGGTTTTTTGTGCAAATTACTGGTTTCTTACTTGTTTTGAGATATTCCCGAAAATCTCGTTATTGGCTTTTTTGATTTTGTCAAAATTTTGCAATTCGGTAAGTACGGTTCGGTAAGTTTAGTATACATTTATAAATTTTAAATATTTTTGAACTTGTAGAACAAGTCCAAAACAGTGACGCTTGTGCAAAAAAGTTCGCAAACATACCTCATTTTGACATTTACGTAAAGAGGTGTAATATGGATTCAGTACGATACTAAATAAACAAAATAGATTTTAATTTAAGTTAATGTTATGAGATAGTACGATGCTAAACTCGTTTTAAATTAAATATGATTCAACATCGTACTAAATCTCCATTGCTCCATTGCATTTAAGATTTATACACCTAAATAGATTTGTTTTAATGTCCCGATTTGTCCCGGTTTTTGAGCCCTGGCGTCCCGATATTATCCAAATTTAATCTGGCAGCCCTAGGCAAGCCAAGGTCATTAGCTATGGTTGTGTTCAAAAAAAACTGTTCTATCGAAAAAATAACTTCAAATAGAGAGAACTTAAGTGATTCAATAAGTTTGTTTAAAATAAAATGCACGACTCGATCGCACAATCTATCTAGACATTCAGGGAGATATATTGATTGTTCGATAGTTATTTTAATATTATAATATTACCATTTTTTGTTATTTTGTATGTTTTTAATTTTGTATTTTTTTTTTTGTTTTTTTGTTGTTTGTTTTTATGTTGTATTTCGCTCTGTAATGAAATGTTACGTCATTTGGGCTGACATGACGGCTCAAATACCATGTGACAATTATTGCTATCACGAGGGAATATTAAAAATAAGCTTATATAAGAATTTGGAACATTTTTTATTTAATACAAAATAAAGAAAATGTTGAAAAAATGTCAAACAGAGAAATAGATTTCTTCTTTGATTTTTTTTTGTTTGTAAGAAAAAAAATACAAACAATTTTAAATGAAATATTATTTGACTATCAGAAGTGTCAGAATTTAAAATGCTTACAAAATCGAAATTATATGCACAAAGTTTAATCTAAATCGTAAGCGCAACAACTCGTTATCCTCTAGAAAATCGTTTAAAAATGCTTCACACCAAATTTGAAGCAAATTCGTCAGTTCGTTTATGATCTAGCTGGATGATCATGGGCAAAAATGAGCTTTTACGTATCAAAAATGTTTTTTTTTTTTTTGATCGAAATTTTTAGAAACACCATAGCCCTACTTCCGTTTAGTGAAATTTTTGACAAAAACTTGAAATACAGTTTTGTTACATTTATACATACTTTAAACAATTATACAAATTTTAACGAACAAAAGTCGTACTGTAACGTAAGTAACAACAAATAAAAACACGAACAAAACCAAATGTCATTTTTCCGTATAAAATTAATGGCCCGGGCAATTGATTCTGTGCGAACTGAGAGTGGAGACTTGTCAAAACAATCTGGGCCCTTTTTATTAAACATTGACAGGTGACAATTTGTAAATGACAACTTGACAATTGTCTAAATTCTGCCCCCTAACAAAATTGACAATTTTCTAGAATTGTCGGGGAATTTGCGGCTTTTGTCAATTTCGGATCATAAAAAAATTGTCATAACAAAGAATTGTCAGGGATTTTTTGAAAATTGTCACAAATTTCCCGACAAATTTGTAGTGACAATTTTTTTATGGAAAAGATAAAAAAGTACAAATTAAAATTTTGTCAGTATGTAATTGACAATTGTGACGGGCAATGGAGACTCGGTAGCGAAGTGACAATTTCGGTAAAAAAAATGATGTGCAATTTCGTGAAGTGAAGTACGCCATCCTCGAATTTTTAAAGAAAGAATTAACAATGATTTTGCTGAATTATGTGATTTTCAATTTAATGAAAAATTTCACTCCTGCGGAGTGTCAAGTACAGCGGAATATATTTTGTTAAAAATCGGTCGACACCTCCAGCATCCCACAAAAAGAAATCATCCCCTTGATGCTAAGACCCAAGTTTTATGTGCGTTACACTGGCTTGGAAGTGGAGCTCAGTACCATGATGAAATGAAAAAGAAAAACAGTTATTTTACTTAAGGGTCTATCTATCTATCTATCTACTTATGGATAACTGTACGTGTACATACATGCATATGTATGTAAACAATATGTACATATAATACATGTATCTACATAAATAATATTGTCGATCATTTCAGTCTCTTGTGTACGTTACAAAAAAAATTGTCAAAATATGACAATGACAAAATTGTGACGAGAATGTTGTCATAGTCTGACAGTGAAAAAATTGTCACGGCAAAATTGTCGTTGTATTTAACTGAAAATTATGTTACCTGTCAATACGTTATGCAATGAAAACTTGTCAATGTTTATGAAATAGAGCCGTGGTATAATTATAAATTACGCTGGTCAAACAGCGTACCACAGAACGAAAAGCACAACGAAATTTTTCGTTTATGATTTTATTGTATGGGATTGTTCGTTTCACATCAGCAGCGTACTAGGCTTAAGGGTGGCGGAACATGCTCAATCCTTGCATACTGTTTTCGGATATTTTTTATTACTCAGTAAAATTTGAAAAAAAAAAGAAAAATGTTACAAAGCTGAATTTTTGTGGACACATTTATTTTGGTTTCTTTAGTAGGTATGTCTTGAAGAAAAAATTCTTAATTTTTTATAGCTGTCTTTCCATATTTTTGTTTATACTTGTCGAAAATTATTAAATTGACGAAGAAAAATTCTAAAACACGGTAAAAAGAAATTGCGCACAAAAAAATCTCAAATGGAATACATAGTTTAAAAGATACAGGCTACTTTAATATTTTTGTCAAAGGAGTGGATAGGGGTAGAGAAGGGGTAGGTGGAAGTTTATCAAACTAAAATATTACCTTTTAATTATTTTAAGCATGTATGGCACATGATTTTAAGATATTTTTCTGAATTTAATGAGGCCAACATCAACACGATACGACCACCTTTTTGATTATTGATTTTCGTAACAAATTCTAAACTTTCATTCACGTAATATTTTTGGAAGATGTTATCTGTTTTTAATTTAATAGCCCGTGTCGTAATGGTAAGTGCGTTGGACTGTCACGCTAGAGCCTGGGTTCAATTATCCATCCGATACTTAATGCTTGGCATGAGATGGTTGGACAAGCTGGTTGGTTGATATCGCGTGGACCAATGTAGAAACTGTCCACTTCAACAGGAATTCTTAACTGATAACTGACGAAAACTATCCTTCATGAGGAGAAAATTACTTTGTGAGGCCCGTCTTTGTAAATTGCATTGCCAACGACCATAATTAAATGTTGTTTCTCTAAATAATTCTTAGGTTATTTCAGCAGGCCAACTGGCTTTAAATGCTTTTATCACTGTCTCCTAATAGTATTAGGTGTACATGATCCTTTAATTCAATTGTGTTTGGAAGAAGATTATAATTGTAAATCAATTTAGAAAATCTACTTCTTTAAGATAAATGGTAAACAACCATATCTGAAGAACTTTCATCCCCAGTTAAACCCCAGAAAACCTATAAAACTTGTACTACTCGTACATCGATCGATTTATATAATACCTATTATTCTTGTTCTACTTTCATTTTTCATGATGGAGGCAGTTGACGAAGAAGAAGTAGCAAAAATATATAAATCCTCTTCTCTGCTTCTATATAAACTAAAGCCTTTTCAAAAGTCTAATCTCATTACTTGACGCGTTGGTTGTGGTGATGGTGACGTTGCACAGGATATGCAAGAAAAATACCTTGCACCAAAGAATGTTTTCTTTCTTTCCTCGCGTACTTTTGTTCTACTTTTTTATCTTGCTGGTGTACTTCAAAAAATTGAAAAAAAAAAAGATGTGGCAAGAAAATCTACCAAACACTATGAAGACGGCATGACATAAGTAAAGTCTGCTAACAATGCTATTTCACGCCGTTATTCAGTCCATAATTCTTATTCTCACCGTATTTTCTACGTCTTCTTCCTCTTTTTTGTATGATGGCAAACGGAATTCCTTCGCCTCAACAAAAAAATAGAAAAAAAAAAAAAAAAGGATTCAAAGAAAACTACAACTTGAAATGCTTAAATGTTTTCCTTCTTAGTCTTCTTCTTTTTAGCGCGGTTAGGTCCTTAAAAATAGGATTTGAGGCGGAATAAAAATGCGCTACGACTTATTGAGATTTATGTACCTGGTGCTATGCAGGGAAATGTAGGAATAAGGTTATCTCTATTTTGATACGAGCAGCTATCAAGGTTTATAAATAAAATCCTCAATACAGCAAACGATGATGTCAGACAGAATGCTTGACAGACTCAACCCTTCGTTAGGGCCTCTCAGCTGGAATCATAGACAATATCTTAAGGCAGGCTTACATATAAATGTGTCTCCTGATGAAAGATATCAATCATGGGGGCGCAGTGACGCGGAGGGGCGGAAGAGTATATATTTATCATTTAAGCCTTCAAGCGGGATATACGAGTGAGTAGTATAAATTTTATTGAAACACAAACGAAGGCAAGCTTTGAAATTTAATTAAAAAAGTTGACAATGCATTGAGAACTGGGTCAAATAATTGACAAACAACACACATCCTCTAGATACAGGAGAACATCAGGGTTTAGGGCGCTCGGGCTAACTTTCTCGCTCGCCAAGATAATAAATATACTTTTAGATTTTGTTGATGATGGCAGGGGGTAAATTTAATTATTATTCCTCTGTAGTCTTATGGTTCTGAAAGCAGAAGCAGCAGCACCTCTGCTGGTCCGCCCCGCCCGGCACCCCACCGCTTCCTACTAGACGGATGTCGGATGATGACAATGATGATCTGAAAGATACTCAAATGCACTTAAATAGGGAAACTTTGTCTTCTTGTGTTGATAAAATAATTGGAATGGCAGATATGTATACTATGACTTTGAGAGGTTGTTAAAGAAGAACCAACGTTGTCCCATCGTTGTCCCATCGTCCATCGTTCGTTCGTTGCTCGTTGGTACTGACTGACGTCCTTGATGGGTGCCTGTGCCTGTGCCTGATGAAGATTAATTCATAACATAAAACTAAATAAATGGCTTGACATAATAAGTAATTATATTTGTTTTTTCTTGTTAATGTTTTGTACTACTTAAAGATTGACAAGTTATATAGAAGCTTCTTACAAACAGAAGACACAAAACTTTTTGCCAAATAAAACCTTATGGGCAAGGAACGCTTTGTGTCCTGTAGAAAATGAAAGAGTTTAAGTTTGAACTCATAAAATAAAATTTCACGATTGTTAAAAATTCATCGCACCATGAAAAAATATTTAAGGGGCTTATAACCTCCTTTTTGAAGGTGTATTGATTGAGGCTTACCACTAGCTCATATAATATATTGTTAAATAAAGCACCTACCTATGTGTCTAAGAACTTCAAACTGATTTACTATTGAAGATAAATTTATTGAAACCGTCTCGATTTTTCATTTTATGTTGTTTAGAGGTCATGACATACAATAAAGAACATTATTATGGCGCACTTTAGAAAATCTGATAGGGGCAGTAAAATTTGCAATTAAGGGAAATACCGTACATTAATGAGGTTATAAAGTGAAAATCTATATTGACGATAAAAATAGCTAGGTAGTAGGTACAGCATTTTTTTATGATTATGTGGTTTTATTAAAGAAGTTTTAAATGATACCCAGCAAATGCCTTTCTATCGATTTAAAAGTCGCCTTCGACAGGACTTATAGAGATGAGTTCTATCAGATACTAGATGTCTAGTTTTCAAATATGTACCATGTACCTACCTGTCAAACTCGTCCGATTGTTAAAGATGACAATACAGAATTGTAGAATAACTAAGCGGTGGTTGCTGCGATTTTGAGGAGGTTGAAAAATGGAACAAATTGTGACTATCTGTGGCGACTGCTAAGAAAGTTTTTATCACATGTTTTAGGTTTTCTATAATTAAAACTTAAAATTAGCTTTAATATTTCTCAGTCTTATTGGATACAAACTTAAAAATAAGAAGTCTTCGTGTGTCAATTGTTTAAATTTGATCCGTTTTTATATAGGTGAATAAAATTGAAGGGTTTTGCTGTGTCAATTGCACATTGAAATTCCTTGCGTTAAGGAACCTATCCGAAACGGTGTCGACCTATCCAAAAATGTTCAGATACCTTGATTTGTTCATACAATAGCTTTTTTTTTTTCAGAAGGAATTACAACACAAATCTATCCAAATCGCTTTAGATACGATCTTGAACGCGAAAATTGCATTTTTTGAAGCAAATGTTTCATGTATACCTGGACTTAGGGCTGCCAGACGTCCTGATTTTGGCGGCACCCCAATATTTGAACTCTGTCCCGATATCTGTCCCGATTTACAAAATGTCCCGATTTTGTCCCGACTTTCCACTTTTACTTGCTATATAGGGCAATTATTAATTTTGTGTCAAAAACAAAATTCGAGGTTTTATGTCGGTCTTTTGTCTGTGCGTCCTGATTTATATCGAGCTAGAGAATTAGCGAATCGATGGATTTGCTTTAAATTTGGTGTAAAGTATTCGATGTTATTTCTTAGGAGTAAAATTCAATTTTTTGTTTGAATAGAACGGTCATACAAAAATTTCGGTTTATCAAGTTTTCTAAAAAAAAACTGCTGTAATGGTTTTGATAAAACTTCGTACATGTACTCCCTAGAACATTTTTTTATAACACTACATAAGTTTTTGCCAAAAAAATATCGAAGAACTGAAAAAAATTGTCAAGTTTTTTTTTATTCAGATTACCGGTTCCTTACTTGTTTTGAGATATTCCCGAATATCTCATTATTGGCTTTTTTTAAATTGTCAAAATTGTGCAATTCGGTAGGTACTTCTAAGTTAGTTAATATAGGTCAAATTTTAAACAGCCTAATATTAAGGGTTAAGCATGATACTTTAACAGTTTTCTAATTTAAAACAGTTTAGTAAAATTGTCTTAATTTTAAATATTTTTGAACTTGTAGACCACGTCCAAAAAAGTGCCGATTGTGCAAGAAATTCGCAAACATACCTCATTTTGTCATTTAGAAACGGTAAGAGTGGTGACATATGGATTCAGTACGATACTCAATAAACAAAATAGATTATAATTTATGTAAGTAAAGTGTTATGTTATGAGATAGTACGATGATAAACTCGTTTTAAATTCGTACTAAATCGACTAAAATTTTGCGCCATTGTATTTAAGATTTGTATAAATAAATTTTTTTTTAAAGTCCCGATTTGTCCCGGTTTTTGGGCCCTGGCGCGGAGTCCCGATAGTAACCAAATTAAATCTGGCAACCCTACCTGGACTGCTAGTGCATTGAAGATGGTTTCACCGATTAAAAGCGGCAACAGTACATATTGTGGCACGACGAATGTTTCGCGTTGGTTTGGAAGAGCCTTAGGCGGGGAAGACACTATCAAACCTGTTTGACAAATCTGTTCACGTTTGATAGTGTGTAATCTCTGTTTGACAAACATGTTCTGGGTTCAAACATTTTTTGATACTGTTGAGTTTTTGACATCAAACAGGTTTGATAATGTGTACTCCGCTTTAATCCATGATTATTGAAACTGGGAAATCGTCGAATGTGTTTATTGTTGATCAAATTGTTTTCAAAAAATTTAAATTATGAGTACCTTATCATGGATATCGCTAATAAGCCAATTTTGGTTGATAAGCGTAAGTTAATTAGAGCGTGTGAAAGTCACATACTAAATTTAATCCACTGTGAAAAAAACTGGCCCTAGGTCGTTTTCAAATTGCCGCTAGTGCATCGATTTTTTTTTTAAATAAGTGTTAAACAAAAATATACGAGATTAAAAACGCTTAGTATTAAAATCGGCCCTAGCGAGGTTTTCGTCAGAACGGAAAATAATGATTTAAGCTTCAAAGTATTTTTCGACAGTCTGAATCCTGTTGAATACTTCGTGTGTTCGGTGTTTTTCTTTTTTTTTAATATTGTTTCTGATATGTATATGTAAGAACAAAGCCATAGCAGATGTTGAATTATTTTCTTCGCTAACAAGTGAGGATTTAATGAAAAATAGTTGTACCCAATTATTAATACCACTAAGGTGTGACTTTAAAGGATTTATGAGGAAGACAAACTTTTACGACCTGATGATTTTGACATAAAAACATTTTTGAAAACCGATATTTATAATTTTAAAGCATACACAAATACTCAAAAAAAGTGGTGTAAGTATCATTTAAAAAAATTAAAAAAAATTGGAAGTGTTTTTGGAAATAGAAGCTCAAAATCGAACAAAAAAAGTCTATGTGTTCGTGGACCTGTCACCTATAGAGCAAAAACATTAGGGCAAAAATGTAGATCAACATTTTGTATTTAATTAAATAACAATTTCAAGGACCTTGGTGCTTCATTTTACTGAGGCTTTCTCATAAAAAAATAAGTTCTAAATGGAAATAAATAAATTGCACGAATGGATCGCAGTTAGAAATTGAATTCTCGAAAAAAAAAAAAATTATTTTTACGAAATTATTTATTCTTATTTAAACATTGGAGGACCTCCCGTATAAAATTTTTGATTAAAAACCGAGTGTTTAAAACAAGATAAAAAAAATAATGTCGTGTATTCTAAGAAAAAAATTGTTCTACAGTGGGCCTATCTCCAATTTTGATATTATTTATCGGAGATTTAAGAAAAGTCTTATTTTGGTGTACCCTGACCCATGTTAACGGTAATTGCGCTGTTGTTAATAATGATAGAAACTTTGCTTAGGCCTTTATTTTTAGAAGAAATACCAGCCTTTGTAACTGTGTTTAAATATATATCTTATTTTGGTCTTAAGATATTCAGTTTTTAGCTTGTTCCATTTTTCCTGCCCATGCTAATTTTTTGACTTTGGGATCAATTTTTTCCAAAAACTGCGTAATCAACATGATGTTTTAATAATTTTTTTGAATGTATCTAACAAAACTTAAAACAAAAGTCAATAACAAGTTTGTCGAAAAACCCATAGATTTTATGATAATTTGGAAAAACAGCGGCAGGTTAAAATTAAAAAATAATGTTTTTTTTAGCTTTAAGCTCGAAAAGCTATGAATAAAATTGATATGTGTGGTTATCGATAATTTTTATTTTATGTGTGAACTAAAACAATTATAACAGGTGTTCGAATGAGTCCTCTTTGATTTTGTATGCATGCTAGAGCCCGTTGCCGTATTTCGCTGATATTGATATTAATGATTTTAGCTACTGCCTCACTTCTGAGGACGCTCTGCGCATGCGCTCTTCTAATTTACTTTAGGTTGCTATTTTGTTTGAATAAATGATTTATTTATTTCTTCCCCATACAAAAACATCCAATATTGTAGGGTCAGGTGATCTAACGATTACCGATTACTCTTCATCTTGTCAATTTTTAACCTCTCGAGCAAAATGGGCTGAAGCACCATCAAGTAAGGAATAAGACGAAGCTAGTTGAACCTACGGAATGTCTTCCAATAGTTCTGATAAATCATTTTGCAACAACTGCAGATAGTTTGTAGAATTCAACTTAATTGGCTACTAAAATAAGCATTTAAGTATTAAAACCAAAAAATGTCAGTGCACCCATTATAACTGGTTTAGTAAAACACATACTTAAAAGATTATCTTAAACCACACAAATAATTTTTATTCATAGCTTTTCGAGCTTAAAGCTAAAAAAACATTTTTTTTTTTTTTTTTAATTTTACCTGCCGCTGATTTTCCAAATTATCATAAAATCTATGGGTTTCTCGGCAAACTTTGCCTGACTTTTATTTTAAGTGTTGTTACATACATTCAAAAAAAATATTAAAATATCATGTTAATTGCGCATTTTTTTGAGAAAATTGACCCCAAAGTCAAAAAATTAGCATGGGCAGGACAGAATGGAACAATCTAAAAACTGAATATCTTAAGACTGAGAAAAGGTACAAGATTTATTTAAACGCAGTTACAAAGGCTGATATTTCTTCTAAAAATAAAGGTCTATACGAAGTTTCTTTCATTATTAATAACAGCGCAATTACCGTTAACAGGGAGCGCTATGATATCTCGCAAACTAAAATCTCGAATAACGAAATCTCGCATTTTTTTAAAAATCTCGAAATACGAAATCTCGCAAACTCATAAACCCGCTTTTCATAAACTCGCAATAACAAAATGTCGCTTTTAACAATCTCGCATTTACATTTCACAGCCAAAAATCTCGCAAACTAAAATCTCACATTAACACGTGAAGTTGGAAAATTCCGAACTGAAAAATAAAATCTTGCGAATAGAAAATGAAAAATCAGAGGCCTATAAAAGGATATAAAATCCTTGAACCCGATACGCCGGCTAACCAAAGTACGTTTTATTGCAAATAACTGAAAACACACCAACTGACAACATAAGCGCCTGCCTGGCGACTAAGCATACCCTAAGCGGAGCGACAGTCGCATGTGCGGGACAGAGGACCCGAAAAGGGAGTTAAAATCCCTGAACCCGCGAAGCGGGCCACCCAATGTACTGTTTATTGCACATAAACAGAAAGCACACCAACTGACAACATACACAAACAAAAACCCTAGTATAACGTAATTTATACAAGTCCTTTCTGTTTTTTAGATTTTAGTTTGCGGGTTTTTGTAATTGCGAGATTATGAAGAGCGGGTTTCTGTAATTGCGAGATTTCGTATTGCGAGATTTCGGGTGCGAGATTTTAGGTTGCGAGATTTCGTAGCCAACCCGGTCAGGGTACACCAAAATAAGACTTTTGTTAAATCCCCGATAAATGATATTTATAGGTAAAAAACTTTATATATAATTGCTTCTTCATATAAACATATGAACTATAAACTTCCATTTTCCCTAAGTTTTCGTTGAGGTTATTGAATAAAATAAAAAGCATTTCGTCATTTTTTAGGGAACAGATTTCTCTTTTTCTACCTTGATTACTTTTAGGGGGGACCCGAAAGAAGTTCCAACTTTGCCAAAATAAGCGCCCCCTTATATACATAGACATATATACAAAGTATGCCACTTGAATTGTTTAATAAAAATGCATTTGTGGTCAAAAATCCTTCGGCAGATTTTCTAAAAAATATTTTTTGAATATAAATATTCTAAAACATTTTCTACCGTAGGTACCCCATTCGAAAATTCCTTACACATGAGTAGATTTTGCTTTATTCGTCCGATCGATGATGGTGTAAAATGCACACTTAAAAAAATTAATAAACACATCCCTCATATATTCAACTAGTATTATTTCTGAAATCTCAGCTTTTGCATTTGAATTCTTTAAAACGTTTTCAACTTTCCTAAAGTTCAAAAATCTCTGTGAAGTTTATTCAAAACAAATTATCTTTTTATCTTTTATACCGTTGAGTTGGTGTATGTATATTCAATTCGTTGACTTTGTTCTGGATCTTCGCACCTTATTTGTGGGATATTTGCAAAAAAAATCTTAAAGGTCAGCAATTGGTCAAAAAAGTTCAATTAGTTTCAGCAACTGGTCAGCTATAGAACAGTAGTAAATGAGGTGGTAAAAGTTTCTATGTTTGACCTTAAAAAATCATTAAAAAAATGTATGACTGACCTCTATTACTATATCTTATACCGTTTATGACCATTTAAAGTTACATTTTAAATGGCATAATTAATTTTTTAATGCCCGTAAATAAGGTGCTAAAATTCTATACTGTATTCTTTATTAAAAAAAAAATTATGGCTGAACAATTACTGAAACTAGCTGAGCCTTAATGACGATTTGGTGGCCTGTCGAATGATATGTACATTTTGTTTCCGAATATCTAAAAATAATGTTAAAATTCTGTCGTGACTTTTCCCTTATTACGAATTCAAATACACACCTACATCCTACATTAAGAAATCACAATAGGAAAAGGTGTATAAGGTATAACCAACATGAAAACTAAATACCCTGAATTCACCACTGGAAAGAAGTTCTCTTAATTTTTTTTTTTAAATAAATCTTGAAAATAGTTAATTACTCTTTTGTTCTAAATAAAGAAAAATAAATCTTGAAAATAGTTAATTACTCCTTTGTTCTAAATAAAGAAAATCAAATTGTATACAAATCATCTCAGAACAACCTTCTGACGTAAATCCTACAGCTTATAGGTGCCTCTACGTCTACAATCATGCTAACCGGAGATTCAAGAAAATGTCTAAACAAATGACGTGTGAATCATTACCTATTCTGCCATCACCCAAGAAATCCCATTAAGATAATTTTTCTTGATTACATTTTGAATTCAAAATCTAATTTTCCCAGACACGCAATCAAAATCGCACAAAAATTTGCACGCATCTTCAGTTAAAATCAAGTTTTCCCACGCAATCTGTGCAGAAACCTACGTATTATTGTTAATGAGTATGTTTGACTATTCAGACAAATAAATTATTATAAGCTCTTGATCTGCGTTTTATTATACGTGCAGACTAAAAATATAATTTGGGCGGGTGCAATTTGTATTCGAATCGTTAAACCAATTTTCAGAAAATCAGAAATCTCTCTATAAAAATCAAACACCTACTATTATTTACCTATACTCGTGTAAGAATCACACGAAATGACACACTTATAGACATCCCAATAAATGTCGACTTTAACATCAGTGTGGTACAAGAGGATCAGAACATCAGTATTTGGCAACGTTTACCCCTATTTGGTCCACATTGCACACACTTGCTCTCTTAAATCAGTCTCCTAAAATCAGAATTTTCATGTTTTGACTCAAGAAACACTTGTTCGAAATTATCTGCACGTCACTGTGTCTATGGTATTTCAGGTGATAAAGATATGCCTTGTGCCTTGCGATAAAATAACAATAAGACGTCGGATTACGTTGTTAACTTAATTTTATGTCTGCTTAGCATGTTGTACGCCCACATTTTCTTAAATTCCGAAACGTATAGAAACTGACCTACGATTCTATCGCACGGAATTCGTCGTCCCCAACAAGAGAAGACATTAAAATGTTCCTTTTCTTGTCAATTTGGAAAAACATTTAGCTATAAAATTTTAAGAATCATTAAATTGTCGCGTCGCCATCGTCGTCGGTCACGTTGTTGTTGTTGTCGTCCAAAGAAGTATTTCAAAAGATTGGACAACTAATTTTAATTGCATTTTTGGGTGAAGATGGCGCGGCGAGTGGTGTGATGATTTTGGTGTTTGGATGGCATTCGTGATGATAACAAAAACACAAGTGGTTATGACAGATGTTTTGTGGGTGCAGAAACAAACTCACGACAAAATTCACATTCACAATCTTGTATTTATGATTTTTGAATTTTCATTTTTCTTGTGCTAATTAATTTAAGTTTGGAAATTGCATTGAAAAATTGTGTCGAAATTGAAATTTGGTTTGCAATTTTCGTAATTGAATTTCAAGTACAAGTTGTTGAGAATTTAATATGCAAATTATAGTCAAGACAAGACGGATATGAAATGCTCTGGTGTAGTGATGGGATGGGATTTAATTTTTCTAATTGAACCAATTCCTGAAATATATCTTTTCTATTTGCATTTTCTCAGAAATTGTTCGATTTTTTTCATCAGTTTTTTTATTGAATTTATTAATAAAAATTTTATTTTTGTTATTGGTTTATTTTTTGTTGGCAGTACTGGATGGAAAATTGAATTAAAGCGCAGATGTTTAGCTTCGGCGGAGGCGGCGTTCTTTTCCAGGAAAAACAGGGTTTACGGCAGCTGAATAAACAGGGACAACAACAACAAAGCGCAGAGGCAAATAATTAAATAATATGCTTAGTAGGTCATGATAAATTGATATGATAACCATATCAACTACCATTAAGGCAAACTCAGTTGGGACCACATTCTCATGGAAAAATATGTCAAGAATACCCATAAATTGTGGAGTGATATGAAGAAAGCATTTCTTTAAATTTGATTAGACTACATGGAAGTATGTAATTGTTAGGGGGAGGGGCAAAATTGGATTTTATAGAATTAATTTAGAGCTTGTTAAAATCGTATGCAGACTATTTCCAAACCAATACAAAACAGAATTCTTTATTTACTTAATCGCCACTTATGCATACGTTTATGTTGTCACTTCAAACTTTCGATCAACAAACAACTTATGATCCGGGATTCATATAGTAGGTTCAACTGTCCGTCCGACCGACCGTCTGTCCGCCCATCCGTCCGATTGCCCATCCATCCGTCCGACCGTCCGTCTATCCATACGTCCCTCCGTCTGACCGTCTATCCGTCCGTCCGTCCGACTGTCCGTCCGTCCATCCACCTGTCCGTCCGTCCGTCCATCCATCCATCAATGCCTCCTACCGTCCGTTTGTCCGTCCGTCCGTCCATCCGTCCGTCCATCCGACCATCCCACCGTTCGTCCAACCATCCGATCGTCCGTTTACCCTCTAACTTAACGTCAACTTTGCAGGTCAACTTTCTCAAAAATGTAGAGAAACAATCTGACAGTGGATAAATATTTAAAGACTAGCCGACCCAGCGAACTTCGTTCCGCCCAAATTCGTTAATGTAATGAAAATAATAATTTCGAACCTGGCACCTGCTGCTTTATGTACATAGTTTGGCAATTCAAGTTTTGTATTCAAAAACTCAATTAAATACAATAAAAATAACTGAAGTATTACAATGTCGACTTGTTTAAATAAAACTGCAATGATTGACGTGTCGGCCAACCCGCTTTTTCACTGACTGAGAAGACAACATTTTTCGTTCTATTCTCGGGCGCGTTCACGTACAAAGTGGGATGTTTGCCGACACGTGAGCACGACAAAACTGTCACTTTAATGACATTTGTTTTGAGATTCTTCACAATCGAACGCGTTCCGTTACAAAGTTTCGGTGCATCAATTTCAAATTGTGTGACGGAAAGTCCGTAACGTCCAAGAAATTGCAAAATTCCGTGGGAAAGTTTGTGGCTACGTTTTCATAATGTCGTCGACGGATTTGAATGAATGTAACTCATCGATGAATTCATTTTAAATGACGTAATTCAAATGATCGACTTCCTTGTTTTTTGCATACAAATTCTCTTGTGGACTTAGCTAATTATGATCAGCATAATTCTAAGCGATATTCGGGAAAGCATTCGTGATGCTGGCAAAAATTCGCTGGAAATTCAATAAGGCCGGTGACTGAGTCAACTGAAATCACGACATTTCCCATTTCCAACTACATCAATTGCCTTAAGAACTGTGCATCGGACTTGTCATTTCGTTAAGCATCTCGTGTGTTTGTTTTCAATTACAATTTATTCACATATTTTCATAAAACCGATACCTTCAGGCAAAAGTGTTCAATTCATCTGTAGGAGTTGATCTTTGGAATGACAGGCACCGTATGACAGCATAATCATTGCTCCACCGAAACGTATTTCATCATTTCGTATATCATTCAACATGCGGTTCAGGGCTTCCAATACGCGTTTGTAAGCCATTGTGAACTCGTCTTAGGTGTTAATGTTACATGTTGCTGCAAAACTTTCGCCTTCGAAGAATTCTTTGAAATTTTACATTGTTTGTTCTTCATCCATTTGCAGATATAATAGTTCAAACGCCTTCAATCCCCTTAGAGGCGGTACCAAAGCAATCTTAGATCTTCTACGAATCGTAGCCAATATCAATGAAAACACGAATGTTATTTTTTCGAATTCGAAGAATATGCCACCATTTCCGTTATTGACCACCATTTCATCGAACATCTTGACTCAATTAGTCTCGACCGAAATCAATTTCTCTCTCCATCCCGATTAAATGCAAAGAGAGGTACAAAAAACCGGATCTTCCCAGATTTTCAATATTCCTGGAAATTTCCGAGATATTCCTACATAGTGTCCTTCCTTACGCCATTACAAATCCATCAACTTAAAATCGTGAAAATCAAACGATCTGTTCTCGAGTTATACTGCTGAAAAAAGAAATGTGCGCCTACATCTGTTGGGAATATTCCGACTTTTTTTTCCTAAACCTTCGCGTAGTAATTTCAAACCAAACCCACAGAAGGAAGTATCCAGTTTGGTCCAGTCCAGTCCGGACTACGGCCTTAACCAACAAGCCCTTCCAGCTCAGAATGGACTACGGCCCCAAACAAACAAGCCCTTCCAGCCAGCTCTGTCCCTAGCAAGCCGCTTTCAGTTGCGCTCACCAAGTTGGTTGAGGCCGTTCTCCACCTATGCGCGCCACCTGTTTTTGGTTCTTTCGCTGCTGCGTAAACAATCGGGGAAGGAATCGAAGACTCGTCGGGCAGGTGCGTTGCTCTCTATACGCTCCACGTGCTCCAGTCATCTCAGCCGTTGTATTTTTAGCTCTTTGACCAGGTCAACGTCGCTGCATAACCCGGGGCTATAGAGCTAATTTTGTTCAACTTTCTCAAACATTTATATAAACAACCCGAGAGTGGATAAATATTTAAAGATAATTATTTGCGAATTTTTTACCAAGAAAAAATATTACTTTTTTTGTTTCGCTTGCGAGATACAGGGTTACCTGCTAACTTAGCAGGTCAAATTTATCAAAAATGTAGATAAATGCAGCAAACCCTGATATTATTCATTACATTCCACGAAAATCAATTTTCAAATTCAAAAACAAAGAATAAATAAGACATTGTGTGCTAGCATAAGACTCTAAGGCGGATGAGGTTAATTTATGCCGCTATTAAACCTCGAATCCTAAGACCATATTTTGTCCTTTACTAAAAGAAAAACAATTCGATTATATCTTGCCAAAAACAAAATTCAAAACTGTTTTCCATTAGTTAGTTATACCTTTAAATTGCAAAAATATAGTTTCAATTTTCAAGGAGAAACACACGAAGTTTATATCTGCAACAACCTTGGTCATCCAAATGCTCAGTCATGAATATTTAAATAAATCGATTCAAACGACAAAGTATACCATGTCCAGGAATGGAATATACATAAGGGCAAACAGACAACTGAGCTAAGGCTAATTTGTCCTTCAAAAAGACTCTACTAGCGAACACTGAGAATTTATAATTATTTAATTTTTTTCTTAGCTATTAAATGTTTTTTTTTATTATATTATGTTTTTTTATTATTACAAATTAAAAATTTGTGCCTGATTTAATATCAGAAAGTCACCATACAAATTCCATCACTTCGATGCAGACACAATTTTGAACACAAAACCATGACGCCTAATAGAGCTGTATGAAGTGGGCACCCCGAACTTAAAATTTTTGGGAGGGTTCGGGTTTATCGGAATCGGTTGTCCACCGTTTCTCCACGTTTGTCCAAACAAACAAATCGTTTGCCCACCCTCAGGAAAAAAGTTATTAAGCCTTTTTATTATAGCAACTCCCCAAAATCAAAAATCTTGTTTACAGCCCCCAATACGTGAGGGGGATGAGACTAAGTGCGTTCGTTTGTCCACCGGCTGTTTTTGATTATTCACCAAAAATAATCGTTTTTCGACCCTTAGTTCAAAGTTGTTTAATATTTCTAGAAGAATTACTGATACAAGCCTGAACTAAAACACAAGATTCCGTTATAGACTGAATCCGACCCTGTTCATGTACCAACATGTCCACTTCCATTCTGCACACGTATTTTATATAAAGTTGACATAGTCATAAAATCCCCAAAATACATTTCGCGGAAGCACTTTGCCAAAATCAATACTACTACATCGTGGCTGTTACACCACTGGCACTGCCATGTTTTAAATACAGATGACAATAATTACTGTTGGCACAGACGAAAATGGAAAGTTAAATTTTTGTATTTAATTTACCAGAATGACACCCTCTATATTGTCCTCGTGCAATGTGTGTTGAAGGCTTAGTGGAATACTATTAAAATCAATGGGACCCAAAAACAAATGTGTCTTATAATAGACTTGTTGTCTCCAAATAATAGTACTAAATATATGTATATCGCATTTTGGAAATGTTCCAAGGGTAAGGAGCAGTTGTTACATATTTACAATAGGTAACATAGCTATAGGGTATTTTTTGGATTCGTAAAAAGAAATCGAACTAGAGATTTCAATGGAACCTTACATAACGGCATAGAGAAGATGATTAATGTGCAACAATATACAGGATGATTCACCTAAGATGTGACAAAAAGCTTGAGCGTGTAGGTTTCGTCGTGCCAAGAATCAAATCGTTTGCCCGGGTGAGGAGGGTGTATTCCCCATCCCGCCTAAATGAGGGGGAATAGACCCTCCACATGATTTTTTTTCTGGTCCCGACTAAACCTACACGCTCAACCCATTTGTCACACCTTAGGTGAATCACCCTCTATATTATGTATGTCAGTATAAAAATATAAATACTGAAGCGATTATAAGGTGCAAAGTCGTTCTAGAGACGAAATTAATTTTATTTAGTTTAAAATATAATAGGGTAGGTAGGTAGAAATGGCGACCACGGGCAGTCTAGCCCATAGCCCAATTAGCGCTGAAGTGCGCTGTTTGATACCATAACTCGTTTGAACCTGTGGATGGAATTGAAGAGAGAGAATATGGGCATATCCTCAGGATATCGTTCCTTTTTATTTGAGTTTAGAATAGGATTTTGTTGTAGCGTTTAGCACAATCATCAGAAAGTGGATCACTCAATCAACCATATCAGCAGCCGCACCCGCACCATCAACAGTTAGCCCACTAGGCAGTTCGTTGGCTGGCAGTGGAGCGTCCACTGATCTGATTGGATGATCATCCGGCCGCTGTGCAGCACAAACCCCCACCAACAACCCTAGTCCACTATCTTGTGATCATAGGGAATCGACGGAAGGTATAATGCAGAAGTAGCCGAAATTTGTCCTAGAGCCATTTCGTCGCGTTGAGAAAAGAAATCAAGTCTTTGATCTTCATTTCAGAAAGTTCGTCAATGTCGTCAAAGAATGCTCTTCCGAGTGACTGTTTTCTAGCTTTGGCCAGAGCAGGGCATTTGCAGAGGAAATGAACTACTGTTTCCTTTTCCTGCTGGTCCTCACAGCTCCTACAGTGAGTATTGTGAGCTATGCCCAGCTTCGCTGCATGCTCTCCTATTGGTCAGTGTCCGCTACAGGTTGCAACTACCCTGGCTATGTCTTGGCCTGGGTCTGCGTATTAGATCAATTGTTCGGTTCTTGTCATAGGTGGGCCAAATCTTCCTAGATATAATACAGTTTGATAAACTGCTCCACCTACGGTTTGCTTTAGTAAGATAAATTGAGAGATTGTTGCCCTTCATAACTCCAAGCGGAATGTTGACTCTTTCCGCAAGTGAGCCATGAAGGGCTGAACCTTGCCTGTCCAGCTCGTCAGCCCGTTCATTACCCTCAATGCCACTGTGACCCGGGACCCAGATAAGAGTGACATTGAGGTCAGTGTTCAGACCCGCAAGTTCATTCCGGCATTGCTTGACTGTCTGTAATAATAGCTGCATTACGGTTTTGGTTTGGATCTGCTTTAAGTAACTTGCAAGCTTCCCTGATTGCCAGCAGTTCAGCTTGAAAGACGCTAAGGTCAGGTAGCCGAAAGGACCTAGATACATTTAGAGACTCAGAGAAGATTCCTGCACCAACGCTACACTCCATCTTTGAGCCATCAGTTGTGTCGAAATTTTTCGTCACGACGTTATCATTCCAATCCTTCCTGGATGGAAATTTAACTTTGAAATCCTTACTCATACTCATTGTAGGGGTGCGGTAGTCAGTGGGAGTCGAAAACATTTCCATTGGAATCAAGTCTGTGATATTGCTGTGACCATAGAGCTTGGCAAACCAAGAGTTTGATTCTTTAAGTCTCAAAGCGCTGCAAAATACTAGATATTTAATATGTAAATCAAGAGGTAGAAGGTGCAGAAAAACACTTAAGGCATCAGTCGGGTAGGATCTTATAGCCCCTGTCGTGCCAATGCTAGCAGTTCTTTTAACCTTCCTAAGTCCTTAAAATATAATAGTTTTTTACAAAATATTATAGTATTTTACATATAACCGTTATAAAAAAAACACATTGATCTCAAATCAGGTCTAATCCTTTTTAGTTCACATTTCAGGTAACTTTTTGTTTATTTTTCATGCTCATGTTTTTTTTTTTATTAAATAAAGTTACGGTTATTTATTAGTTATTTCCATTCCTGTCGACAGGCGCACACAGGAATGGTTGCGAGTTGTTAGTCACTAGGCCCTGGATCCCCACGAGCCGTTGCGCCACCCAATTTTTTTTTTTTTTTTTTTATCTATTTATTTTTATGGGTTAAAGTCGAAATTCTGTACGGTCAAAATTCTGTTTTCAAAATTCTATATTAAAAAAAAAAAATCTTTTTGATAATGTAAAAAAACTACCGCACTTTCTTTAAACCGAATGAGCATTGTTGCAGAAATACAGCCCGTTTTTTATGCAAACCAAACATTTCCACAGTTTAAAAAAAAAAAGTGCTAGCGATCACAAAATGTTTTATTCTGTTCCAAAATATAATTGAGATTTGTTTGAATTTAGAATTTATTATAGGGAACAAGATCTCCCCCGGATTTTTTCTTCCGTATGATACTCTCCAATTGTAAACAATTTTCGAAAAATTGAAAAGCCCCCAAGGAAAAAAGTAAATATCGTAAATATATTTTTCGGAGGAATATTGAATATATTTCCCTGGAAAAAAAAACTCGTTGGAGAATTTTTAAAATGGAAGCATATTACGACCTTTATTTTGAAGGTTTTAAATTTTTTTAATTTGATCTATAGCACAAGTTTTGGGTTCATGTCATAATAAACATCAACATTTTAATCAAATCAACCATCAATCAGTCTGGGATCGGCAAGCGGCCGGGAGGCGGCGGCGCTCGCGGCGGTTAAAGGTTTGGCCTGTTTTTGAAAAAGCACTGGTGGAGAAGCCAAGAAATGTGAATGACATTAAATTTAAAAAAATGCGCGTGTAACTCAGTACTCGTGGCGGAAGTGAAACTTCTTTGGTGATCTAAAAATCTCGATATGTATAGGGATTAAGCTTATATATGCGTAAAACGTAGCTATGTGTTCTTTATCAAAATGATCGATGGGTTGGGGTTGTAAACTTGAAAATTAAATAATAACGGTGAAAATTTAAAGTAAAAAAAGGTGAAAATTTAAAAGATATAAACCAGTTTATTGGATTAGGTTTTCCGACTATTTCCAAAAATTCCTATACTCAAAATTTCTGCAAAATCAAAAATTTGTATATGACAACTTAATTTGGTTTTATTTATTTTGCAACCATATACAATTCAAATTTTTAGCAGGCTCTCCTGATTCAATTCAATTTTTTGAAATTAACCTATTTTGAGATAAAATGTTTAAAATAATTTATATCTCCATACCAGTAGGAGATTGATACAAATCTTAAACTAGTAAGATTCTTAGAATTTCATTACCTATTCACCAAAAAATTTTCAAAACTCTAGCATTCTAATTGAAGAAATTAGAAAAAAGACATACAAAGACATTTTCCCTTTTATCTGCTACAATAATATAGATTATCAAAAAATCCAAACTTATTGCACTATTAAATATACTAGCCTATAAATACAACTTTTTGTCTTTTACAATACATCCCACCACTTAGCTAATCAACGATCTCAGCGTTGCACATGTGGCGTTACATTTTTTCGTTTCACAAAAATTTAACCCTGAAATTTCACTCTCAACGCGCCCAAAGAAGCTTTTCAAAAAGGAAAAGCAATTCTGAAAAATAAGAAAATTAGGCGGATTACCTAAGTAACATTTAGTATGTCTGTCAAGTTAGCACTACCATTTCAAAATTTAAACTAACTGCTTGACAGTTCGAGTTAACACTACCCACCCTAAACAAAATTAAGGTGCCAAAGATTGTTGTGAGTTTGTCGTAAATTTGTCGTGAAAGATAAAATTTTGTACCACTTTTATTTTCCAACGAAAACCCTAACACTCTAAAATCGCATTTTTTTAAATATATCTAGCTCTCCCAAAACCTTTTTCCCAGATCTGTTTTTCTTATGAAATATGTTTAAACAATTGGCCTGTAATGTCTTTAAGTAAAATGTGCACTTAAATAATTTATCGTGCCTTTTTTTCTCAATGAAAATCACCTTTTTATAACAAAAAGCATTTTTTGCAAAAAAAAAAATGCGGCTGTTTGGTGAAACCTTTTTGTTTGACCAGATATTGGCCCATTCAGCTAGATTTATTGAAAAATTCGATTTAAGAAGGTTGGGGGTCTTTTGATTTTTTTTAGATTTTTTTCTTTAGCGACAAATTCACGACAATTATTAGCATTTTTTTGAAGTGGTAATGCTTACTTGACAGACATGTAACATATCCTTTTTAGGAAACTATTTAGTTTAATGTTCATAGCTTATGATATGTATTTTACGGTGGTTATCTAGAAATATTTTTTCTTAATTTTTGTATAATAAAACTTTATAAATAGATAATCAAAGAAGTTTTTGTTATGGAAATTCTTCTCCGAAATTCTGAATTTGGACATTAAAAATATTTTTGAAAAACAACATTTTGGATATAAAAAATGTTGGATACCGAATTTCGGATAAACAGAATTTTGAAATACAGCATTCTGAAATTTAGAATTTTGGTCATACAGTATTTTCAAAAAGAAAAAAATCAAACCGAATTTTGAAATCTAGAATTTTGACCCGCTCCTAGAAAATTCGTAAATTCAACAAAAGTTTAGAAGTTAAATTCTCAAATTTAGCTAAATTTTTGAGTCACACCAAACATCATGCTGAAAACTGACTAGTGTGCCATATTCAAAAACAAGATGAAGAATCTTAAATATTAAAATTACTTATGTTTTAAGTGGAGTGAATGAATATAATTCAATTGGTTCTTCATGAGCCGTTGTGCCACCCGATTTATTTATTTATTTTATTACCAAACAACCATATTTTATTTAAAAAATCTTTATTCCACAGGTCAAACGAGTTATTGTATCAAAACGGCACATTACAGCGTTAATTGGGTCATCGAGCGAGGATGCTTGTGGTCGTCATCTCTACCTACCTACCATTTATTTTTGAAATTGCCTTCAGGTTTAAACCAAGGACAATATGTAGATCGCTTCTCATTGCCCCTCTAGAAGAATTTTTTATCCTTTTCCTCCATCTGTTCGTGCCGCAAATTCAAAATAATAATGTAATTTTTTTTTACGAAAAATCGACATTTTTCGAGTTTTTTTTTTCATTTAGCTTTTATTTGCAATTTTTATTTTGTATGTTTCCTTTTCCTGGCTTCAATTTTTGATAAGGTATTTCTGGACGACCTTAACGAACTAATAAAATAAATGACTTGATCTCTTTCTTTAACGTAACGAAATGGCTGTAGGATTGACTATGGTTTCTTCTGCACCACCTTCCCTGTCGAAATCCTGAGACTGCGAGCAAGCGACTATAGGCCTATGAAAGGAGCTCATGGTGCACATTCACACAGTTGCATCGTTTTCTCATCAGTACCATGGGACTGCAACTTGCAACTTCGATGTCCAAACTAAATACAAGCCTTGTAGAAATAATAACTTATAGAAATTCAAAAATGGACCTTATAGAAGAAAAATTGTTGTTGGACAGCTGCCTAAGCATTTTCCTTTTTTAGTTCATATAGTAGGGACTTAGTTGTCAGAATAAGTTTGTTTCTTTTTCAATTCAGAGCATAATCTCAGGAAAAATAAAATTATATGTTAACGAGTAAGCAAATCTAAAAAAAAAATTAGCTATATTGGAAAATTTGGGTTACTTAACCGCGATTCCATTTTTACAATGTTTCCATTGTTATAAAATCAGATAAATTTTCAATTGAATTACTTTTGATACAGATTTTTGTGTGTAGGTATTTCCGCAATTTTTTTTTATTCCCTTATTATTTTAAACCAAAAATTGATTTCAGAAATCAAATCCAGTGAAGAGAGAAAAACCAAAATTAAATTTCAGCAAACCGCGCCGAAATTTAGCTGCCTATACCGGATCCCTCAAACTCACTCTTTCCGAAATAATCTTGATTCAAAAAATTGCTATAGTTGAGTTGGACTAGCCGCAGAGTTGGTGGTGTGGTGCAGCATTATTGCAGTACCTACGTATTCGATGGGTGAAGCTTGTTTAGATTAATTTATGAATCCACAAAAACAGAGACATATCTATCCTCGAATGCGCACCGAATCACTTGCAAAATTTCCAAACACAAATGCGGTTTCATTTAGATCCCCTTTCGCTGGGGAGTTCCTTTTGTAGTAGAAAAACAAATGTTGTTTCCAAAGCACGAAATTCCACAAAAAGGTATTCTGATGCGCTTTATATTCCGGTGATATTGTAGCTATACCGGGAATGATAGATAGGGAGGGGTGGGTGGTTCACGGCTGATAAACGGAACACAGAAAACACCACACTAAAATTGTATGTTTGAACTAAGGTGAAATATTTCCGCCCTGTGCATTTTGTTGAAAATTTAAATTCACACTCCCCCGCCCTCCACAGCAAAACTTATAACCAACATCCGTTTCAATTTTGTGCGGATTGAATTTTGAAAACACAACACTCAAAGGAAGAGACACACACCGACCGACAGCGAACACCACCGACACGATGCAAAACACATGCCCCAATGACTTCAGGGCCAAATCTGAAAATCTGTTAAATCTGTGAATTTGTTTTCATTTAATTATTCCATAAACTACGAAGGTATGTTTTGGGATGCACAGCACAGTGGTACTGTTTCCTTTTTCCAACTCATAGTTAAGGTTTAAATAACAAAATTTGTCCACCCATACCCTGCATCTAAAGCTATATAGATATTCAGATTCAGACCATCACACTCTCAGTCTCAGGTAGAGAAGAGAGTTTTTGGGGCTTAATTGCAATCAGAAAGTTGTGGGATTATTAATTAATTTTGGAAGCACACCATTGGATTATGGTTGGAGAAGAGAGGTTGCACAAAAAAGGTCAGGTTAGGGTACGAGTCCTTAAAATATTATGTTCCCACGAAACACAGCTATCTGTAATTGGGAATGGTTGTATTTATTTAAAGGAATTTTAGAATTTCCTTGCAGAAATTCAAAATAATAAACAAAAAAAAAACATTATGTATGGTAGGGTTCCTCAATAACTTTTTTTTCATAAACGGTTTTTTTACCGAGTTGACATAAATGGATTAATTGTTAATGCACTTTTTGAAATATGTTCTTCGTACCCCACGTGTTCTTTTTTTGTTTTACCTTACGCATGTAATTAAGGACATTTTTCTAAACATTTTCAACTTTTATATCTTGTTTGTTATATTGTGCCTGTTATAAATAAAGGAGTCAGTTTTGAAAGTAATTCTACTTTGCTCTCTCAAATTAATTTAACTCGAATCAGTAACTTTAAAAGTTAAAACACCTTTCATTCTCGTATTATTAGGCCCAGTTCACATGAGATTACACTACACGTTTTTTAGCTGTAAACATTTGGATGAATGGGCAGTGGCCTATACATTTACATAGAACTGTTCACACGATGATTTTTCTGCAAAAAACGTGTTCACCTGTAAAGTTCGGATGTTTACAGCTAAAAACGTGCGGTGTAATCTTGTGTGAACTAGCCCTTATTGTTTTCCTCTTGTTGACAACCGAAATGGTCAATTTGACACTTGAATGACTTTGTTAGAGCAATTAGTTCCCCAGTGATAAAACGCCAAAAAAAAAGGTATGATGAAAGTATGACGGCGCGGCGGTGGCCGTTGTTGTGTTGTCAAGATAGTATTTAATTAATTACAATGAAATGATCCACCTCAAATATATTTTTTTTATTAAAGAACTTCGCTTCCAATTGATTTCTTGAACTATAAAATAAATAAATCGGGTAGCACAACGGCTCATGAAGAACCAGGGCCTAGTGACTAACAACTCGCAACCATTCCTGTGTGCGCCTGTCGACAGGAATGGACGGGACCTACAATTTTATGCCGAATCCGAACGGCTAGACGGGAAGCACTTATTCGTGACAAGTGATACTCTTGGAGGATTTGTCAATTCCTCGCAAGAGGCAGTAGCCCTGAAAAAATTCAGTTTTTAGGTGGACGAGGCTGGGAAGCGAACCCAGACCTCCAGCGTGACAGTCGAACGCACTAACCATTACGCTACGGGCTACTTGAACTAGGTAGTATGAATTTATGAAAAAAAAAATATTTAATTTGGAACGTTTTTAAAAAAATTATATATATTTTTTGTAGGTATATATATTTTTTTTTTTAAACTTTGCGCGCACAAAAGGGATTATTATTACCCTTAAAATATTTACACAAAGTGCGAGCGTTCAGGAAATTGGAAATGGTTAAAAAGGAGATACCGATGATCATTTGTTTTGAATGTCTGAATACTGTAGTAAGAGGGAAACACAGAGCCAGGTAAAGTATTCCACATTCTTGTGGTTCGACTAAAGAAAGAATCTCTATACTTAACAGTACGTCCGAAGTTGGGCTCGAGAGTAAACTGATGGGCATTCCTAGAAGCGCGAGTATTACGGTTGAATTGTTTAAGGGGAGAAATGTTGAAAGAATTTTTAGGAAAAAAAAAATTTAAAGTCGTGATTAACATACAGATAAAACTTTAATTTAAAACAAATTTCATAATTCTAGTGTTGAGAAAAAATTAAATCAAAATAAAACATGTTTTTGAAAGTTTTGGTGTACAAAAAAAGATAATTTCAACTTAATCATCCAATACTGAGAATGTCAAAAAATGAAAAGTGGTTCTTGGTCAAGTAACTCCCGTTTTCGAAAAAAATGAGTTTGTTTTTAACAATTTCCACCACTTGTATATTGTAAAGTACTGTAATTTTTTGTTCTAGAAACATGATTTCTTCAAATATTCTTGAAAATATTAAAAATCACTTTTTACCAAGTTTCAAAAAATGTGTTACTTTTTCAAATTTGCATTCCGTTATATTTTTTTAAAATTAGTTTTTAACATTTTAAAATTTACTTTTTTTTTAAACGAGCAGATAGACCAAGCTAACGGTTAAAAAAAGCGATGTTGCGATGGCTTGTCTCTGAGTATAGAAAAAAATCGGCACGGCTTTAATTGTTGTGCGTCAGTCGCAGTTTTGAAAAACGCGATTTAGCTTATATCTCGAGAACGAGCGACGTATCGTACAATTATTTTTTATATACAGGGTGTCCCAGATCATAACCTTTTATACCGAATCATAACGGTTTTCGAGTAACGGCTATTTCGAAATTTAAAAAAAAAACTTTACTTTGAACCAGTTTTTTGCTCACCCTGTCCAAAATTGACGTTTGTTTTTTACAACTTTTACACTAAAACTTTAGCTAATAGTTTGATTTATTTTACCGAATAAAAAAATGTGCATTTACATCACCATTTGCCTACAAACTAACAGATAAACTCGAACTTTGACCAAACTTAATTTTTGACCTCAATCTTCTTAAGAGCTCTATGAATAAAATTCGTATGACACAATTCAGGTTTTATAAACTAAAGTCTTTAAAAACTAAAGATTATTTACGAGCTTTGATATACCATAAAGTTTATCGTATAGTAAACCATCATAAACTATCTACTATTTAACTGAAATATTTGAACTCTTCTTTCTAAAAATCTCTACTTCCATTGACATAGTTCATAAGTATAATTTATCCCTCACAACAGTATTTGCATTATTTATAAAAGATAATTTTTTCCAGAGTCCATTTTAGTTTCTCTTTCTATCTCTCATTTTCATATCCTTTGTTGTATTTCTATATTATTGAAGGTATGCAATTTTCAACTTCTAAATTGAAATGACGGTTTTGTTGTAGAAAAAATTCCATTACTATCTCAGCAATCTAGGACAAAAATCTAAGCCATACAACAACAAAAACAATCGCTTTGTTGCACTTTGCCTTTTTCCCGCGCATTTTTATTTATTGTTTCTTTCTCGTTTCCTTCTTTTGTTTTATTTTTCACTTTTATTACAGTTGTGTGCTTTTTTTTAAATTTTTTATGCAGTTCTATGATTATTATGTGGGAAAACTGCAACTGCTTACTTCTGAAAGTTCTGGTTCTAACTCAACGGATGACCCGTGTTGTGTTGCTCGCGTTCTCCGGCTCCGGCTACGGAAACTCCGGATGTGAAATGGAAAGTGCACTTCACTCTTTTGTACCGATTTTTTTTTGTTGCTCCTATATTTGTTTTTTGTATGTCCTTTGAAGGAGAAAAAAATGCTAGTTCTGTTTTGAGAAGATACCAGTAACGCAATTTTCATATAAAACGATATAAATGTATACGAACTTATATGAAGTTAGTGGAAATAGAGGCAGAGTCAGTATTATGCATAGAGAGGCTATGCGGAGCGTAGTGGGGGCTTACAAATAGGTTTATAGGATCGTGTATCGTTTTTGTAAAGCAAAAGTAATAGGCATCAGGAACGACCGATGACGACGTTGATTGGATGTTAACCTGACATTATTGTTTTTGTTATTCTTTTTTTTGTTGTTAAATATTCTCTCGGAAGCAGTAGCAGCAACGAGGAGGAAACCTCAATCAAACAGGATGTTGGTGTTAAGTAAAAATTCATCGTTGACAACGATATTGAATGGAACAGTTTCTTCATAAAATGAAGTGATTGTGATTCAGAGTCATTAAAAGCGGATGAACGGATGAGGTTGGGTGGACTGACGTCAATCAGGTTTCAACGGGTCAGGATGTTTTATAGGTATTTTTGGTTTGTGGCCCTCTTTCATACATTATTCTGAGGGAGATAAAAGGTATGTATGTTAAAGAAAATTTTCAATTAAGAACAGAGATAAGGTTAAGTAAACGGAATGTTTGTTATGTGTGTTTTGAATCATTATAACTAGACCTCTGATTTTGCATATTTGCATATTTTTGAAGGATTAAAATAGCTAAATTCTGATGACACCAAGGCTCGTTTCGTTGAAAATAGAGTTGAAAACGATATGCATATTTTAAATGTTTTTGCATATTTGCATGAAATGCATATGCCAAAAGTATGCAAAATATATGAAGCATGTGCAAAAAAATATGCAAAATATGCAAACATTTCATATGTAAAACAAATCAAAAAATAATATAAAAGCGATTCAGAGGGTGGTATACATATTGAAATTTTATTAATTATTGTCAGATATTAAAGAAGAGCAACTGATACTCACAATACAATATTACATACAATATTTTATAGGTTTAAAATTGAAAATTTTTAATTGAGAGGCTTTGACGTTTCTCCCCAAAAACCATTTTGTTAGCACAAAAGCTTCTTTTAACGTCACAAGAAGTAATTGGAGCAAAGGAGAATGGGCATTTTGGTCTACCTATTGCCCACGAATGAGATATATGTCGTCGGAATGCTTAGCCCTAGTACATCATTTTTTTTTTGGATGGACACAAAGCTGTAAACCATGGTTTAGGCAGTATATGGCAACAAAGATTGCAATTAGAGCTTAAATTAATTGCAATAGTGTTCTATTGAAATGACAGTATTGGTTACTTTCAATGAACTGAATAGACCGCAACATAAAGGAACTTTTATACCAATGGCCAATAATAGCAAATAATATCATGGTTGGCGAATAATTCGCTTAACAGTATAAAAATTCTACTTTTTTTATTCGATTGAGGGAATTAAATGATTGGGAACAATTGTGCGTTTAATAACCACAATTGAGATATACAGCGTTGGAAAGCTCAGTTCAAGAGCATAACTTTTGTATACGGACACAGAACTGTAAACCATGGGGCTTAGGCAGTATACTACAAAATATAAAACAATTCTTCTATGATTATTCGAAGTTGCAAAGTGTTTTTCTTAGTGTTTGGGTGCTCATTTTAGCCATCTCCCGTTGTTTAGGACAAAAACAAAATACTCGTACGTTGGTACACTCCATAGCACCTAATCATTTTCAAAGGTCTCGTTTCTAGGCACTATAGGTAGACCAGGTCCCATATATTTTTGCCAAATCTCCTTTATACTTAATGACAGGTGACAGGTTCAAAACCAGACAAATTTTCAGCATTGAGATTTAAAATACTATTTATTTTTGAAATAATATTAAAATCTGTAATAACAATAAAAGCTTTGCTCCGGTTTTAAGTTGGGCTTGCGATAAGAACAATACAATAATATATTGTAAAGCGTTTTGGACAAGGGAAAGTGGAATATTCTTCTCTTTGTTAATTGTTTTTAAGTCAAGAAAAGATTCTTGGTTGCTCGCATTTTAATATTTAACGAGTGGAATTCAATTTTTCGATCAAATTCGTTTGCATATATTTTGCATATGTTGCATATATTTCGCATATTTTTCTTGCATATTTTTTTGCATATATTTTGCATTTTTCGATATGCAATACGATTTGTTATATTTGAACGATAAAACGTCTAAATACAAAGTTTGGTATCAATCTGATGAAAAATATACAAATATGCAAAATCCGAGGTCTAATTATAACTAAATGTTACAATCGGTAATAGCTACAAATATGGCTGTGGAACATTATAAAAAATGGTCCAAGAGCATAAAGTTCCTGACCGTTTTCGACTAATTAATACGGTGCAGGAGCATACAATACAAAAAATTACATAAATTCAAGTACTACAAGGTACAAAAAAAAAATGTCCGGCTTCAAAGGAAATCAAATCCTTGGACAGAACCGTTAAACTTCACAATTTGGTATTTTTGGTCGAACAAAAGTTTGCAGCTGAACGGCAACTGAAGGATTCTAATCACTGGATATTCCAATGGAACTCACATATATAACATAGTCTTCGCTACAAAAATAAAATATTTTTAAATTATCCGTTTCCGAAATTCTTTTTTGTTTGCCGCAATTACTTTTAAATCAGCTTGAACTTCTCAATAATATGGTCGTCTATTTTGATTTCGAAAATGTAAAAATCAAAATTTAAAATAGTGGAAGCAATGACTTCAGTGCTTTGGTGTGAAATAGGAAATGAAGAATGGGAACTAAAAATATGGATATTTGCAAAAAAAAATCCAAAAGCATGAAATTAACGTTTTAGTTCCTTAAATTCGTAAGCTTTAGTAGTTTGAGCTAAGCAAACACCATTTGATTTCTTGAACGAATAACTATTAAATTCTAAAAAAATAAAAATCGTTGGATCGGTTTTTGATTTTTTTCTTATAAATGTTTTTTTTTTTATAAATGTTTGAAAAAATTTTAGGAAAACAGATTGGAACGCCAATTTGAACTTGTTTTTAATATACAGATAACATTTTTATTTCAAAAAATGTCAGTAACTATAATTTTTGCAAAAACACCCAAATTTTTTAATCAAAACTCTTGAAGCCGCTTTCAAGAAAAATACGATTTTCGTTACAAAATTTTCTAAATATCTACTTCCAAGAAAAAAATTGATTAAGATATTTTCGAAATATATTGTGTTTTCAAGAAAAAGAAAACTAAAACAGAAAAAACAAAAAAAAATGATTTAGGCGACTTTTTATTGAATTTCATTCAATACAGTCCACTAAAATAAAAACAAAAAAAAATGGTTCTACTACCGAAAAATGGTTACGTAGCGAAAATAACCATTTGTTGAAAAAAAAAAATACTAAAAAGTAGCTTTTTTTATGTTAATTGTCAAATTTTTTTTTATCAAAATCGTTGAAGTTCAAGATATTTCCTTTTTGGCTAAAAAAAACTAATTAAGTGGCAGGTTCCAAGTTTGACGAAAATCGGTCTAGCCGTTCAGGCTATAGGCGCGAGGTCAAGTGTGTGGTCAATCTCTCAGAAATGCATTGGTGAAATTGGGACAATTTCATGTTTTAATGAAGCTAAGGTTTTCCATATTCAATAATAAAACCCTTGAACACAATTGTCCCTTAAGATATTTTTAATCACTAACCAAAATGAAGAATATTTGGGAATTAAAACAGGAACTATCCAACTATTTCTGGAAAAAGGATTCAAAGATCCAACTCTCTCACAAAACTAAGAAGAATACGACTGAATAATCATTTTACGACCAGTTGATTATCTGTTTTCCAAAATTGCCCCTCCTGCACAAACGAGGGTGGTGAACCCCGCCCTTCATACGGTTTTTTTATTGTCTCTATTAAAACTACACGCTTGCTTTTTCTCACACTAAGCTGGCTTCGAATTAGCGCATTCTTTCGCTTTAATTTTCCAAGACCTTGTTAATTGTTTCGGTCTGTAGCTCACGGATTGCTTGGATAATATTGGCCTTAACCGCTTTAATCATTTCCGGATTGTTGGAATGACATCGGTCCTTCACGTTTCCCCACAAACAAAGTCCGGCGGGGTCAAATCGAAGCTCCAAGACGGCTGATAACACGATTTGGGAATTTGGTGGACAAAAGATCGATTGTGGCATATGGGTTGCGTTGTATGGCATGGCGCGTCATCTTGCATGAACCATAGGTCGTCCAAATCCATGTCTTCAATTTCATTAAAAAAAAAAACACGGCTTTGTTACGCCCCTCATTGACGAAACGTTGTTCCCAGCCTCATTTTCGAAGAAAAATGGTCCAATTATTCCACCTCTCGACAATCCGCACCAAACAGTTATTCCCTGTGGATGCAATGGCTTCTCGACAGTAACGTTTGTTTGTTAACGTAGCCGCCGAGATGAAAATGCGCATCGTCAGAAAAGATACATTTTTGAAATATTTCCCAACCTTATTCAAGCGTAAAGCGACTCATTTCGTTCCGCGGAGGTATGATACTGACTTTCTGTCAAGATTTCGAGCGGAAAACAGCTGTCAGTGTCAAAATAACCTATAATTTAAAAAAAAAACTACTAGATGGCTCACCCTTTACAAGTGTTATCTTTATTTTTAAAATTAATTCGTGGCCTTACCATTTGAGGTAAGAAACCTTTTAAACTTCTATTTAACAAAAAACAGCATTCGCTTAAAATTTGTTTTTCTGCTCTTTGTGATTTCAAGTTTCAATGAAAATGTCAGAGGGCTTCTATAAGACTTTGTTCATGAGTTCGTTAAATTAGAAAACAAATCGATAAGGAACGTTCAATAATTAAAAAATGATGTAACCGTTTCATGATGTCGTGAAGCTGCAAAGCATCTCTCCCCGCTTGAATTGACGGGTCGTAAGAACATTGATTTCTTCATAGATAGTCAGGCTGCAATCAAAGCCATATCATCAATTGTCACAAAATCCAAACTGATTGATTGCTGTCGCAGCGAACTAAAATCATTGGGCGCAGCAAACACAGTTACCCTTTGTTGGGTCCCAGGACATCGTGACATTTTTGGTAATGAAAGGGCAGACGAACTGGCCAAAAACGGCGCAACACTTGAACCGAGCCAAGTCACACCCTGGGTACTTAGGCCTATAGAACACGAAAAATATAGAATTCACCACATTTTCTTAATAGCCACAAACGACCGATGGGCAACACTTGATACCTGTCGGGTCTCAAGGACTTTATGGCCGTTAGTCTCTAAGAAGAAAACAGACTATTTACTCAAGCTAAGCAGGCCCGAATTATCCCTTTTAGTTGGTGTACTCACGGGTCACAGCTCCATGGGAACCCACTTGAGCAGAATGGGCATCAGCTCATTTGATCTATGCAGAGGGTGTCAAGACGAGGAGGTGTTGGAGGGCTCATACCACTTCCTTTGCGAATGTCGCAGCCTAGCTAGAAATAGAAGAGAAACTCTCGGAGAATACTTCTTCGACGAATTAAATAGCGTCTCTATTTTGCCACCTGCAAGCATCATGAAATTCATTCAAATTTCAGGATGTTCAGGGAGGCTCCTTCTACCATAACCCTTACCTGATACCCACAATGTCCTCTCCTTACCCATCCTTTCTCCCACCCAAGTCAGCTCCCGGGGAGCACAATGAATCCACTGAGTTCCGAGTGAGATGATTCGGCTTGCCGCTTTATCACCCCTTCTAACCTAACCTAACCTAACCTCACCTAACCTAAGCGTTTCATGATCATTTACAAACATTTATTAAATTTAACCCATAAATTGAATTCAAGAATTTTAGCTCCAATTAAGTTTCACTTAAAAAATTAAAAACAAACCAAATAGATGTTTTAATCTCCACTGAAATGCCAAAGATTGACTTTCATCAACGTACCTTAAAATATGTAGTACAAGAAATTCAAATCACACGATCGAGAATTGACATTTTCATTCGGGTACGCTCAAATCATAAACTCTTATATGGCTTATTCTGCACCGACAGCCATCCCCAGACAAGATCTAGCTGAAACCATAGAGTGCTAACAGAATTGTTAGTGAAGTAGGAACCGAAAAAAAAGCAAATCATTGACCTGAAGCACTCGCTGTCGGACGCATATACACGTACCTACAAACATTTTACAAAAACAACAAACAAGGGGCCCTGTTATTCCCATATTACGCCATGTTAAATTTGGTTCCCACGGCCAGTCGCTCCCATTCTTACTTATCGTTTGTGTCTTTAATTTTGTAAAGCCCAATGATTTTTCCGCTATGCATTCAAAACGCACTAAAGAATAACTCTTTTTTATATAGTGTCTAGAAAAAGTTCTAGGGAGGCTCACTCAGAAATGAGACTCATTAACGAAGACGCTTAAAGTATTCTGTAAGTTTGGCGTACCTACAATACCCGAATTTCGGAATAACATAAATGTGCACGATTTATATTGACTTTAACACTTGCTAAGAAAAAAAACAATTTCACTTAAACATTTTCTGACGAATTTTGCTTCCGATAAGCTGATTAAAACCACTTTAAAGAAAAACCCTCTTTAAACCATGTTTAACCTTTCGCACAAAGAAAGCTTAGCAAAAAAAAACTAAACACCCTCACTTCAAAAGCAATGCAAGCGCTATACACATTTTTTGTTCACAAAAAGAATCCAAACAAACGCCTTTTATGTCGAAATAGCCGGATAGAAACCAAAACAAAAAAGACTAACTCAAGTTTCTATTCTATACGAACACACATAACAAAAAATTCACACACAAAAATTCAATATAAAAATACCAAAATGAAGCCTGTTAACTACGTAAAATGCGAATTTGTTTAAAAATACGAATTTCTCGCTCCTTATTTTTTATTTGCTCAACGCGCGCATATGTATTCAGATTCAAAAACAAAGGAGACAAACAGAGGATGCAAAGTGTAAAAATACAAAGGATTTGAATGAAAATAAACAGGATATGCATAACGAACACAAAAGTAGTCATGTGGAAATCGGTTTGAATGCTCGTCATTATTTTCGTGTTTTTTTGTTTTGTTTATTTTCTAGTTGGGAGGTGCCGGGAAATACCTACTGCAAAATGTATCTCAATTTGACTACCCTGAAATTTATATGTTTGAAACTCAAACTAACACGCCATGACATACTAACGATGTGATGTGATGGGAGCTGAAATTGCAATTGTACTGCTGCCAAGTGACGGAATCATAGGATTGTCGTGTATGGTTTTTGTTCCAAATTAATACTATAACTGTTCACCGACGCGACGGCCGGCGGCGTCAAACAACATGGCAGAGTGATAGTCATCATCGACGCAATGGTGTTCATCACAATCGTTTGACACATGGTTTAAGGCAGAATCGTTCAATTCTCTATAGGCACTTGGTCGATTTTTAAGCTGAGGTTATTACACCGACCACTAAACTTTTGTTTTCCACTGCATCCCTGTTTTGACTTGAGGCAATATATAGGTTTACCTCGAGGCTGCATAGATGAGTTGATCTACACTTATAGAGTGATCTCAACGTGTCGTCACGGAGGTGTTAATAAGCGTTTTTTTATTGAAATTAATGGTCGTACAAAGTTTACAGTAAGGTGAGAGAATTTTGTAAACAAAAAAAAAAATAGTACGCATACGCCACAGTGAACGAATGTGCTAGTTTTAAATGTAAACATAATAAATTGATAGAAATGTAATGTTAAATGGAGGTTTTGTACTTACATTATATTGACTTGGAATTCTGAAATAAAAATAAACAATACATTAGTTAGAATTATTTACGAACAATCTAAAAGATTTCTAAAAATAAAAAATAAATAAAAATTCATAGAAAGTTACGAGTACATTGTGTGTTCAACATTAAATATATTTCTTTAGTTTATCAGCCCTTGCAGAGGGGTTTCAGAGCATAAAGGATGTTTGTCAAAGGATGGATGTCAAATTTCGTCAGAAAATGCAGTTTTTGGTGATTATAACTTTTAAGGAATAATGTAAGATTTGTGACTTTTTGAAATGAAACTTCCTTAAAGCAGAGGAAAGTTTTTTCTTTTTTGTTTTTAATTTATTTTTGGCGTACTCTGACATTACAGTTCGCATCTAGAATATAACTCGATGGTGTGATCTCCGCCCCATATGTTCTAGTATCTTGTTCATACTCCGGAGTGGCAGAATCACCATCATCACCAGCTTTCCACTGATCTTATAGCAGCGTCCACATTATGAAGCTTTGTGTATATCATTTGTGCTTATTGACAATGTTTAGATGATGTGGACGTGTAGATCAACGAGCCGATCAACTTTTCTTGACCCGAACGTAACCCGACTCAAATGAATAGAAATCAACAAAGTTTATCAAAACAGCTGGCATTTGTATTGCGCATGCGGTGTCTGCACCCAATGATGGTATTTTATTTTGTATTTTGATTTGTGTAATTAGATACTGTTTGGTTTTCGTTTGCGATCTTACTTTTATTGTTATTTAAAATGAAATGGACGTTGAAAATTGAGTACGCAAATGAGTGTTTCCATGGACACATGACAGTATACACTTGAACACGTACACACTAGCATGTTGATCGACAATATAAATTAACAAAGTTGATCGGCATGATGTGGATGCTGCTTATCACAAACATGCAACATACAAAGAATGCTACATAACCAAGTATTTTTATTTATGTCTGCCAAGTAAACATTAACGTTTAATAATGTTAAGAAGCGAATAATTGGATTAATTGTCGTGAATCTGTCGTTAATTTTGAGTGAAATCTGGAAATGCTGACAGGCAGTTCAGCAGCACCACCCCTCCCAACTTACAATTCAGCTTTTTTAAGCTTAAAAATATTGATGTGCCGCAGGTTTCACTTTATATAAAGCCTTGGTATGGCCTTCGCCGGAATTAAATTTTTTATACATGTAACGAGCTGGATAACTGCTTCTTTAAAGCCGAATAGAAATAAGAAAAAGAAGACTTACCAAATTTGCGAGCTGTTACTCTAATAAGCTACTAAAATTGATATTACAGAAGATGATTGAAGATGTCACTGTAAAAAGGCTGCATAAGGTTTTTATATAAGTTTTCTGTAACCATTTTCAATAGCCTTTATTGAATACTTCGATACGGCTTGTTAGGTTTTACTAAAGAATCATAAAAGAGTGACCACGTTCGGATGGTTGTAGGCAGATATATGATATCTAAGATACTTTAGCATCTGATACGTTTTCGAACGACCAAAACTGAATACGTAACCAAACCAAACGAAACGACCCTTCACAAAAGAAAATGAACAGACGAGATACCAGCTGTTCATAAAATCCAAACAGATCCGAAAATTTTTTGATAGCCTTCGATTTCTTTTTGATATCAGCTGTTTGTTTGTCGGCTGGGTTTTTTCTTAGGCATTACAATAACACGAACAAATCTAGATACCATTGGCGACGTACCCGAAAGCGGGCAATATGTCCATCTATAATAAAGAAGCTCGAATTTGTATAAGTCATTTTAAAGAAGCTTTTTAAAAAACTCTTTTGACATTTATAATTACATATATATTTATTGAATAAATGGAACTCGTGGAGAGAAAGATAATTCATTTCACTTGACTTTTGTGCATTCGGAAAGTTACTTTTCGTTGGTTTAAGACATAAACTTCATTGCACGATAAACAGAAACAAGGTTTATGCTCATTAGATAAACATAACATTCGGCATTTTCGTATATCTGGATAATTATGTCACTTTCAGCTTTTATGTTTTCGTTCAACTCAAAGTGAAGAGCATATATTACAAATTTAAGTATTTAAATAAATTGTTTTTAAGTTCTTAATAAGCAGTAGAAAAAATTATAATAACAATCAAATAAAGTAAGATTATTTTTCTTTTCTGCGAACACAAGCATATGATTGTGACGTCACACACCTAATGAGCATACCTTGTTTGTGTTTATCGTGCTTCAGTGGCCGTGTTTTTTCTTTCGGCTTGAAATTATTAAAAATATATTATAACTTAGTTTATTTTAAGACTATTGAAATGAAAATGAAGCAAGGGAACTGCTAAACAAATCGTTTATATTTCATGTTCATGTGTGAAAATTTTTATAGAAGATCGGACTTATTTAAAGGAAAATTTAAAGTTTTAAAAAAGGAAAAGGCTGATTAAGTTTTTGTATCTTCAAAATTATATCTAAGGTGGCTGAGTGGTTAGAGTGATGGACTGTCACGTAGGAGTTCCCGAGTTCGACCCCTAGTGAGGTAAAAATATAATTTATGTTTTATAATTGTTTTCAATACTATAATTAATAAATAATTGAATTTCATTCTTGATTTCAGATAAAAAGCAGTAAAAATCACATTAATAAATAAAAATAAAAATAAAAATGTATCTTTCTTTTTTTTTATTTATTTTTGTTCACCTTCTTGTATTTCACTTTTACACAACCATGTCCGAAGCTATCTGTCAAGTTGAAGTGTCATTCAAATTTTCAATATCGCTCGTTAAAACTTCGTATCGGCTTCTTTAGGCTTTTATACAATCTGCTACTTTTAAAAGATCTGCCAATAAGTTTATAAGAAGATTTTCCGAAATCACGTATACAAGCTATATTAGCTTCTATAACATTCTCCTTTTTATGCTTAAGTAAACTTTACAAATGTCTTATGGAACTTCTAAAGGCTATTCTTTAAAGCCGAACCGAAGCTGTACAATTGAATATTGGCAAATTTATATCCTTTACAAAGCGCTACTCATTTATTTTTGTAAAAACTAAAAACGGAATTTAACATAAAAAAAAAAAACACTTATTACAATGTTCAGGTAAAAAATAAATTTCAAGAAATCATTTGGAATTTTAAAATTTTCAAAAAATTATTTTTGACTTTTTTTTAAACCCAAATATAATTTTTCAAAGTTCTTATATATTCAATTGTAATTAAACGTTTACCAAGCTTGTGTATAAAAATAAATTTAATTTAAATTGGTTTAGTAAACAGTGTTAAATTTGTAAATAAAAAAAATGGTTCTACCTTAATTTTTACTCAAAAATCACGCAAACATATAAAAAAAACTCGCTTTTAAGAAAGGCAAGCTTATAAGAAAAGCAGGCCAATTATGAGAGATTTGAAAATATGAAAAGTGTTTCTATGCGAAGTACTTTTAAAAAGAACGCAAACAAAAATATTTTGCAATTAAAAGGTAGAATGTTTAAATTAAATATCACACTCATCTTTTTATGAAAATTCTTGGAGCCGTTTTTTGAGAAGAATCAGATTTTTCAAGTATTCTAAAAATAATAATAATAATTTTAAACCAAGGTTTAAAAAAATGAACTAACTCGTTTGTACTTAAAAAAAAAAATGGAAAAAAAAGTTTTTGAAAAATGTTGGCTTACAATTATATTTAAAATATTTAGAAGGACCGCAATAAAAATTGAAAAAAAAGCAGCAGGTACCGTTATTTTTGGTTCTAAAAATAAAATCAAAAAAACCTGTGTAGCCATATAACTCAACAAACAGCAAACAGTGAGTACCAAGTTTGAAGAAAATCCATTCAGCCGTTTAGGCTGTAGGCAGCGCAGACAGACAAACAGACAAAATTGAGAGCCCACTTTTTTCGCGCTCTCTATCTTCATAACATAATTAGGAAAAAAAAATATCTCGAGTTCGATTTTTTTATGAATCCATAACTTGCCATCCAAATCACGGACACTTAAATGGAACTTAAATATGGCATCTAGTTTTTTTTGAAATTTTGTGCAAAATTTGATCTAAATCCGTTGACGTTAACAGTCTTGGCACTGAGCAGTTGAAATTTCTTATTTCCTACAAAATACAGGTAGGTTTCTAGTCTTTCAATCAAAAAATTCGGTAAGAGAAATAGAAAATTTTAAAATTTGATACATACACATATTTTATATTTTCAGGGCTATCAAATATAAAATATTTTCAATTTTTCAAACAATAATTATTATATGTAAATAAATAAATTGGTTGACGCAACGGCTCGTGAAGTACCAGGGCCTAGTGACTAACAACTCGCAACTATACCTGTGTGCGCATGTCGACAGGAATGGAAGGAACCTACAATTGTATGCCGAATCTGAACTACTAGACAAGAAGCACTGATTCATGATAAGTGATACTCTTGGAGGATTTGTCAATTCCTCGCAAGAGGCATTAGCCCTGAAAAAAACTTTTTGGTTCTTTTTTTTTAGGTGGAAGAGGCTGGGAAGTGAACTCAGACCTCCAACTGGACAGTCCAACGCACAATAGTTATTATCCCCTTTAAATTAACAATAAAATCGTTGTTTTTGTGTATTAACAGTTATTTTAAGCAAGATGGTTAAACAAAAACTATAAATGATTTTGTTTCTTCCTTGAGTAATTAACTAATGTGCCAAATTTAAAGACTTGTCATCAACTTTAAGATTGAACGAATATTTGAGTAAAATACTGTGAAAACTATAGCTGCATTTTGTATGCGAGTTTCAATTTCTCAGTGCGATAACCGTTTTCAGTCATTTTTGTATAGAACTTCTGTTAATTATTGTGATAACATTAAGAGGGAACGTGTTCTGATTAGTGAAATAAATTCAGACATATCTAAAACAAGCCCCACCCTAATACATAACCTTAATAACGTATTCTAAAACAAATGTTCATAATAATTTAAATTGCAAATTGTTGATGGTAGGTAAATGCATTGTATGTTTCGTACCTACCTACTTAAAATTGGGTCGAGAGTTGAGACTTTAATTACATACTTGTATTCTTGTATACATCTCTACCTTTGAATCAACTTCAATAATGTTTCCACGAGCACTAGGTACATTAAGCAAAATTAAAGAAGACACAAAACGAACAATTATGTTCTGCTCTTACAACACAGCCGCGCGCTCTCTTCTTCCTACCCTCAATTACAAACAACAAAAACCATTTAAAATTTAAAATGTAAATTTTAGTTTTTCCTCAAAGCTTGATGGGGCATCCACCGTCGCGTCGTGTCGTCTCTCTCTGACAGTCTCTGTTGTGCCAGAGCCCTACTTAGTCATTTAAATCCCTTTTATTCTTCCATATCATAATGAAAAGCCCATCAGAGCCGTCGCGTCGCCGTCCGTCATGTCGTCGCGCGCCCTGCCGGAAGCTTATCGCGGACTAACGGGTCAACAAAAAAAAATTCTTCTTTCTTTTAGATTTAGTGTTTGCCACAGGCACACATAAAATCCTTTTTATCAAATTCTACTCCAGCAAAGGATACACAAACATATTTCACTCAAACTTAAACACTGAGAAAAAAATAAAAGAGGAACAACACACAAAAACCAAAGCGCGACAGTAATTTCAGTTTCCATTGCTGCTCCCGTACTCGACCGACTATACTGTATCTACTTTATATATTCACAGGAAACAATTATTATTATCCGTGCTCCTATATTATGTACATACATAATTCTCAGGTCTCCTTTCCATCTCTTGCTTGCTCCACTAATTCCTTTCGACGGTTAATCCCGGACAATGGGAAAAAATTTATTAAGTGTCATGCTGAGTTGACTATATCGCATCAAGGCTCTAGGCTCTAGTTCTAACGTTCTAAACATTCTGTTTTGTTTCTTGGTGTGTTTAAAAAGTGTAGTGTATGGCTGTGTGTGTGTGTTGTTTCTGCTAATAGTATCCTCCTTGGGATTAAGCTCGGCTATTGTCCTCATTATTATATCCCAGGTCCCAGAGGGATGTGTGCTGCTGCTGCTACTTGCTAATCTGCAATGTATCCAGATAAGAGATAGATACGCAACTTTAAATAACAAAGCACAAGAGTAAGTTTCACATCATGCACCTCTTCCTCTATTTAGGTATGTAAAAATACGTCATTGTCTTTGTTGTTGTCCTAAGAACAGCCATTTTTTTTTAAGTTTTACATCTACCTAACAGTCATCCTGCCTGATAAAGTTTATTATTTTGTTTTGTGAGTTTGCAAGAAACTTCAACATTAGTTGGTATACTTAGTAGTTGTTGCTGGCGCCTATGGGAGGAACAGATAAACAAGTCAAGGGTTGCCGGTACGTAGTTTTAAAATTTATAAAAAAAAAAAAGCATGAACATATTTTTAAGTTAAGAAATATCGGTTATTTCCTTTGTGTCAGATAATTCTACTGATAACACAAAGGGGCAGGACAAAGTACATATGTAGGTACTTTATAATGGGTGATTTTTTAAGAGGTTTAGAACTTTAAAAAAAAAAAACACAAAAAATTCGAAAAAATGAATGAAATATTTATTTGAATCGATAGTTTGAACCTTGCAATTTAATGTTTAAAGATAATTTCATGCAAATGTTGACCGCGGCTGCGTCTCAGGTAGCCCATCCGCTGAGTCCAATTTTGGCATACTCTTTCACACATATCGGCCGGTATCTCACGAATGAATGCATGGATGTTGGCTTCCAGTGCGTCAATCGAAGCCTAGTCTAATGGTGTCAAATCGCACGATCTAGGCGGCCAATTGACCGGCCCGAAACGTGAAATTAACTGTTCACCAAACTCGCCTCGCAATTGCGCCATTGTTTCGCGTGCTCTGTGGCATGTGGCACCGTCTTGTTGAAACCACATATCATGCAAGTCAAGAACTTCCATTTCGGGCAAAAAAAAGTTTGTTATCATCGCTCGGTAGCGTTCACCATTGACAGTAACGCTGCGATTCGCATCATCTTTGAAGAAATATGGCCCAATAATGCCACCGGCCCATAAACCGCACCAAACAGTGGCTTTTTCGGGATGCATTGGTAGCTGTTGCAATGCTTCTGGCTGATCTTCACTCCAAATGCGGCAATTTTGCTTATTTACGTACCCATTCAACCAAAAATGAGCCTCATCGCTGAACACAATTTTTCGATAAAAAAGCGGATCCTCGGCCAGCTTTCCAAGAGCCCATTCATCAAAAATTCGGCGTTGTGGTAGGTCGGCTGGCTTTAGTTCTTGCACCAGCTGTATCTTAAAAGGCTTTACGCCCAAATCCTTCCGCAAAATTTTCCACGTAGTGCTGTAACAAAGGCCTAACTGCTGGGAGCGGCGCCGAATCGACATTTCGCGGTCTTCTGTCACACTAGCTGATACGGCCGCAATATTTTCTTCACTACGCACAGTACGTAAACGTGTTGGTGGTTTAATGTCCAACAAAGTAAATTTGGTGCGAAATTTGGTCACAATCTTCCGAATAGACTGCTCAGAAGGTCGAGAATGCCGACCATAAATTGGAAGCAGCGCGCGATGAACATTTCGAACCGAGCACGAATTTTGATAGTAAAATTCAATAATTTGCAAGCGTTGTTCATTTGTAAGACGATCCATGGTTAAATTGCAACCCAAACTGAAGCTGTTTGACTGTGACACAAGGTACTAAACACACGTCAGCTGCCAAAACCAGTGTTGCCAAAACAAACCAGCTAAAAAATCACCCGTTATAATAATATAATTGTAATAACACTGGAGAACAAAATTTAATAAAATTTCGCTGCGACAACAAAATTTTATTTTTCGAAAAGTTTTTGATGTAACTTAATCTACAAATACTAAAAAAAAAAACTGTTTTGATTGCACTTTTAGACTTGGATATCTCGGAAGCCTGAGCCGAAAAAAGTCGCCAAAAACTCTATATCTTTATAGTTTCGTGTATGTGACAAAATATTAACCATCTAGGGGCCACTAAAAGCGATAAGGAAAACCAATCAGGAAAAACTTTCAAATTAATTTTTTGCACTTTTTTCGATTATAATAACTAATAGAATTTTTTGATGAAATAATATTTTCAATTTAACAATAAATTATAATATGTTAAAAATGTATTCGTAAGAATTGGCGTTGGACAAATAAATGATGCATTATAGACTATACAATAAGTTGTTGATAACTCTATAGAAATGGCCTGATTTCCCCTAACTCCGGAAATCCTTACTATCGTTTTTATTTTCAAAATAAGGATTGGGTCCCATTTTGTGTGTGTTCAAACATAAGTCGTATTGTTTTCGTCGTCGTCATCGGACTTTTTAAGATCTTGTTTATAGACTGAATGCTCTCTGGGAATTCTTCCTCTATACTCCATTATGCAATGAATTTGTGGACAAAAACTTAAACTTATTTGTTCTATAATTGTCGCCCTATATCCCTAACGAATTGATTGTAGAGCAGCAACAAGACAAGAGCACAAGCAGTAGAAATCAGGACAAGAAAAAAAAACGTCCATACATACAAAAGATGACACACACATATACGCACAAATATTATAGAACAGGAAATGAAGTCTATTTGTACAGGAAAAATGAATCCAGGCACTTTGTGTAATTAACTCGGTCTCTGTCCTTGCAATATATGTGTGTAAAATTGAATCCATTTCATTTTCATCCACACAATATACTTTTATATAAACTCGTACTTGTACAGATATAGTCTGCTCCTCTTATCTGTGATGATGGGTTGAATGTCCTTGCATAATAATTGCTTTTTGATTATTCCATTGTAAGGAAGCCCCATTCTCGACTTGAATCCATACATATGTGTAGTATGAAAGAGATACGACAGACAGAGAAAGATAGAGAAAGAGATGACAATGGAAATCTATAGAAGAGAAATCCTTAATTAATGGGCGCTAGTCTGGAAGCTTGAATTAACATTATTTGAAGTGCGGAAATGTAAAGTGGTTTTTCGTTATATTCAATTTGTGCGTTTTCAATGTTCGTTTGTTTGTTTGTTTATTTGATTGTTGGTTGGTTTATTGTGACAGTCATTGGTTGTCGTCGTAGTTGACATCATTGGGCTTCTACAAGTCGTAGGTATTTAAGATGGAAACGTACCATATTGCAATGGTTTGACCTGATTGCAATATATTTACATAGATTAAGAAATACAATGTACCAATATGTATATAGTAGAAAATGACACTTCTTGTTTGTCCTGGTTTTTGTGGTTCACTTTATTTAATCGAAATAAATAGAACACTAGAGAAGTTTCCACAAACTAATTGGCTATATTCGAACTTCCTTGAAGTGTTTCAAAACCAATAAATCATTTATTTGGAACCTAATCTACATATGTATGTTATATTGATTCTTCAAAGGTTCAAATTCAATAGAATAAGAAAACACAGAAACTCACTTATTAGCCCAGAAATGCTAGGTTTAATTCATCAAATTTAATAATTGGTATTGAAGAGAATGATTAATTACTTGTTCATTTCTTACTTGTGCAGATACCACCCTATACATCATGTTGAATGAAAGGTAAGGTGGAAGGTCAAGGTTTATCCAACTGAAATATGTGTTTTGGAACAAACTAATATCCAAGCATACGATATATGACACTTAAATCTGAACAGTGAAAACCAGTGGCGAAGGCAGAGGAAGGAGTTTTGGGGATTCAAAGTTTAAATCCCGTAGCTATTGCCTCAATCTTTCTACACATTTTTTTTTTTTTCCTTTTAGGGCAAGCAAAAAGTTCGCTTTTAATATGAATAATTTATAAAGCTAATTACTTCGTCAACTTTGAGAACTCAGTATTTTTGCAACAAATTTCGATCTTCAAATTTTAAATATTTTTGTATTTGGCAATACAACTTTAGTTGGTGAATTTTTTTAAAAACTCGTTTGAGATCTTTTATTTTTGTAAGAACTCGTTTTTGGGACACCGATGAGCGTTCATGAAGTATTGAAATTTCAACGTTTTAGGTCAAGAACAAAAGCTCTTGCTAAGGACTTACAATTGCATTCTTAATTTAAGAATTTAGAATACTTGGGTTCATTTTAAGTTAAAAAAAAAAATTGTTGGCCAAAAAATTTTTAACATTACTATTTTTTTTTTTTTGTCGAGAAAAAATTAACCAAAGTATTATAAATTCTAAAATGGAATCGCTTTACCCTACCCCATCAAACGCTTTAGAAAAATCAGTGTAAATAGTGCCACTTGATATCCTTTTTCGTTTTAAAGGTTGGGCTGGCCACGAAACGAGAAAAGTCTCGGTCTCGCATGAAGAGAGCAAGACATGACGAGCCGAGACGAGACCGACTGCCTTTGAAGCATCCGAGATGAGAACGAGACGAGACTGTATATTTGGACCGAAATTTACAGAGAGTCTAATAAATTGAAAAATCCAATTTCAGTTTAATATTTATTTTCTTCTGCACACATTCAAACTATATGGGGGACAAATTATATTTTGACGTATCTAAAATATTTCTTTCCAATAATCAACAGGTTGTCCGGCAATCGTCAAATTTCATATTCAAATTTGTTCGCGAAAAAAGCGAGACTGAGATGAGACTTTAATTATACGAAAGCGGCCGACACGAGACCGAGACGAGACTAAAAATTTTCGATTTTAACGAGACCGAGACGAGACTTACAAAAGTCTCACCGACTCTCGTCTCGTGGCTAGCCCTAATTAAAGTGTGATCACAAGTGTGGTTACGCTGTGGAAACCACATTGACTATTTTAATGAAACAACAAATTATGTGTTGTATCACCAAGTTATTTTTAAACGAGCAATTCTTGAATATATATACAATATACAATACATACACATAAAAAGCACATGGATTATCAGAAAAGGCGCTGACGATTTGGATGTTATTTGTAGTTTACTTTTATGAATGGGAAAAAATGAGAAATCGATTTAAGTAAGATCCACACCCACTTTTATTAATTCTTGGTTTCTCAGAAACAGTTCCAACGATTTGGTTGAAATTTTCTGAGATTGTTGTTATAGTCGAGAAAAAAAAATTAAGAAATCGCATTTAGTAAAATTCACCCAGTTCTCAGTACGACGCCGACGTCTACTTTCTTTCGTTCTTGATTCTCGGAACTCGCAAGCTATATGTATGCAATTTTCATGTAAATAATATTTTACATTCCTAGTGGTTCCATTACTCACCATTACGAAGAGATAATTAGAAAAGCATATTTAGAGGATCAGCTGAAATTGTCTTCAATATTTTTTAAGATTTTAACCCTTTCAGTACGGATGTGGTACAAGTCCATATAAATGTTCTTTGTCTTGTACTACATCCGTGCCGAAAGGGTTAAAATATAATGTTGTGCCACAACTGCTTCCTTAAAATAACCAGATCTTCAATATATGCAATTGAAAGATGACAAGAAGAAAAAATTTATTGTCTGTCAAGTTAGCATTACCAATTCAAAATCTTAAAGATCCAATAATGGATTTTGGCTTGTTTGTCTCCAAGTTGCATGGATATATGTAAATGTTTATTTTAAATAAAAGACGAACAGACAAAATTTTTAAACTTTATTTTTTAATTTGTTTTAAATTTAATAATTTTCATAACTTTATTCAATATTTGTATTAATATACAGGGTGATTCAGCTAAGGTGTGACAAAAAGTTTGAGCGTGATGGTTTAGTCGTAACATGAAAAAAAAATCGTATAGGAGGTGGTGGTATATTTCGTCTCGGTTGGGTGTTAATTTTTCAAAAACTGTTCATTAAAACAAATTTTTTATAAAAGATATAATAAAATAAAGTATTTCTGGCTTTGCAAAAATCTACAGGGTGTCCCTTAGTTCGTCAATAGTATTTTAGGTCAAGATTCTTGGGTGTATTCTAAGAAAAAAAATTGTTCTACAGTAAGGGCCTATCTCCAATTTTGATATCATTTATCGGGGATTTAAGAAAAGTCTTATTTTGGTGTACCCTGACCCATGTTAACGGTAATTGCGCTGTTGTTAATAATGATAGAAACTTTGTTTAGGCCTTTATTTTTAGAAGAAATACCAGCCTTTGTTACTGTGTTTAAATAATTTAATAATTTTTTATAATTTTTTTGAATGTATCCAACAATACTTAAAACAAAAGTCAGTGACTAGTTTGCCGAAAAACCCATAGATTTTATGATAATTTGTAAAAACAGCGGCAGGTAAAATTTAAAAAAAAAATGTTTTTTTTTTAACTTTAAGCTCGAAATTGATATGTGTGGTTATCGATAATTTTTATTTTATGTGTGAACTAAAACAATTATAACAGGTGTTCGAATGAGTCTTCTTTGATTTTGTATGCATGCTAGAGCAGGTTGTCGTATTTCACTGATATTGATATTAATGATTTTAGCTACTGCCTCACTTCTGAGGACGCTTTGCGCATGCACTCTTCTTATTCACTTTAAGTTGCTATTTTGGTTGAATAAATGATTTACATATTTCATTCTTTCCCATACAAAAACATCCAATATTGTAGGGTCAGGTGATCTTGCAGACCATTGAACTGCTCTAACTTTTTCCAACGATTACCGATTATCGTCATTTTGTCAATTTTTAACCTCTCGAGCAAAATGGGCTGAAGCACCATCAAGAAGGAATAAGATGAAGCTAGTTGAACCTACGGAATGTCTTCCAATAGTTCTGATAAATCATTTTGCAACAACTGCAGATAGTTTGTGGAATTCAACTTAATTGGCTACTAAAATAAGCATGTATTTAAACCAAAAAATGTCATAGTGCACCCGTTATAACTGTTTTAGTTAAACACATACTTAAAAAATTATCTTAAACCACACAAATAATTTTTAATCATAGCTTTTCGAGCTTAAAGCTAAAAAAATTTTTTTTTTTTAATTTTACCTGCCGCTGTTTTTCCAAATTATCATAAAATCTATGGGTTTTTCGGCAAACTTTGTCCTGACTTTTATTTTTAGTACTGTTAAATACATTCAAAAAAAATAATAAACTATCATGTTGATTACGCATTTTTTGGAGAAAATTAGCACGGGCAGGAAAAATGGAACAACCTAAAAACTAAATATCTTCAGACTGAGAAAAGATATAAGATTTATTTAAACGCAGGTACAAAGGCTGGTATTTCTTCTAAAAATAAAGGCCTAAACAAAGTTTCTTTTATTATTAATAACAGCGCAATTACCGTTAACATGGGTCAGGGTACACCAAAATAAGCCTTTTCTTAAATCCCCGATAAATGATATAAAAATTGGAGATAGGCCCTTACTGTAGAACAATTTTTTTTCTAAGAATACACCCAAGAATCATGCCCTAAAATACTATTGACGAATTAAGGGACACCCTGTATATCAGGACATTGTGAGTCTTGCCGTTGTTTTTTAATAATTTGTTTTCTGTTTAAAGTCATTTATAAAATTGCCCCTCCTATTTAAACGAGGGGTAATAGACACCCCTGCGATACGATTTTTTTCTAATCTCGAACAAACCTACACGCTTAAGATTTGTGTCACACCTAAGATCAATCAGTATAATATTTAGCGACACGTTTCGGAGTTTTACAGTGTCATCTGGCGAATTTGTTACTTTTCTATCGTATTCTTTTCGTGAAACAAACAAAAATATGATATCTGTTTTTTGTTTTGTTTAAATAACCCCTGGCAATGCTAAAGTTACAGTGAAGTTGGGCCCTTTAACACACAAAATCAAACGAAATAAAATGCAAGAAAGGGTCGCACGAACTTGATCTTGTAGTTAAAAACTCGAATGTAGTTAGAAAGTGATAGTGGTTCGATAATGTTTTCTATGTCGTTAACTAGAAAAATGTTAACAAGTTTAAATAACAATTTTTAAATTTCTGTGGCTTAATAAAATCACGTGCATTATTGTACATTGTACATACACTCCAATTCACTCGTTTAAATACAGATTTTTTTCAATAGAATTTTTACGATTTCTCTATAACCTTTTATAGTTATGAAAAATCTAATTATAAAACTTATTTAGTGTAATATTAAGATTAAAATGTAATATTAAGATCCAGACAGAATTTTGAATTCTTCTATAAAATTGTAAGTCTTATAGCTCTTTGAACAATTTTAGTCGACCTTATTTTTTGTGTCATTTGTTTAAATACACCTTAAAAAACAACCTACTAGCTCATAAAATCGTTAAAAATGGTTTAAAATAGTATGCACAAAATCAAATAATAAACAGTTAAGGCCATTTTCTCATGAATTTAAAATTTTGCCAAAAGGAAGTGTTCTAAACCGAAGAGAAAAATGCTCAATTTCGAAACTATCAGGACAATGGTCAAAGCAGTCGCTCTGAAGGTCACAACATTGGACTAAGTATGCAGCCAGTGATGCCAGATGAAATTTTAAGAAACCCACTAAATTAAAAAAAAATCCCACTAAATTTGTACTGGGAGGAAAAAAAAAAACAACCATAATTTTTCTTCCAACTATTACATAAATAATTAAGAAAAAATGATTTAATGTTGAGTAAGAAAAGTGAACGAATACTTACTTCTCATTTTTTCAACTTAAATAAATAAGTCTTAAGCTTAAGAACAAGGGTATAAAGAAAACAAACACTAAAAAATATTTTATTTGAAGATAAGTGGTCTGCTTTATTATTAATAAAAACAAAATACAAAAAATAAAATAACCAGACCTATTGTGAGTTCCGCGTGAAAGAAAATCCGCCCGGAAAAATTACATTTCATTGTGAATTTCGGGCGAAAAGATTTCCATTTAATTTTTGGTGGCGAACGAGGACACACTTAGTAAAATGGAGAGTGAAACTCAAAATAGCTTCTTAAAATCCGACCGAACAAAACATTTTCGGGCGAAATGTTTTCCGGCTGAAACTCACAATAGGGCTGAATGTAAAATTAAATAAAATAAAAGGCTTTAGGCTAGGAACATATTTTTAAAAATAAAACTTTTTGCAATGCTTCCAAAGTTTCGTCAATCTCATCGTCATCATCTTTGCTGCCCTGTATATAGAATTTCCGAATTGAATTTAGATAGCATTGCTTTTGAAGGTTCGAAATTCATACAGCCTTTAGTGCCTAAGCTATAGCGAACTCTTTAAACTGCATCTGCTGTTTCTATACTAAGTCGATTCATATGCTTATTCTTCACTATATTGACTATTGAAAATGCTCTTTTAACTGAAGCGTTGGAGAAGGGGAGACTCAATAGTGCCAAAACGAGGTCGCATACATTTTTGTAAGCGGCTTCCCCTGCAGAGTTCTTAGCACCTGATACTTCAACCCAGAAACCTTCTGGAGTGTAAAGTTCACGCCACTCAACGCGGTGAAGAACACTCCACTCGCTTACTTAAAAAAAAATAAATCAGGCGGCACAACGGCTCATGAAGAACCAGGGCCTAGTGACTAACAACTCGCAACCATTCCTGTGGGCGCTTTTCGACAGGAATGTAAGGGACCTACAATTTTATGCCGAATCCGAACGGCTAGACGAGAAGCACTTATTCGTGATAAGTGATACTCTTGGAGGATTTGTCAATTCCTCGCAAGAGGCAGTAGCCCTGAAAAAATTTTTTTTTTTTTTTTTTCGCTTTTACTTGCTTACAACCGCGTCGAAATTTTCACAAATATTTCGGAATTTCATTGCAATTGAAGATATGTCTGCCTTTATTTGCGAAGTAGCTGATAGCCGAGAGAAAACACTCATTTTTTTTTTTTTTTTTTCAAAAATTTCAATATTTGCAGGTATTTGAAGCTGCAGCTGTTCGCATAGGACTATGAGAAAATCTTTACATCTTTCCCTACATTAGTCCAGTTCCAATTTTTGTAAATTTTTGCTGTCTTCCAAAAAATAGTTACCGAAATTTATGCAGTCTGGTCTAATAACCAAGTCCCGAAAAAAACTTGTATAAATCTAAATACTACATACATACATAATATGTATGTATATGAGAATACGGTATGAGTGAAAAAAAAAGTTGGAGAGATATGGTTACATTGTTATATCAAGTAAATTCTCGAATTTTTTTCCCACCATTAAAAAAAAAAAGTTTGAAATAATTTCCCACTATTCTTCCCACCATAGTGTTGATTTCCAACCATTTTGGTTGGAAAACCACCAATCTGGGAACACTGTATGCAGCTACCTTCGATATAGGGAAAATATTGAAAAAAAAAACAACAAACCGCCAGCGAACATGGCTACAACATCTCGAGAAAGTCAACGCATACTCCGAAAAGCCTCAAATTCAACATAATCAGTTAGCAAAATCAATGGTAAAACCGTAATTAAAGCCACCAAAAATTTTTTTTATTAGATTGTCCGGGAAGCCACACATTTTAATCATCTGAAAACTAAAAAAGATTCACCGAAATCAGGCTGGTACAGATTTGATTCGTGAGCTTTGAAAGTTTAGTTAAACTGCGGAAGATAATGGCATCAGGTGGTTCGTACTAAAAAAAATAAAATAAGTTCAATTTGGATGTTCCCAGCAAGTATACCTTCTATTAACATGACATGAGAAAAGAAAAAATAAGCTTGGGTAGTAGACACAAGAAGGGAGGCTATTTAATGGTATAAGGCGCATTATGTTATTTGTACCCAGTTTAAATCAACTTCAAAAGTTCACGAATCAGATCTGGTCCAGATTTCGGTGTATCTTTTTTTTGTTTTCAGAAGACTTAAATGTGTGGCATCCCGGAAAATCTGATAAAAAGCACTTTTGGTGGATTTAACAACGGTTTTACCATTGATTTTGCTGACTGATAATGTTGAATTTGAGGCTTTTCGGAGTTTTCAGCAATAGGTTCACGAACATTTGAAAAGCGTTCGCACCGAACATTTACCAGCTTTAATTTGATATTTTAATTTGTTGATACAAACTCCTATCCGTGCGCTTAGGCACACAATTGGCCTTGGCTATTTTGAAAATTTGCAGTGCCAAAGTAAAGGGCAAAAATCAAATTTATCATGCGAAATTGAAAGAGAATTTATAAATTGTATACACTTAAAAAGGGGATTCCAATGAATCCTGACTCTTTTACAACCAATTTCTTTACAAAAGTACTATGCCAGTCTAGTACTCAGTCTAGCTAGACAAGGTACTAGCTCTGATATTCGGTCCTAACCAAAAATTAATACCTCAGCATTTCTTCACATCATTTGTACCGGATCTAAGTTCACAAAGCAGTATTAGGACATAGTTCGTCTAAAACAGGTCTAATTGTGATTTTGACACTGGTTTTGGCGTTTGAAATATTATTTTGATTTTGATTCTTTTTTTTATTAAGGTAATATTTACAGGCTCGACGAACGCATCAATGGAAGAAAAACGGTTGAAATTGATTGACAAGGAGCGCAAGCAAATGGCGGCATTTTTAAACCAAGTTTGCAGTTGTTTATTGGGCTGATGGTTATATCAACGAAAAACAGCTTGCAGCAGATCTTCGACGTTTTTTTTAGGTCAATCCTTGCACTTCATCCTGTCGGGATGAGCTTCGGTACACTAATATTCCACATCCTAATTTTACTTTTAAGAAGTGTTGCCACCGTGGCAGACCGGAGATGGGTTGCCTCCATACTAGGTTATAACACCGAAATTCCACATAAATGACCTGTCGTAAATTTGTATTGTCAAAATATTAAAGCAAAACCTATAGCTATCTCTAATTCTCAAGCTTTATTTTTAGACGTCTACATCTTAAGGGACATAACCTAAAACACATTATGCTTATTATTTTCTCATAGATAATACAAATTCCTTCCGAAAACCCACATGGTGCATATTCTCAACTTACCATTCATCGAATTAGAAAAAAAAAAAAAAAAAACAGAGTTTCTATTCACCAGACAACGATAAATTTCATTTAAGTTTGATGCATTAATTTATTTAAACAACAATTGCATGTCTATCTGAAAACATGTATACCTACATCTGAAATAACCTCAAAGTCATGTTGACTATAGATGTACCAAAAACTCAAACCCAACAACTAGTATAAATGAATCAATCTCCAGGGATTCTATGTATTTCCGCCAAAAACTTAAAATGTTTTATGGTCTTCTTACAATTCTTTTCTTTTACCCATACCCATCTGTGTGAGAATTGTATAAACATCTCAAAAGACCACAAAGAGTGTTGAAACAAAAATAAATCGTTTGCTATATTTTTGTAAGCTTTTGGGTCCTTGAAGAACTTTGTATGCACTTTATATTATTTCGGTGTGTGTGTGTGTGTGTTTATCTCCAAGGAGATATTTCAGGCAAAGAACAAAAAAGAACCAAGATAAAAAATGTACAAAACCTTACACAATCACTATCGATGAAATAAAAATATTTGCTCGTCTTACTACCAACTTTTCTCACTCTCATCATCATCGTCCGTCGTCTCATCTCATCTTCTAACAACACCAAGCTCCAACGCCACAAGAAATAGCAAGTCAATAGAAAAGCAAAGAATGTACAAAACACTATCGCTAAATTCAAACAAGTAGAATTTTAAATCGAATACACCACACCAGAAACAACCATGACTTCGGTTCAATTGCTCCTGCTTCGCATCTTGAGGAAAATACTATGGATGGAAAAAAAATATTAAGGATTTTCTTGTGCACTTTTTCAGGCTAACCACAAAAATCTAAAATTGTATGTTTTATAAATTTTCAGGAGGTACAGTGTAGTGCCAGAAATATATACAATTTTTGTCAGTTCCACATGATTGGGGAAATAAAGCCCAACAAAACAGAGTTTGAACTTATGACCCTACAAAAATATTTCCAAGAAAAGCGATAAATTAATTAGTTGACGGAGTTCAGTTTCGATTTCACGCATTGCATTGTGTCAATAACGTCACAAGTTCAAACACCAAATAGAGCAATAATGTAAGTTAATTTTTCGACTTAAACTATCTGAACAAAACCACCTCGAAGTCAGCCGTCACGCTGCATTTTTTTGCAATTTCACGTGCAAACTTTCATTATCGATTCATTGATTAGGGGAAGGTCTACAAAAAAAAATGCTAGGTATACAAATAAGGTTTCAAAGTGGAGAATTTATGGAGATTTAGTAACGGAGATATGGGCGTTTGAAAGTTCCAGACAAAGTTTAATTTTTTTATTTAAAAAAAAACTAGTGGGTGTACAATTAAATTTTGTTTGATAAATGAAATGTGCAATTAGAGATACATCGACTGACATTTTTATTTTTCCGAAACTCAAAAGTGCGCCAGCTAACATCGAGGTGGTCTGAACAAAACTATTTCCACTGCACTGTTCAATGTTTATGTATCTACAACATAACTCTACGTAAGCGCATTGCACATCTCTAGCCGCCAAGTTTTTATAGAAGTAACGAAAAGTTACATATTTATTTTGCAACGAGTTGAGGTGAAGCTAAAATTGAATTTAATGTCCCTCGATGTTATATCCTTCCGAGGGAATTCAATTTTCCCACAAAAAAAAAAAAAAACAGACAAAATATAAAACACAAAATACAATACCTATACAGGATATAACGATGTGAAATTACATCCTGAAAGTGGATTTTTTTGATGTCGGTAATACATTGAATACCTTTGGGTACCAACCTTACCTACATATATACAAAGACAGTACCTAAAAAAAAAAAATGAACGTAAAATTCTGTTTGAAAAATCGTTAGTAACGTTGAAATTTCCAGACTCGTCTATACTACATTTATGCAGGTACAATATGATATAATTTATAAGGACATGTCAACCTGGATTTCCTTTTGGATATTTCAACAGAAAGTATTCTTATTATTATTATTTTCTTCAATTTTTGTTTTATTTTCTCTTTTTTATTATGTTGCAATTTAATTTCAGTCAAATGTCAGCCTGGGTGATGATGGCATGTTTCGTTTTCGATTGTTTTTGTTAAAGGATGTGCATCTATGCCGCTTCCTCTTTATTTAAGGATTTATCTTCTTTTTTTTCTTGTCTTGTTTGTCATTTTCAGTTTTTATACTATATGCGAGTGTTATATGATGCATTGTGATGGTTTTCATGGCTTCGATTGTTCTTTTCTTCAGGTGTGACCCCGATTTTTTGTTTGTATGTGTGTTTATGTTGTTTTCTTTTTTTTATTTTATTTTTGTGTCCTTTTTGTGATTGTGATTCAAATGTGACCTACTCTACTTGCAGACACTTTTTTGAAGTTGAAAAATATATAGAGAGATAATAATAAAATGTATAATATGACATTGCATTAAATCATTGAAAATTTTCTCACATATTTGTGATAAAATGTGACGTGTCCTATAATGAACAGGATTTGTCATTTGCCTTTGATGTGAATATAGATAGATAATTGTATGTTGTTTGTCGTTTCACGATGAAATTGTTTAAATGAATTTAAATCAAAAGAATATAAAACTTGTAGGATAAGGATAAGTTTATAATTATAAACATTTTTGGAGGTGTCAAATACATTAACTGGAATTCGGATGGAATCCCGAAATCCAAAACTTCAAAAATCCAAAATTCAGAAAACCCACAATCCAGGAAACTCAAAATCCCCAAAACCTAAACTCGAACAGAAAACCTTGTTTTTATAAAACCAAGAATAGAAAGCCCTAAAGGTCGAAATCCCGTAACTAAAATTGAAAAATTATGTTTCATCTTCCTAATTTGTTTGAAAAGTAATAACTATCAGTTATTTTTTCTGCGGAACGATTTTTAAAAGCCCAAATTAATTTTTGTATACAAAAGTTCATGGATCCTGGATCTCAGCAACTCATATGTTGGATATTCAATTGGCCAAAAAATAGTCAACAAGTTGCAGAAATTCGTTATAGATATAAATTTCAAAAGATTTTTTTGTTTCAAGATCACAGTATAGCACCTAATTTCTAGAATTACTAAAAAAAATAAGTTAGCCAGTTAAAAGGTCAGTAAATTGTCATAATAATAACAGGTCAGCTAGTTTCAGTTATTGGATACCAAAATATTATTTAATCAATTTAAAAAAAACTGAAGATCATAGAGATTTGTAGCCCTCAATTTTGGGATATAAAATAAAAATAAACTTACTACCTTAAGCTCAAAATAAAAGGTCAACTAGATTCAGAAACTGGACGGCCATAGATTTTTTGCAGTTTTTTTTTTAATTATGGGGCATATTCATAGTCACATGAGACCTGGGTCTAAGTTAAACATAGCTTTGGTTGAATTTTCGGACGTTGATTCTATTTTTTTAAGGTTATCATTTCAAAATATTTGAAGATATTTGTGTAGTATACCAAGTTAATTATCTTATAAAAATATAAAACCAATAATTTGTAATTAAAATCGGTCTGTATTCATTGAACCAAAATTGTCTTTAACTGTAGTTTAGTTAAACCTGTGTCTATCTGCGACTATGAATATGCACCTATGTGTTTAAGGTCATAGACATTTTTAGCACCTCATTTGCACACCAATTTTTGAAACTAGTAGACCATTTATAAGGATTTGATAAAAACAAAATTTGGTAAGCAAGTTTTAAGTTTTTAATAAAAACAAAACTCATCAACCCGTTTTAAAGATGGTGGCGCAACATTTTAAACAGCCTTAAATAAAGGTTTTACTACTTAACATGTTTCTAATCTTATAACCCTTTACCAAAATTTTCCAGAATTTAAATACGTTTTAACTAATATCATACTAAATCAGTTTCCGATGTTGAGTGGAAAATATTTTGTTCTGTGTCGTCGGCTGTTTTGGTCACAATAATTTAAGTAATGAAACAAGAATTGTAGCATTAACTTTTTCCGACGTTTCGACAGGGGTTGCTGTCTTCTTCAGGGGGAAACTTTGAGAAGTATAAACGATAAATTTACATAATTTATAAAAATTATTGATTTGATAACAAATTATTGTTAATGAAAAATAAAGAGCTCTTCTGATAAAAAAGTTTAGTCTGCAGAAAGAAGTTTAGTGCCGCAGACTAAACTTCTTTATCAGAAGAGCTCTTATTTTTCATTAACAATAATTTGTTATCAAATTAATAATTTTTATAAATTATGTAAATTTATCGTTTATACTTCTCAAAGTTTCCCCCTGAAGAAGACAGCAACCCCTGTCGAAACGTCGGGAAAAGTTAATGCTACAATTCTTGTTTCATTACTAAAATTATTGTGACCAAAACAGCCGACGGAACAAAATATTTGCCACTCAACATCATAATTATCAAATTGGTCAATAAATTAATTTCTTAATAAATCAATTTCCTTTATAAACTTCAGTTGAACACGTCCAAAGAAAGGACAACTAGTGGAAAAACGTCTATTTTGACAATTATAAACGTTAACGTGGATGGATTTGTACGGTACTAAAAAGCAGTGGCGAGGCGTCATATTGTTAATTTCGTTCATGAACGCCTAACTTTATAAATTTCCCCTCTCTATACTAAACACCTACAAAATTATTTTAGCTACTTGTCCTAATCTGTGTTAATTTCACACTCTGTAGTCTGTTCCCCAGAGTTTACAACTCGTGCAACCTTTTCCATGCACTCAATTTAACTGAAAACAAAAACAAACACTGCTAGCAACACCAACATCCCTTCTCTTTTGACTTTTCACATCAACTCGTTCACCTGATTTTAGAACGAAATGTATCCATTGGAAGTATACACACACAAAAAAAATGTTCACACTGCTATAGCACTCATTTTGTTCACATGATTTGTGAACGAAATGTATCCACAGAAAGTATACAATACACGCAACACGCATACGGCAAAAACCTCGCATCATGTTCGTAGGAACCAACCGATGGGAATAGTGAAGGCACAATCTGAATGCAACGTACAGGATAGTTGTAGGATGTTGATTTTGTACTTCGTGCTGGAAGAATATGAACGAAATGGGAACTTCGTTTGGAGTTTTTGCAATGAATTGAGTTTATTTTTGAGTCGAAGAAAGTAAAGATTTTTGTTTAAACTGTTAATTAAATCTTGGAAGTGGTTTCAGTTTACTGAACTTTTGATTTTATAATTTACCTACGTGTAAAATTTAATAAACCAAATGGCATCAAATAGTGTACAAGGTGTTAATAAAAACTTGTGACTGCATTATTGAAAAACTTATAAGCAAGCCTTTTTACAAGTGGTATTCAGTAGACAAATACGAAATTATAGCGACTGAAAGACCAATTCTGTCAGACTTGACAAAAAAACTTTGCAATAAAAAAATAAGTGTTACTAAAGAAACTTTTCGTAATTTTCACCCAGAAAAAAAGAGTATATTCATATTACCGTTTGCAAAATCATAAATTAATTGTTCTGCTGGCCTTGCTTATTATTTAGACAGGAAAAGGATACAATTATTTGGGATTTCTGATTTGAATAATTTAAGTGACAGTTACTCTAAACATTTAAAATCCCATATTAATTGACTTTATGCGTTCATAACGTTTGTAAAAGTGCGAGTAGGTTGATCTGCCTTTAAACAAAGTCAATCAAATAAGTGTCAACAAAAAAAAACAGTTGGAAGATTTTTTTTTTTTTCATGAAAATTTATTAAAAACATTTTTAAAGAAATCATGATTATTTAGAATTAGAATTTATGTAAGTAGGTAAAACCAACATAACAGTAAAGTGTTAACTTACAGAAAATAAAAACAAATGAAGTGTGAACGACTGCATTTTATAATCACGCATCGCCACTGCTAAAAAGATGAAATAGCTTATTGGTGACTTAAAACGAGAAACTATCTATTATTTTTTTAAATCCAAATAATATTTTTTTTAAACCTATACAAATTTAATACGAATGTAAGGGCAGCTTAAATACCAAATTTGATTTCAAATTATTGATAAGTAATTTGCAGAAAAATAAGATTCTGCTTATTCTGATTTTTTTTTTTTCAAGAAACATTAAATAACGATGTAACAAAAAAATTAAAAACAAATAGAAATGTATATTCTAATGAAAATAATAAAAAAATTACATCTAAGCAGAGCATGAAATTTACAATAAAAAAGTTCATACAATTTTGCGTATAGCTATAACCGTTTCTGAGTTATTAAGCGTTAAAAATTTATTATTTGTTTCTATTTTTTTCTTTTTCCATTTTTTTCTCGTTCAAAGTCTTTTAGTAGTGCATATACATATGTCAAATTTTTGAAAACATCTGAATGCAAAGTTTATACATCATGTAACACCATACAAGAAAACATTATTATTTTTTTCTGAAAAACAACGGTTTTAAAGATATAATTTGTTTAAATGTTTGACAAAAATTAAAAATATATACATTCACTTTAACTTTGTAATATTTATGTTTGTAAGATATATGTATTTTTAGTCATATAATATTTATAACGTCATTTTAAACAATATCATTTTTTTTATTTTTTTATTCAAAAATGTTCGAAATTTTTGCCATTTTTGAAGTCGCAATATCTTCCAACTGATGTGTTATACGCAAAAAAGTGTGATAATATTTTCTCTAGGGAATATTAAAATCTACAAGATAAGTATAAAATATTTTCCGAAGAATTCGTCATTTAAGAGAAAAGAGCCAAAAACCTATTTTTGACTTTTGGTGATTTTTTTAATATTATGCTATCATACAAATTATGGCTTCTAGAAAAAAAAAACTGTTAATGCATGCTTATATAAAGGTTCATAATGTATACATTTTGTTAACATAATTTTTCGATTAAGCTTAAAGTTTTAAAGATATATGCAAAAAACTGTTTTTTTTTTTGCAGTTGACACTATCGAAGTCAAAATATCTTGCGATTTATGAATCGTATGGAAAAAAGTGACATGTTTTTTTTTTTTGAAGAGAATATTATGATCTTAAAACTGAGCTTAAGATTTTTTTCAACAACTTGTGCTTTTAAGAATAAAATGCAAAAAACCAAATCTTTTAAAATAATTTTATATCTTTGAAACCGTTGTTTTTCAGAAAAAAATAATAATGTTTTCTTATATGGTGTTACATAAATTTATAAACTTTGCATTCAGATGTTTTCAAAAATTTGACCCATATGCACTATAAAAAGACTTTGAACGAGAAAAAATGGAAAAAGAAAAAATAGAAAAAAATAATAAATTTTTAACGCTTAATAACTCAGAAACGGTTATAGCATAGGTAAAATTGTACAACCTTTTTTTTTTTAATTGTTAATTGTATGCTCTTTAATTTTGAACTCAAGTGTTTTGGACTAAAAATCGTTAGAAATGGAGATATATTGATTTTTTGGGGAAAACAAATTTTTTTTTGTCTTTTTATCGTTATAAAAAAGCTAGCACCCAATATACCGTGGCGGAACTTTCTGGGCTTATTAAGGAAGGTTCACAGAACGTGTATACCAAAATTCAGCTTTCTGGTATTTATTCCGGAATGTATTTTGACTTATATTTGTTTTACAATATCCTGCGAGAAATAAAAAGTTTCAAATAAAGTGCGAGCTTTCTGTAAAACAGAATTTTGAAAAGCAGAATTTTGTAAAAAGAATTTTGGCCTCCGCCTTTTTTCGACCCCAACCGTTTTTTTTTTAAATAACCGTTAAATAACTGTAGCTGCCATTGCAATTGAAAATTTTGACATTCATAGAACATAGAAAAAGGCTTCTTTTTGAAAATGGTTATTATTGGTAGGTACCCTTGTATAATCTCCTTTTTAGAGTTTTTGATTATTTTGAAAAGGATTCAGTTGCTTTTTTTTTAACTTCCCATTATAAGTTATTGTAATTGGTGCGATTTGTCGAAGTGGAATTTTTTGACATATCTTCACTTTTTGAGGTCTCTAGGACCAGAATCCGTTGTTTTCAAAAAAATGTCTGTATGTGTATTGGGGGTACTTTTTTCGTCTACCATATCTCGAGAACGACTTCGGATGAATTATATTTTACAGATAATAACGTCATAACGTACTGAAAAGGTTTTGTAAAAAAAAAAATTCAACAACACTTTTTTTTTTGTATAAGAAAAACAGTCGAAAAATAATTTTCATCTCAAATATTTCAAGTACAAATAATGATTCCGAAATCAGTCTTTTATTTTTCTACACATAATGACGTAGTCAAGAACTTTTTTTTTTTTTTTTTTTTTCACAAAAAAAAAATCAACAGCCAAAAACTGCAAGCAAAAACTACTTAAAACTCTTAAAAAGTGGTTTTCAACTCGAATATCATGAGAACAGACAACTATGTATGTATGTATATCGACATTTTTTCAAGAATTCGATATGCAAACAAAAAAATATAAAATTAAAATTTTGGTCATGTCTACAAAATATTTTGTTAAGGTACTTACGATGAACCAACAAATTTTAGATAGTAAAAGGAAAATTTATTTAAACCTCAATTTGTGTTCTAGGTCAAACCAAAACACTTGCCCTATAAACAAGTAAAAATGTGTCTCGTAAGCAGGTACCTAGATAACCAATTTTAACCAGTTCGCATTTGGAATGATTTCTACTCTTTGGTCTTTCCAACCATACCAATTATGTTTATAATCATGAAAGAGTATCCTTATTTTTTATGATTACTAGGAAACAATCAACATTAAATACAAATGTACCTATCTCAAACCAAGAAATGTTTGGAATTCTAATAAAACCATCAATTCTTTTATTGATTTTATTTAACTCCACTTCAACTTAGAACCTTTATCGATAAAAAAAAAAAACCTACTTACCCAAATAAAGGAAGGACAATATCTTTAAATCATTCTGACATCCTTTTAAGTATCTACGTATATATGTTCCTTATTCAAAACTAATATAGCATACTCCCACTGAAACATTGACATGAAAAAAAGCCCACACGCTCTTAAAAGCTAACCTAAAAAAAATACTAATGGAAACTGAATTTGACATAATGTTTTAAAAAATGTCGAAGGAAATTAGAAAACTGTCATTCTGACAAAGACCACCCTCACATAAAATATATTGTAGTTTATCGAAAAGAAAAATAAATACAAGAATCCCATTGTCATAGTACATATGCTAATTTAAATAACAAAACGAGGTTGTTCACTTTATTTTATTATTGTGTACCACTACACAATAATAAAATCGATTTATTTTAACAGTGCTATTTTTTCAAACACGAAAAAGAGGACTGTTATAAGTTATTATATTTATGTTCAAAGTTTGTACTTCATATTACGAGTATATTATTATTATTTATTTATTAATTTATTTATTGCAGTTCGAAATTTATTTGATAAATTAATGTTTATTTAAGAGATATAGAAAATTAAATTGTTTACAACTTCAATATATTTTTAATACTTTAATGAAAACAGCCTAAATGATTTAACAAACAAAGATTTAAGGGAAAAGCTACAAGAAAAAAACCCTTATATAATACTTAATAACTAAAATTGCACATAAACCCAAATGCGATATAAACAAAATATCTGATTTAAGAGATTAAGAATAAGCTCATTATCAGAATAGGAACATCTTCTAAAAAAGTTATCTTGTAGGTTATATAGTACAAGCTTAATTTGCTTAATATTAGCTTTATCATGAAGCCGTACAGTTGAGAAATGCCATGGCAAATTTAGCATTAATTTTAAAATTTTGTTTTGCATTCTTTGAATTTTTTTAAATGGGTTTCAGCACAGTTAAACCATACTGGAGCACCGTAAGTGAGTATAGGCTGGAGAATAGTTTTGAATATTAAAATTTTATTATGCATGCTAAGACTTGATTTGCGATTTATGAAGGGTATAAAATTTTTATTAAAAGATTGGTTTTGTTGATCGTGCTCGAAATATGTTTATCGAAAGTCAGTTTTTTATCAAGTGTAAGACCTAGATACTTGCAGCTATCAGACCAAGCGATATCAGTACAATTTAGCTTTAGCGTTGTTTGTTGCAAATACTCTAAAATTCTACGCCGAGAAAACCAAATTGCCTGCGATTTTTGAGCATTAGCTTTAATTTTCCACCTATGAAAAAAAGTTTGTAAAATGTTCAGTGAGCTTTGTAAACTTTCAAGAGCTACTTGAGGCAATATGCTTGACGCAAAAAGGGCTGTGTCGTCAGCAAACATAGCTATATTAGTATTTACGTCCAAAGATGGCAAGTCGGACATGTAGATATTAAAAAGTATGGGTCCTAGGACAGAACCCTGTGGAACGCCACTCACTATATCATAAAGTGCAGACTTTACACTGCCTGAGCATACAACAAATTTTCTGTTAAGTAAAAAGCTCCATACTAACTTGACAAGATAAAAAGGAAAATTAAACATTACAAGTTTGTAAATTAACCCCTGATGCCACACAGTGCCAAAGGCTTTTTCTATGTCAAAAAGTACTAGGCCAGTCGAAAGCTTTAAATTTAAATTACTTTTGACGTGATTTTTAATTCTTTAAATTTGATGGCTTGTGGAGTGACCAGGTCTAAAACCAAATTGTTCAATAGGGTAAATATTCGCATCCTCAATATGGTTTAACAGTCTTTGTTTAATAAGCTTTTCAAATAGTTTAATTAAAGCACTTAATAAACTTATAGGCCTGTAACTATTAGGATTATCCTTTGCTTTGCCAGGTTTGCACATAGCAACAACTTTTGTGACTTTCCAATCATTTGGAAAATACGAAAGGATCAAACAACAATTGAAAACCATTGTAAGGAATTTGGTGCCCGTTGAAGGTAGGGATTTAAGTAATCTGTTGCTCATTCCATCAATACCATACGATTTTTTGGACTTTAAATGTTTAATTAAATCCTTCACGGAACGATTTTTAAAAAAGTTGTTTCTATTTACGTTACTTGGTAAGGAATGTAATTCAATAAGTTTATCTCTGACAGTATTTTCAGTGTCAATATCACTGAGATGAGATGATATTGTGTGGTTTTGGCAAAAAGTGTCACCAAGAGCGGTTACCTTTTCCATTTGAGTAACAAAAACATTATCGTTGACTCGAAGAGGTGGAATATTTTAACTGTTTGTTTTAATTATTTTTGTAACCTTCCAAAAAGGCTTAGATCCCTTGTCAAAACTAGATAAAAGCTTATTCCAATTTTTATTTTTGAAAATTTCTATTTCATTTTTTATTTTTTTGTTCAAAATCTTAACATTATTCCTAAAAATATCAAGTCTAAACCGGATCCATTTCCTTCTCTCCGAATTTCGGAAACGAATCAATCGTAAGATAGATTCAGGTAAAGTGAGTTGATTTGAATGAAATGTTTGGGTTTTGGTAATAGATAAATCAGCCGCTCTGTTTACAACTTCCATAAAAGAATCAATGAGGCCATCGATCTGAACAGATGAAGTAATACAGTCAGCCGATAATCTACTCGGGTTTAAGTTTTCAGAAACATATGAAGTGTATCGATTCCAGTTTGCAGCAGAATAGTTAAAACTAACAGAAGTCAGATTACTTTGCCTTTCAGAATTCTCAAAGGAAGTCAAGACTGGCAAGTGATTCGAGCTTAAACCATTAAGTGTAACTGGCAAAAAAGCAAAAAAAAACCACTTTAGATAAGTAAATAGTTAAAAAAAAAGTTATTATTTGGTTTACCTACTTTGCATATTTTTCTGCAGAATACTTTTTTTTATGATATTGTTATATTTCTTAAAAATATTTTGAACTCTGAACAATCCATCTCGAAATTGCACAATTGCACTTCGTTATTAATATTTACTTTAATGCATCGACTTTTGAGATTTGACATTGAGATTTTTCTGATGTCCAAATTTTGTTTGAAATAGAAAACACCCGTACGTGTTCAGTGGGTCCATTTGATGTTGGTAGTGACAGTGAACACTTTAAAAGCTTTAATATATTATTATATTTGTGAAACAAAATGTTCTATGTCTTTAAATTATTCCCATTGACTTAAGTTATCAATACAGTTTTCATAAAAAGAAGCGACTTTTTCTTTAAAAAATTATAATATCAATATTACCATCAGATTCCATTCATTCATTTCACACATTCTTTTCCTTTCCAACCGACAATGGTAAAAAAAAACGTTTGCCTTTCGTTTACATTACTTTTAATTTAAAATCTTTTAAAATAAGAGAAGCTTCAGGCATAGACTTTTTTTGCTATTTCATATAAATCCAAATTTTTAGTAGAAAAAGAGGACATTGGGAGGACATATTAGTAAAAAGATGACAACGTACTGTCCTCTTTAGGCAACAAAATCAGAGAGGACACAACTGCTAAAAAGAGGACTGTCCTCCCAAAAAGAGGACGTATGGTCACCGTATAATAGTACATACTCGTACATCGCAAAAAACCTACCCCAATTCAATAATTCTTTTCATATCATCCGTCTCCATCAACTGTGTACGTTAGAATGGTTATCCTCGAAATATCTGTTATAGAATAAAACAGGGTGCTCCATTTTAAAACTTGAAACTTTTGATTTACGATTTTTGAAAAACACAATTTTTCGTTTTTTATCTTTTAAAGTAGTGGGTTTAAGAACTGACATTTTTAAGAACGATGGAATTAGACATCGAAATTAAATGTTAAATGTTAATTTTGGAAAAAAATTATTCAAATTGATTTTATTAAAAATTGTATGTATATTATGAAGTAGAGGGTATGTAACCCTCTTTGTTTTTAATTTTGAATGATCTTATCAATTTTAAATCAAGTACTTAAAATAAAACAGTTCTAGGACATTTACTTATTAAATTTACTAAACAATAAAGAAAGCAGCTTCCTTATAAAAATAAGAAGAATCTGGCTACATCATCATTTCAGCAACCAGAGGATTAACATCATCTAAGTTTTTTCTAGTTTTTTTTTTATGACGAAGTTGGTTCTATTATCTTAATCTTAACTATTATATAAAGACTAAAGAATTATTTTGTTCCTTCGCGCATAACTCATAAAATAATTTACTGATTTACGTGAAACAAATTTTATAATATTCTTTATGTCTATGAGACGGTTTAAGGCTATTTTTTATTTCTTAATTTGTTTAAATTTTTGAGAATATTATTGTTTTTTAATTTTTTGTCACCTTTTTTCTAAGAGTTTTCCCAAATATTCACTCATATACTCAAAATGGTTTGATATTTTAAAATAATAAAAATTTTTTGATAAACTCAACAATATAAAAAAAAAATCATACGAACATTTTAAGACTTATATCTTTTCTTAATTATATATACAAGCTGAGTAATAAATATATAAACTTTTGAAAGTTATCAATTCTTTAAAATTATTTCTCTCCAGGAATGCTATTCAAGAGCAAACAACGGGTAGCTGCTTTTTTTTTTTTTTTTTTTTTTTGTATTTTTGTTTTGTGCTTTTCTTCCGCAAACTGAATTCATGCCTGAGCACAATGGTGTAGTTGCAGAAAGGTAAAAAAGTAGTATATAAAGTATAAAGTTTGCGAAGCAACGCGAGCACGGGTTGGCTAGTTTTTGTTTTTAATATTTTCAAAAGAAATGTTCGGAAAAATCAATTTAAAAATATTTTTTCTTTTTTTTTTTCAAAATTTAGTGTTTGAAAAATATTCACTTGATTAAAATATAAAATAAAAGACTTAAGTTGCTATTACATCATCATACATATATATAGCAAACTTGCCATATAAATACGTTCCAAAAGCTACATCGATGGTGACTAACATATTTATATGACACAATATATAAAACACTATATAAGTCATATATATTTAGTCATATAAATATGTATATCACCGTTATATGTCGCTTTGGAACGTTTTTATATGACAAGTTTGCCATATATATATGATAATGGAATATCATCTTAACTGACTATTTAAAATTTTGCCTTTAGATGAAAGAAAAAAAGTTTTAGGAACCTGAGGATTTACTGAATCTTACTTTATAGCTCCCGTTCATACTTTTCTAATTCTTCTAAGGATTTAATTCTATGACAAAATATGCGTGTCTTGTCATGAGTAACGCGTTAGTGCTTAATTTAACCTGATCAAAAAAAAGCTGAATGACTAGAAATGGAAATTAATTCGTTTGAATGCGGAAAAACTTTTCAAATCACACTACCATTTGCAAAACAATTGACATTCAATTGTTTTGCACGTAAAAAAAAATAATTTTGACAAATGTAACTAACTGTTGGTATTTAGTGTTAGTACGTGCAAGCACATCAAACATTTCTGTGGAAATTCGATGAATTAGTAAACATTTATTTTGGGACGGGAATTTCTAACTATTGGGGCCAATTTCGAGAGTCTATATTTAAAAAAGATTTAATGTCGAATAGCTTAAAATGTTACTGTCGAAATGCTTTCATTTCCTTCTATTTCTTGTAACAAGTGCCGTCCATTGTATTTAAGAGACCTTAAGTACTATTCACATGAGAGCGACCAACGAACTACGTATGAACGAACATTCGTCCAATCTGACATTTTTTTTTTACATTTTTTGAGGTTAAACACACGCGAACAATTCATTCGTTGCAGTGTGGATGGTATGTGGAAAACGAATTGAGTTTGACAATTCGTAACAATCAATTGCAATTCGTGACGACCAATTTGTTTTATCAAATTTCGTTTATTTTTACAATTAAAATGTAAATTTTACTATCCAAATATTAGCGCCTATTGCGATTTACGATTGTTGATTGATAGTTGATAAATATTGATATTTTGGATTTATAAACTCAATTTACTGAAAATGTGATCAACTATTCACAATACGGTCTGCATTATTCCCAGTGACCAAAACTTTTTTCGGTTGGGTGGATTAATATAAAATTTCAATACTTATCAACTATCAATCAACAATCGCAATAGGGGTGATAACAAAAATTAGATTCTTACCATTTTTTTTTTTTTTCGATTTTCCAAAGAATTAATGTCTACAAATGTTTTAAATCCCATTTGTTAGTTTATTCGTCGGTCGTTGGTCGCTCTCATGTGAATAGTTCTTTAGGTCTTACAGGAATTAAAATCTTACAGGAATTAAATCTTCAATACAAAATTAAAAATTATGTTGCTGCTTTTTTAGTTTAATTCAGTTTTTCGGAACACCTTGTACCTTAAAAATTTCAATGAGTCATAATAACATATTCCAACGATGAACTTTTTCTACAGAGATTTAATTTTTTGGTTTACCTCAACCCCCATACAACTCCCAGAAATGTTCATCTCTGTGAAAGGAAAGTAACAACAGCTTAAAAAAAACTGATGGTCAAATAGTCAGACATCAGACATGTTGACGTCCTTAAAGCAATTCAATTCCCTTGGAAGATAAATAAGTTCGAGTATAGCAAAAGAATGTAGGTATGACTATCAGTATTTTTGCAATGATGACATTTTTTTCAATCTCAACTTACTAAGCGTGAGCGCGTGCTGCTCCAATCATCCCCCTTAAGTGCAAAAAAAAAACCTGATGCGCAAATAAATAGAAATAAGCTTCATCCAAATTGGGTGGTGTTCTTGGCGGCGACGACAGCAGCATTTAGCTAGTTAGTTACACAAATCCGCAGAGGCTGATGTCATCTAGTTTTTTTTTGTTGGTATAGTATGATCTCATTAGTTTTGGGGGTATTGATTTAATGATTTAAAAATATTTATACAAAGCTGAGGCGGAGGTTGGCACGTAAGATGTGGGTTTCGGATTTGTTCAACCCCCACACATAGAAAACAGCCCTTAAAACAACCCACTAGAAGGCCATTTAACCAACGACCCGTCGAAACAACAAAAATAGAATGGAAGGAAACCTTAAATTGAGAGTGAAAATCTGACAGTGGTTGACTCAGAGATGTACGAATCTACGTATCTATTGCATCATATCTCGTTCAAGGCTATTGGAAAAACTTTATCTCTCAAATCCAGAATTTAAGATTTTGCCAAAAAAAAAGAAAACAAAATACCCACATCACAACCCACGCACGGATAAAATAAGACTTCATGGAATTCATAACATTACCTCAAAACGGATCTTGAAAATCGTTTATGAATTCCAATTGAAACTATCGAATTGGGATTTGGTGCTTTTTCGTCCTTAAAGAATATACGAGTAGGTGTGTATATGGGGATTTATGGCTGAATAAATCGGAAGGCAATGATGAATCTGTTATTTTTTTTTTTTTTGTAAAGGCTTTTATAGCATTTTATAAAGAAGATAAGGCTTTATCCATGTTTTTTTATTATACTGAAAAGAGATGAGGATGGAGAGTGAGAGAGATATATAACATGAATATAGTTCTAAGTTGTATGAAAAAGATGATTTGAATAAATGATTTTGTTCGACCTTAATCGGGCGAGAAATAGTTTGCTTCAGGGTTACATTTATAAAGGAACAAGTGCTTCTAGACAGAATATAGATTAAGTAATAGAGATAGGAATATAAATTCTTATTGAGGTATGTATTTGCATAAAGTTTAATGGTGAAATTAACGTATACTCTACTCTAAAGGATCTCTTATTATTGTTATTGCCTTTTTTTTTGTTGCCTTTAAAAAAAAGTATTTCTCACAGTAGTTATACTTGATTTAAAGATTCGGCCGACACTCAAGCGAAAGCAACTTAATAGAGAGAGGCCTAAAGTTAAAAAAATTGATATTGTATGTGAAATGAATTTAACTTCACAAAAGAGTGTTACGTCAATTCCGGGCGAAAAAAAGTGGTGTCCCCCGAGTTCAAAAATGCAGGAATGCAGTAAAACTGCAAAATTGACTTTCCATTTCTGCAGACAAATACTGTCCGTTAGAAAATATTTCTACTGTCTTAGAAGAATTAATGTTTCCTCTCAATAATAACATCAAATTTTACTAAAAACTTGCATAAATGGTACCATTTTTTTGCAATTGTATTTTGCAGTCATGCAGCATTCCTGCGTTTTTGAACTCACCCATGTATTCTTGCAAAAGTGCTTGTATCCAAAACCAATTTTTAGATTATATTACTGCCCGGCTGGAAAAATTCCTAGTTTCTGTCTATAAATTGGGCAAGGCCCTAAGAAGTTTTCAGTAGGGGAAATCTAGACAAGGAAAACTTATCCGATACTTGGCAAGCCCTTGCTAGATTTCGGTAGGTACCAAAAAGTTAGGCGAGAGAAACTCGTAAGGCCTTATCTAATTAAAACTTGTTTGACATGTTTCGGTACCCCGCCAGGAATGTCTCTATAAAATAAAAAAATAAATAAATCGGGTGGCACAACGGCTCATAAGGAACCAGGGCCTAGTGACTAACAACTCGCAACCATTCCTGTGTGCGCCTTTCGACAGGAATGGAAGGGACCTACAATTTTATGCCGAATCACACAATTATGACAAGTGATGCTCTTGGAGGATTTGTCGATTCCTCGCAAGAGGCAGTAGCCCTGAAAAAAAACTTTTTAGTTTTTAGGTGGACGAGGCTGGGAAGCGATCCCAGACCTCCAGCGTGACATTCGAACGCACTAACCATTACGTTAATGTCTCTTGTACACCAAAATCAAAAACCTTATAAGCACCATGCAAATTAAGCATCATACGACACTTTTTTCTCTCTTTCCTTTGTCTTCTTTTACATATCACACCTCTTACTATGGGTGTGTGACATCCGTGTATTAAAAGATTTCTTCAATGAGAAAAAAACCTGTTCTAAGTTGTTCTACCTTAATAGCAAGTACATAAAATCCAGTTCTATTCTGTATGTATTTGTTATGCAATATGGAATCAAAGTTATTCCCTTTCGATTCAATATAGCTTTTAACGGCCTTTAGTCCAAACCAATTGGGGTTTCGTCCCGGCGTTCTCACTTGGACTCTTCAGTTGACAGTTATTCCCTTTCGACATTGAATTTTTGTATAGCGAGTTAGCCCAGTGGGTAGCGCATCTGAAGAACAGAAGATCGCGCTATCAAGTCCCATATAATCCAGCTTTTTTGCCGACAAGGCAAAAGGGTTCATAATCGCCAAGGCCCGTGTTCTAGCCTTTGCTAATTCGTGCTAGTGCCTTGCCAGAATCTATATAAAACTCTCTAGTGCCTTGTCGAAAACTAGATTGTTTTTCTGCGCGGGTGGATTAGGAAATATTGGAAGCTTCAAAAGCCGAAAGAAATTTTAAAACCGGTCGAAAGATTTGGTTGATACAGGTAGTCAAAGTTTGCTTATTTTTAAAATCATAGAAAAAATGATTTTTGAATAAAAATCTTCAGGGTTTCTTAAAATCTAGTTTAAAAATTGTATTTTCTTTTTATTTGAGCTTGTAAAAGGACTATTTTAATTGAAAAATGTTCAGTTTTTCGGAAAGTTGTTTTTGACTTAATTTTTGGACTTTGAATTGAGTTATAAAAAAAGTTACAAAAGTCCAAACTGAACAGAAATTTAATCTTTGACTATTTCTGAAACTTTTAATAAGAAAACCAACTGCCACTTATTTGCGATTTAGAGAGATTTTATTAAAGAAGGATATTTGTATTCATTTATGGCTGAAATTGCAAAGTTTTTTTTATTATATCCTTGAAAATGCAAGTGGTTATAGAAACATGTTTTTACATGTCCAAATTATTCTAAACTACATTTAATAAATAGTTTATGGTTTTTTATGGTAGGTCAGGTAGTTTTCATAATTTGTAGAAATGTACTCATTTTTGTAACCGATCACGTGTTGTATAATCCTTTTTATTTAATGCAAAAAGAATGTAAAGTAAGCATCATCGGACCCTTTTATTTCTTCGCTAAGCTTAAGAACTAAAAAAGACCTCAAAGCACGATACTCTCCAGTAATGATTAATTTCTAAAAACAACTTTGGACATTCGTAAAAGCTTCCAAGAAATCTTGTTGTTGTTTTTATTTATTTTTGTACTTATTAATTTATTTATTGCCCACTGTTAAACTTGAAATATATTATTAAAAAAAGTTGGTTATGTTGATGTGCCACTAAATAAAAAAAACTTTTTGCAATACAAAAAAAAAATTCAATGGTTCTTTTTTTTTGTATTCACTGTTTGGCTTGAACTTGTTTTCAAATACTCAGTTATCTACTACAAACATTAACATTTTAGTTTTATTTTATAGTAAAATACTACTTTTACCCCTTTATATTAAAATATTTTTTTTTAACATACAATTCCGGAACACCTTGTAAAGAATTTTGTTTTTTATATTATTACTTTATAGCACTTTACATACTTTCTCAATTGCTTGACTTAAAATGTTCGACTGAAGTAATATATTTGAATTCTAATATGCAGCAAAATAATAAAAAAAGACTTTTTATACACATGCAGAAATATTTAAAAAAAACGTATTGTTTGTATACTTTTATGCACCAATGTGACTTTGTTATACTTTTAAAACAAAAAATAAATAATAAGTTTGTTTCCTATTGGGAGACAGTCTTATTTCAGCAGAATATTCTGTAATAACTTGTAAATATTTTTGAATGACACATTTGTATCAATTTCTTAACTTACTAAGCAGCCGATTTTCCAGAACTATAACTTTGTACTAAAATATTGCATAAACCTCAAAAAGATGGAAGACTTGTTCAGCTTTTATTCAATAAATAATTTACGTAGGTTTCTGAATGAAAAACGACATAACCTCAATAGAAGTTGGAGTGGGAGTGTCCCCACGCAGAAAGAAAAAACTTTTATTGCGAAAATATATTTTTCTCAGAAAACAACATATAATTTATCCACCTTGAGGGTTATATAGATGAACTTAAGTATGAAGCTTGTCAGTGGACGGAAATTATTATTGTCCATTCCTTATAATGATGACACATACATAAGTAACATTAAGATTTTATAATTGAATTATTTTTTTCAGAATCAACTTGGAAAAACTTGGGAAATTTATAAAGGAAAGACCCAACACGGAACAAAACACCAAAGTTGTTCAATTTTAATCTGAAAGTCGACATTCAAATTGCATTCATGTTCGAAATGCGGCCAGTTCTCCAATAATTTATCGATTGGGCCAGCGTTTTCAGCAACAAGGTTCTGCCTGTAATCATCCGGATGCGCGTACTGGAAGATCTCGTGAACTTAGAAATGATGCCAACATTGTTTGAGTGCAAACAAAAAATAAGGAAAACCCCAAAGCTTCCATCAGACGACGTTCTTACCAGTTGGTGATGTCTAGTCGGTATTTTTTAAGGCCAAATGTAGAGAACAATTCAGCAGCTCGTCTAGTATTACTATTCTGAGGGAATTTTTCGGTCATCAGATAATCTCGGTTTTTCCTGATTTTAACTGGCCACCGTGTTCGCCTGATTTAACGACTTTTGATATTTATCACTGGTACACACTTGTGAATGCGTTGTGAACGTTAGTCGTTTGAAAACGCAATGCATATCAAATGTCTACCACAAAATAAATCTTTAGTGTGTAAATTCATTACGAAAAAATCCATTGTTGCATTTTTTTTATTTTTCAAGTTGTTTTAAATTATAAAAGCAGAACAAACTGAAAACAAATGAGGAATGCGGACAAACTGAAACTTTACACAATTTGTTTTCTTTTATCCAACTGTCAAAGCTTCACCGTACATTTTGTTCGTAAGTGCCCGTGAACGAAAACTCTTCACTTTGTTCTCCACTCAGCTTCACGAGCACGTTGACGTATGACCGAAAAAGCGAAATTTGTATGGGTTCACGAGATGGTTCACAAGTATGTACGAGGTTGGTCCCAGAAGTACCCGACCTGACCTATAGATAGCGGTTTTTTTTTATTAAAGTCACTTGATTGGAAAGTAAATACTTTAGAGAGTTTAACTTTGAAATTTTATGTCAGCACGTTGTTTATTGTGTGTTTGGCAGCCATTTTAAGTAAATTCTATCAACAGATTTATAAACATGGAAAAATCAGTTATCGTTACATCATAAAATTTTTTTTATTTAACAACATCAAAGCGGAACTGCATTCTACTCTGCGGGGATCTGCCCCATATTTTACCACCGTTTAATATTGGGTAGCAGAATTTAAAAGAGGCCGTACGAGCTGCCAAAATCAACATAGCATTGGTCGCCCAAGTGAGGTGAGTACTCTGGAAATGGTTAAAAAAGTCCTTAAAATGGTATTGAATGACCGTCGAACAAAAGTGCGTGATATTGCCGACATCATGTCTGGGATTTCAAAAAGTTCTATACACCGCATGTTAACTGGCAATTTAGAGATGAAAAAGCAAACCGCGTTGCACAATCACAATCGCAAAAAAACAGATTGCAGACAATGTTTAAACCCAGTGTTTGGCCAAGTTCAACAGAAATAGAGCAGAATTCTTGCGCCGATTTATAACCATGGATGAAACATGGGTTCATCATTACACACCTGAGCTGAAACAGCAATCAAAACAGTGGACTGAAAAAGGAGAATCAGCTCGGAAGAAGGCGAAGACTGTTTTATCCGCAGGCAAGGTTAATGCATCAGTTTTCTGGGATGCCCATGGGATAATTTTCATCGATTATCTTGACAAGCGAAGAACAATAACCGGAGAATATTATGCCAACTTGCTGCAGCAGCTTGAGTGAAGAAATAAAGAAAAAACGGCCACATTTGACGAAAAAAAGTTTTGATTCTTCAAGACAACGCACCAATTTACACTTGCGTTTTGGCGAAGGCGAAAATCATTGAATTAAAATTTGAATTGCTTCCTCATCTACCTTATTCACCAGAATTAGCCCCCTCGGATTATTTTTTCTTTCCAAACCTAAAAAAATGGCTCTGTGGTAAAAGATTCGTCAAACAATGAAGATGTTGAGTCTGCAGTTGATAGCTATAGTTTGACGCTTCTTACCATAAAAAGGGGATCGAAGACATTGCACATCGATGGGAAAAATGTATTGAGCAAAAAGGGGATTATGTAGAAAAATAAATTTTTCAAAAATGTAAGCGTTTTCTTTGTTAAGTCGAGTATACTTTTGGGACCGCCCTCGTACTAGGCTTAAAATCAAACAAAAGTCTCCCAAGATGAGAGTGGAAATATACGGTTGTGATAAAACTGTCTACAATATTGACGGCAATATAGCGGCTCTTAAAATGCAAAAAAAATTCTGTTTTTTTTTTCCAAATTGATATTAGGAAATAAGGCCAGAATATATTAATTGATTTTCTGGCCTAATTTCCATTTTGATTTCTGGCTTTTTTTTGTCTGGCACAATTTCCAATATTTCTGGCTTATTTTCCACAAAAAATTCTGCTTTTTTTCCAATTTGAAGCAGACAACATTTTCTGGCGTTTTTATCAAAAAAAATTCTTACGCAATTATTTTCTGGCGTAATTTTCGGGAGCCATTCCAGACTGTTAAACGGCGAACACAATCAACATTCACCTGTTAGGCAAAAGGCAGAACACTTAGATGAACACTTCCGTCCAACCGACCAACAAGAAGTGCGGAAAGCTGTATCCAAACTAAAATCGTGTTAATCTGTTGGTGCAGATGGCCTACCAGTTAAAAACAATATGTATATGCAAAAAGTCATATAAATTAGCGTAACGGGGCAAAAACATTCATAAACTTGATTTTTTTTAAATTATCCCAGGTGCTATAAAAATCGGCTCGGATTTCGGATTCCACTTTTTCTTGGCAATATTCTTTTCCATACTATTTTTTAGAAGCTATGAGGAAGAAAAAGTAAGTGAATATAAATGAGATGTCCAAACAAATTTAATTAAAAAAAAAAAAAAAAAAAACATGCTTAGATTCCGAACATAAGCTATTCTATAACTAACTAATTCTACTCGTTCTACACTTGCCCATTAGGTACTGAGTACCTATTCCTTTTTTCCTCCGATCTGAAAAATAAACACAACTTCTATAGCTCACCATCATTATCATTATACACAATGGCTTCAAATGATTGCTTCTAATTGTAGTTCCAACAATATGATTAAAGATTTATTAATTTAATATTTTCTGCGATTTAAATGCAAATTATTTTCTTGTTAAATTAAATCCCTCACCCGCGTCCGTCCGTCACCACTCTCTACCGTCCATTCATTTGATAATATTTACATTACATGTTCAATGAAGAATGAAAATCTAAGTCCCCCCCTTTACCAGCCTTATATTCCACTTCTAATTCCGGACTTCTGATGGTTGTCAAACATGAAAACGATCCCAATCAATCTCTCGCAGTAAGGTGGAGCTGCACATTATTGAATTTCATAACTTGGAATATTGAATCGCATTCAAAATGCATTCGCGTGTAAAAATCACATTCACTATAACGTCAACAAAATTCTCATTCCATTGCACAAACATCCATAAATAGCTACTCATAATAGTCTGTCTGTTAGTCTGTCTATTTACAAAGATGATGATTATTATTGATTCAAATAAAGAAAATTAAACAAAATAGAAAAAAAAACGGTTTTGTCCGTCTAAATGGATGCGCAAATATCGCGTCAGCCATTGCAATTACCCTAATGACCGGCACCCAGTTGTGAGTGAGTGAGAGTCTGTATTTCTGGGTGAATAGTAATACTAGTGTCAGTTTGCTTAATTAAACAGCACGACTTACGCGACGTGAGTTGGATTTACAATCTGGCTTAGTTGAGGGGGAAGCACGTTCGAAATTCGATTTCCCTTTGCTTGCTGCATGTTGTAAAAGAAAATCCATGGCTGAGGCTGAGGATGACGACGACAAAGTGTCCATCGTCGCCATCGTCGGTCGATGTCGCGGCGATGACAAAAAACCCATCACCACACAAACAAATAACACACAAACAAAAAACACAGACTAACTGCAGATTAGGTTTGGCACTTTGCCAAAAATATAAAACATGCTTGTGTGACAGACAGGGGTCGTTTTTCACCCCATCTGGTGGGAATTGCCATCATACTATGAACTAGACAAATGTCAAAACGTATGTAAGACAAAGAGATTTCATAGTCCTCTAGCTGTCATCGTTCTGACAATTTTGTGTCATAACGCAACATTAAATTATCTACATTATTCGTTCCCAGTCACAGCCTTTTTTAGAAAAATGAGGATTACGTACGATGAAGATATCTCATAACAGTCTACACATGAACGCAAACAGGAACTTTTGAATCACAAATCAAAGTTTATTGACCCAACAAACTCAACGGGTTCTACAATTTAAAAGAGTGATGTTTAACTGTCAGATTGAGCTATAGTATAGGGAAATTGCACATTTCTCATTATTGGATGTGCAGTCTGCACGCTTGCCAAAAATATTGTTAGTTCCTTCTAATAGAAATACTTTGAAATTGAAAATAAATAAAAACTAAAATATTACTCGAATGGCTGTCAGATTTGGGGCAGAAACGTTACTAATTTCAAACAAAAAATTGACTTCAATGTTGTTAATTGGTTTCAATGTTGTTACCAGATTTGTATTGAATTTTCGAAAGCAAGCAGTAGTATCACGATTTTAGAAAATTCATTCATTCGTATATCAAGCTTTAGTACCGCAAAAGGAGTTTACTTTTTTCCTAGAAAAGTGACTCTAGATTAATGAATGGAACATACTATTAAGCGTTCTTTTATTTTCGACCAAATTGCAATTATTGTGGCGTTTAATAATTTTACTCTTTTTCAAAGGACTTGTTTTTAAGGTCTCAGAGTAAAAGCGGAGTTCACATTACTATGTCTCCATGGCTATGTCACCACTAAGCAACTTGGGACTCTCCTGAAGTTTGAACCACCAACCAACATGACCATTTCCTCGACTGTCGAACGAAAGAAAAATATGATTTTGGACGTTCGTTGTAGCAAACATTGTCTTGTATATGTATATGCCAGAGTCAACAAAAACGAACTGAGCGATAAACTCTCCGCTGTGCATTCACTTACCACAGATGTCAGAAATAAGTGGTCCCAGTTCCAGTTGTGCGGTATCATCAGTGAGGTACCCGAAACTACCATATTGCAGCCACCCCAGTGAATTTCAGAAATTAAAAAAAGTGCACAGAATTCTCGCCTACACCCGCCTCTACTATCCGCGGCTTATAAAATCAAGGGGCACGGAAGTGCCCAGCCAAGTTTTGGCACTACACCCTTTTTACAGGATGAAACTCAGGCGATTTTTGACGCCCCTCTAACTTCACTATCAATAAAGTCAGAAACTTCAAACTCGCAGCATTTGCTTATCCAGGTTTAGACAGCTCACAAAATTTCAATTCCTTAGCATCAGTGGTTCCCGAGATATAAGACTGCAAAAATAGCAAAAACCGTAACTGACTGACTGATTCACTAACAGATCATCAAAATTATGACCAATTCCCGACATCGTAGAATCTTGTAATTTCGCACAACGGTAGGCATTGTGATGTACACAAAGGAAAAAAATTAAGATTTTCCATTCAGGGGGCGTGGTACCCGCCCATTTTCATAGAATTGCTATAAATTACTTGGAGCACTTCTGATTGTCGTAGATTGATGAAATTTAGTACAGCGGTAAAGCTTAAAGTGCAGGCAAAGGGAAAATTGTAAAATTTGAGATTTTGCATTCAGGGGGCGTGGCGTCAACCTATTTGAATAAGAATTGATATCAATTATGAGGAGCACTTCTGATTGTCGTAGAATGATCAAATTTGGTAGACGGTAGGGCTAGAAGTGCAAGGAAATGCAAAATTTAAAAATTTGAGATTCAAAAGGCGTGACATCCGCCCATTTTCTCAGAATTGTTATTAATTATGTGGATCACTTCGGATTTGTTGCGGAATAATAAAATTTGGTAGACTGGTAAATCATGTGGAGATATTGGAAAATTATCCATTCAGGGGCGTGGTACCCATATTCTCAGAATTTATAACAACTATGTATAGAACTTCAGAGTGATGAAATTTGGTAGAGCGATAGGACTTGACATGCGAGCAAAGGGGAAGCTGAAATTTTGAGATTTTACATTGAGTGGGCGTGGCAATCACCCATTTTCACAGAATTAATATTAATTGCACATGATTATGAAATGTTGCAAAGTGGTTAGTTTTCAGGTGTATACAAAGAAAAAGTTAAATTCATGAACTTTTTCATGCAGGGGCGTTTCATCCACCCACTTTTTCCGATAAAAACAATTTCTGCAAAAAGTAGTGAAATCACACCAAAAACATAAATGTAAAAAAAGGAGCCATGTTATTCTATATACAAAAACCTTTCCGTAACAAGTCAGCCGTGAGATCTAAAATTAGGTCAAGTTCTAAGCTTATTAATGTTAAATATCAAACAATTTCAGGTAGAGTAATATGGAAGAACCTCAAAATTTGTCAAATTCTGCTCAAAATTTGCAATCAAATAGCCTAGAGTATTATAAGACAGAATTTGAAAACTCCATCCAAATCGGTCAAATAGTTTTGGCAAGAAACATAATGTTAACTAAGTGCAACAAGCAATGTTTGCATCATTGCTGTGGTAAAAGTAGGAAACTTAAGTTGGCACTGATTTTTGCACACGTACTTGGAACTCTTAACTATGATAAAACATAGTTATAATATTTATATCTTTTTGTAAGCAACTTTTGTAGCGATTTTAAATGTTTGAAAAATTTCAAAAATGCTTCACGAAATCACTTTTTATTTATACAGTGCAAAATGTTCGTAACTTTTAAAATCCCTACCAAGATGCTTGAAAAATGATATAAATATTATAACTATATTTTATCAAAGTTGAGGGTTCCAAGTACGTGTACAAAAATCAGTGCCAACTTAAGGGTCCTACTTTGACCACAGCAAAGTTCCAAACATTGCTTGTTGCACTTAGTTAACATCATGTTTCTTGCCAAAACTATTTGACGGATTTGGTTCGAATTTTCGAATTTCGTCTTATAATACTATAGAATATTTGATTCCAAATTTTTAGTAGAATTGGACTATTATTGTCTTAATTTTTGAATGCTTCAAAATAACTTAGATTTTCAGAATTGTTTTTTTTTACTCATGGTTATATAACAACTCTAATATAACATACATGAATTTTAACTATAGTGGTCTTATAGAAAATTTTATAAGAAACAAGAATATAGTAGATGGTTTTTTCCTAAGTTGCATATTTCCAAAGTTAAAAAGGAAAATATAGGAACAAATGGGGTGATTTTAGCGTTTTTTTCACTGTTGCATTTTTCAACAAAAGATTTCACACACAAAATTGACACAACGGAATCGTACGCCAACAGTTTTTTTTTTTTTTTTTTTGCTCAGCAGTACAAAAAAGATCATAGCAGATTACAATAATCAAGTCTCCACTTTTTCCGCACACAGTTAAGTTTCCGTAACATTAAAGCCTAGTACGCTGCTGATGCGAAACGAAATTTTTCTGTGGTCTCCAAGAAAACAACGAAATGCTTACGAGAACACAGCGGAAAAATATTCATGGAGTGTTTCGTAAATTGCAAACAAATAAAACAAAATCTAACTAAAAAATCAAACAACAGCCATCTTGTAATGAATGTACCAACAAATAAAAACAAGAATAGACCCAAATGTCATTTTTTCGCACACAATAAATGGTCCGTTCAATTAATTCTTTACGAAAATAGAGTGGAGACTTGTCAAATCAATCTGGTATAATCATCAATTTCGTTGGTTGAACAGCTCACTACAGAACGAAAAGCACAACGAAATTTTTCGTTTATGATTTCGTCATGTCATTTTTGTATGGGATTTTTCGTTTCACATCAGCAGCGTACTAGGCTTAAGCCGTTGAGAATTTGACATTGAAAACAAATAATTAATTTCGAATTCAATTTTATTAATTTTGTATAAGAAGTCTATCACATTGAATTAGAGGATTTTTTTATGAAAAAATTATAATCATGTCGATTACAGAACCAGCAAAATTTTATTTACGGGGAGTTGACTCGATCTGCAACGACTTTGATGCGGATTTGAAATATCAAGTTATATGGATTGCGGATGGGCTGAATATTTCATAATCAAACTGCGTTATCGACATTCCTGCAATTTTCTTATAGTAAAACTGAACAAAAGTGTCGGAAGCCATTTATCGGATTCTGAATGTCGTTCGATTTTTATTTTTTTTTATTTCGACATACATTATGTTCATGTGATAGTAGAGCTCTCCATAAATATTTTTTCGTAGCTTCGTTCAAGTTTTTGCTGTCAATTTGGAGACCAAAATTCCTTAAAGTACATACTAATCTTTTTCTTTAATTTGATGATCCAAACACGTCGACTACATTGACGCAAATGGTTAAACAAAATTAAACCTCAGTTAGGAGAATCTATAAATCCCATCCCAATTTAGACAAAACCGCTGGTTAAGAGACCAAGTCATCAAACATCACCCAAATAAACTTAATCTCATAAAAGTATTAAAACAAAGGTTTGAGTTTGACCCAACATAAATGGCCACTTTAGTTGATAGAGTGGAGAGGATTTTTTGACTCAATTGCCTTCTTACCTATTGAAACACTGATTCACCCAGGGAACTAATCGTTTGCCGCAAACGTAAAAATTGCCCAAACGACTTTTGCGTTTGGCAGCCAGTTTGACAGTTCGTTTGCAGCGAACTCTTTAATTCATTTAAGAAAAACAGTTCATATTGCTGTAGTTAAATTCTATCGTTTGTTTCAAACGAACAGAGTGTTTATGTCAAACGAATCTAGTGTTTCTGTCAGACGACTAAAGGGGTTTTGTAAACATATTTAGTGTTTGTGGCAAACGAATCGTGATTTTAGAGTAAACGTTAAAGGCTCTCCCAAACCAATGCGAAACATTCATTGCGGCGAAGAAACATTAGCATGTCAAAATTTATTTACATGGTGATATATGAGAGTGCCCACTCCAACGCGGCGGAGAAACATATCAATTAATTTTAACTGACGAATGTTTCTTCGCCGCAACGAATGTTTCGCATTGGTTTGGGAGAGCCTTAATACTTTTACGACAAGCGAATGGTCAATTGTTATAAAAGGTCAAAGTGGTTGTGACAAACGAATAACACGTCTGTTGCTTATGACTCGTACGTTTGTCACAATCAATGCAGTGACTGCTGGTTTTCCCTTAATTCTGAAATTATTTTATTTTATTTTAATTGAAAAAAATGTCAAGTTTTACTTACCTATGGATTTAATCTGGTATCCTTCCGTGTCGAGAGCGAGCATTTATTCACTGAGCTAATTTGCAACATGAAATTCTCCGGCTAAATGTTAATCAGTTGAAAACTTCACACATTTTCCCTTTTATTTAGCTGGGTAGAGAGAAATGTACTGAGTAGAGCACGTGTGCCCAGTAAACGTAGGGGATACACATCATCATGTAGTTTGTAACTGGCACATAACTTGGTGGTGAGCTTTAAATAGAATAGCAAATATAAATGAACTGAGTCTATAGCGCGTGTGCTAAGTAAACGTAGGTGATAAAATATTTTGAAAATTTCTTGTAAAGGAACTCAACATGATAACTAGAAAAGGTTTTTTGCTTTTTGTTCATACATCTTTCGATTTTAAAAATCTATATTGGAAAACAAAAAAAAAATATATAAAAAAATGTGGCTAAGACCAATTGATATATTTGTTTTGGCAACACTACGACCGAAGTATTTAAAATATCGGGTCAGTTTTTGTTTGAAACTATTACTACATATAGACCAAGAGCCCACAGCAGATTTGGCGTACGAAAGTGAACCAAAAAAAAATTATATGTGTCGAAAGGTGTATTAAGACTGATAAAAGAAATGCAAGTCTTGCAGTCTCTGGTGGTGGCTGTTAGGTGGGAGGGGCAATTTTCTAAAAAAAATTACTTAAAACAGAAAAAAATTATTAAAAAACAACGGTAACATGTATATGTGCCCTGTCCTTTCCAGAAGTCCTTTCTTTCATTTCCTTTTTAAATAAAGTTCTTTCAATGAATAGTTTTTGAAATATTAATGTTTGAACTCTAAATTTTGAAGAAAAAAATTAAAAAAATGGTAAAAAATATCTTTTTCGCAAAATTTCACGTAATTAAGTACTATTTTTGTTTCCAAAATTCAATGCCCTTATCAATTTGTAGTCAAAAACTGAAAACCGGATGGTTCTAGGACATTAAAAAGTAAATGAACCAGCTTTTTCATAAAAATAAGACAAATCCGGCTAAATTATTATTTCAGCAACCAGTTAAAATAGGACAAACATGCGGAAAAAATTCTTACATTTTTGAAACTTGGTGGGAATGTCGGATTAACCAAAGGAACAAAGAATCAAAAGAGTCCATACAAATATCTGTATCCCGCGGGTGCTTTTTGAAGGGGGAGGTATGACTAATGGAAATTAAAAAAATTATGTTGATACAATTTGGACATATGATACATGATTTTAGGTTTTTTTTTCAATTCTGAATCTAATGACATCAAAATTAAGGCGATACAATAATCCTAAAAAAAGTTATGGTCCATTTTATCCAGAGATGACTGTTTTTCAGTAAAACTGGTAAACTATTAAAAAAATACCTTGAAAAGAATGGTACACTGATGAAAATTTGTATTAATATTCAATTTGACAAATGAAACATTTTTAATAAATTCCTACCCATTCTTGGGATAGGTGTTATGATCTAAATTTCATACCTTCTCTTTCCCTTAAGAAAAACACCCTTTCGTCATAGATATTTTTATGTACTCTTTTGATCCTTTATTCTCATGTTTTTTTTTTTGCAAAAAAAAAAACGTTTTTTACAAAAAGTGTCATTTCGGGAGGTGTGCAAGACTTTTTTGGAAAGATTAATATTCCATCAAATAGTGCATACAAGAAATTACAAGATGTCATCAAGTAGGTGAAACCCTGGACCATTCATTTGTTTGATAAATAACTGTATGGCAGATTCCGTTGTTTTTTGAGCTAAACAAATAAATTTCATCTCCAAAGAATCCCCTTAAAACCTTTAAGTCTAAAGTTTGAAGAAAATTACTTCAGTGGTTAAGGCTGCATATTGAGACAGATACAGACAGACAGACAGAACTGCGTGACCCGCGTTTTTCGTGTTCTCATTATCTTGAGTTCGATATTTTTTTACGAATCCAAAACATGCCCTCTATGTATGTAGGATCGCAAGTAAAAATTTATAAAATCATTGTTTTTTTTTAAAATGAACAACAGAGATGTTCTAGGTAATTTTTATTAATATTTAAAATTTAAGTTTTATTTTGAATGCAATTATTTGAACAATTATTTTTAATGCAAACATTTTTAAACTAGCATATATTTTATTTTTGAATGCAAACATTTTCGAATTTGCTTTAATTTTTTTTGTGTCAACATAAATCGAATACTCATAATCAGGGCCAGAGGCGGATCCAGAGGGGTGGCTATAGGGACTAAAGCCCCCCCCTCCCCCTCCCCACAGCCGATTCCTAAGATTAATTAAAATATAAAAAGCAATACCTTACGTTTTATATTCGTCTCAAAAAAAAGCTTCTGAAAGAATTTCAAGCTGGCTTTCACCCTGGTTATGCCACGGCCGATCATATATTTTTGTTGCGCAGCATAGCGGCAAGCTATATTGCTAAAAAGCTATATAGCTATGGAGTGAGCCACAAATTTGTTAAATGGGTATTTAAGAGAGAACCAACCGAAGTAGTTAAGCAATACAAGTACCTAGGAATGATTTTCACCTCTTATTTACATATGGAAACCCATTTATCTGAAAAATTATCCCAAGCTAAGTGTGCAATTAGTTCAACATGGAGAAATTGTTTGCAAAGTATTATCGTGCACAGTGCAAAATACCAAATTTTTGAAGCAGTAGCGAAATGCATTTTGTTTTACGGTGCCCATGCATGGGGCCACTTATAAAGGGTCCGCCAAATAACTTTTTTTTTTTTGAAAATGCATCATCAATATCGAGTGTAGCTTCGGCTGTGTGGCACGTAGCGCCGTCCTGTTGAAACCAAATGTTGTTAATACCCTCCTCTTCAATTTTTGTGAACAAAAATTCGTTCAACATGGCCCGATAAAGCTCGCCATTGACTGTAACGGCCACTCCTTGCTCAGTTGAAGAAAAGTGGCCCAATTATGTCTCTGGACCAAAATCCGCACCAAACAGTGGCTCGTTTTGGGTGTATCGGCTTTTCAATGTATGCGTGCGGGTTTTCTGTGCCCCAAATGCGACAATTTTGCTTGTTTACATACCCGCCAAGATCAAAATGAGCTTCATCTGAAAAGATGATTTTTTTTTGGCAAAATCGGCAAAGTAATGTCGCAATATTTCCCAGCGTTGTTCAAGCGTAAACACAACCATATTCGTTCAGCGGAAGGATAAAACTAATTATCTGTCAAATCAGACATGAGCTAAGTGTTACCATTCACGAAATAAGCACTAGTTGAAAAAAAAAACCTTAGGTGGCGGACGCTTTACTTTAATACGGTTGAAAAACTGTTAAGATATTGCCTTCGAAGAACCTTTCTGTTACCCGGATATTCACCAAATTATATGTTGATGATTGAAACAGGAATGTCTGCTTTATTTATTCAAACTCTAAGACTCAATATAAACTTTATACTTAAAGCAATCAATATGGAAGCCGATAGACTAGATAGACTACCGCGGAAACTTATTAACTTTGCAGTCACCAATAACACCTTATGGTATAAGGATATTCTGTATCTAGCAGAGAGCTACGACTATCCTCTTCAACTCAACTGGGACTTAAGTAACAAATGGAAGGAAACCCTTAGCACCGTTATTGAACATATAGATGACAAAATGCGAATAAAATGGAGAGAAGATGCACAGAGAAATTTACAGGACTTTGGAATTTAATTTGGGGTCCGATAACTATTTCAAGGACTGTCATAGCGCCCAAAAGATTTCACATATCTTGAGAGCACGAGGAGAGGTGCTTTCGTTAATTTTCGTACCCCATAGAAGTGATCTTCCGTTTTTTTGCTCAATATGCAACATGGTACAGCAATAGGACTCCGTTCATTTCATAGGAGTATGCCCAGCGTTTAAAGACATCAGAAGAAGTTGCTTTGGGAAACCCAGTTTGACAGCCGAAGAAGTGAAAGATGCTTTAAATGGAACCGATTGGGAAGCTATCGACAAATTTTGTAAGACATCATTAAATTACCGAAAAAGGATAATTGATGAAATCTTTTGAACTCCCATCAACCAATTTAAATATTAAAAAACTTAATTTATATTAATAAAGTGAAACTTATGCTTACACTCTTAAATAGTATTAATAGTATATTTTAAAAGAAAAAAACAAATAATTATATTAAACTCATAATTTATATGTAATCAAAAATTGATAGTTCTTGACAGACGGCTTTTAGTCATGTCCTTAGGATAGATAGGATTAAAATGTCAAAATGTACACTTATTTACTGTAAATAAATCTATTTTTGAATTGAATTGAAATTGAATATTCGTCTCAAATATTGTTAAGCTGTTAAATTTGATAGGAATCAGACAAAATAACGAGATTGGGGCTGAAAAATGTACATGTTATGTAATTTTTGGTAAGCCCCAAGAGAATTTGGTTGGGGCTAAAGTCTTAAAGGAACTAGAGAAAAGGCAAGTTTGGTCAAAGTCCTCAGTTGGGGCTAAAGCTTGAAGAGGTAATTGAAAAAAAAAAAAACGGAATCGGCTGAACAATTAACATGTCAAATGCAAGAATAATTTACCCTAAAAACTTAGCTTATTTAACAAAAAAAAATGCAGTTGGGACTAAAACCCGATTAGAATTTAAAATTATTTTTACGGCCATCCAAGGCCTAGAGAATCTTGGGGCTTATATTTCCAAGATCAGAGCCAACCATACATACAAATCATTTTTGGACTTACCGATTACAAACAAGAAATCTAGTCAAGGAGCCAAATTCCAAACGCCTGAAATTTCTGGGTGCACTCAGAAAATCATGGAGAAGAAACTTCGAAATGCTTTTTTCAAAAAAAAAAAAATTAGCCGATTCAACCATGAACATGAGTTATACTGCAATACTTTGATGAATTTTTACAAAATCTCAAAAATAGGGAACAAATTGTCCATAATCCATTTTCAGATTAGAATATCTCAAAAACTAGAGCCGATAGCGTAAAATGGATGATGGATTTGAGTTCAGCACACGAAATTACCTCTTAGACGATTCTTACTTCCTTGTTCTTTTAAAATTAAATAAAGTTTAAAATAAAAAACAATATGTGGGGGTTTTCAGCCATATGTCGACTAAAAAAGGCATGTTTTTAAATTTTAAGAGGCAGTAACTTTTGCTTTTTTATAACTAGCATCCCTAGATAGCCAAAAGAAATCTTTTTAATTCGGTGATTCGCGAACTACTTGATCATTTGTTGACTTAAAAAAACGTGTTTTTACATAAAAACAGGCCACGGAGTCTGGAAGTACCATTTTTAAAAATTTCCGGGACGTAGAAATATTTCTGTGGGTATTCTCTACAAGATTCACGATACCCTCTTTAGAATATCTGACAAAAAATTTAAGAGACACCCCTTACCTACTCTACTAGTTGATTTGGCTATAGTTCACGAAAATGAGATATCCAGAGAGCTCATACTGTCAAAACACATAATGAGCTTTTGCCAGTGAGACCCCTTATAGCCTTTTCACACCAAACCTAAAACAGGGTTTTCGGCAATAGGTTTACGAAAACTTGAAAAGCGTTACACACCGAAAACTTACAAGCTTTTATTTGAAATTTCATTTTTTTTTTTTAGCTTGAACACAATGGTCTCGAGGAAGGGCCGCGCCGCTTTGAAAATTTGGAGTGCCACAGTAAAGGGCAAAAATCAAATGTCTTATGCGAAATTAAAAGACAATATTTTAAATATTGGAAGTTAAAAACGGATGTGCAATGAATCCTGATTCGTTTTATTTAATTTTTTTCTTAACCGAACAAGCTCGCGCTGAATGCTTCACAAGATGTGTTTGATTTTCATCCTGCAAATCCAAAATGTTTTGGACAGGTTTTATTTAAAACTTGTAGTTTAGCGAAAATGTATGGGAAAACTTGTGTTTTCGATATAGGTTTTCAGCCAAAACCGTGTCTTAAGTTTGGTGTGAAAAGTCTATTAGATATAATTTTCATTTTTTTTTTCTCAAACTGGATCTAGAAGCCCCCCCCACAACCAACAACAAACAAATCCTAGATCCGCTACTGATCAGGGCCTTATTCTTCGGTGATCTCAGGTGCTGTTAATATCTGAGCAATAAGCCGTGTCTTGTTAGACAAGACTGGTACTTACTTTATTGCTCTCAAACGCTCTCGCATTCACGAGTTTGATCACGTCTAAAGAAACGGTAAATCCGGCGATACATAAATTAACTGTTGGGCTTTATCGACCATCATAACCAAAATCGAGGGAATCATGGTCTGAGGTGGCTGAATAATGCAAAAACCAGTGGATACCCAAGACGCTGTTCGTCTAGAACTCACTCCTAAGAAGAAGACAAAACATTTAAGAGCGTGGCGAAAAATGTGACGCACACAAAAAGTGATAAGGCTCTTTAATCAATTTGAAACTGTGGACAGCAAGTTAAAAATAAAGTCGGCTGGAGACGTTATTTGCTCGTTGAGAACTACATCCTTCCTGGATTGTATAACTCCACGAAGACAGCTTTGCTTTCTGTGGTGCAAATATTTATGTAATAAGCGTAGGTATGATGGGATACTGTTATAATATAGGCTTTACATGTAAAAGGAAATTAAATGGAATCCATCATTTTCACAATGAAAGAATTTACATAAATTACGTAGGTACTAAAATTTACAAAACACATGTAATTTCTCAACTTCGAACAAACCCATAACTTAAAACACAAGGTATTTCCTGCATGAAATCACAGAGAGTGAGAGATAAAGTTTAAAAACAATTTCCATCGACATTTTCTCGTCCATCTTGTTTGTTTTTTTTTTTTTTTGTTCTCTGGGGAACGCTTATAAAATATCTCATTTGCTCATCGCATTTGTAAAACTCTTTTCACTTAGGTACACCGTATTCGGTACTGAACCGTAATGTGGATGTGAAACCTCATTGACTCCACTTCCGTCTTCTTAAACTCCAAACCCCATACCATCTTATCACAACGAAGAAAGCTACCCTTACCTCTATGCTTGCAGGCAGCTCTACCAAACAGTTGGTGTGTTCGTTTGAAAATCTCTCTTCCCTTTTGGAAAATGTGAAATGTGTGCCAGCACCGCACCCGAAATGACTTCTCTCTGACAAATGTCATACGATAAAGCAAAAACTTTTCTGGGGAAAATGCTTGAGGATAACTTAACTATACTCTTCCACACTCTTTGTTTCTTTGATTTTTTTTTTTTGGGGGGGGAGGGGGGTGAAGCGCGTAGCTTGAAGTCCTCTGATTTACTCGACAAGCAAACTAGATGGCTTGTAACGAGAAAGGCCCAACTTTTATGTTCCAAAATGTATACCTATACGTATTACGTACCGAGAGTACCTAGGTTCAATCGGTTTTTGGAAGTTTAAAAGTTGGCAGAGAGTTCAGGAAGTTTGTTACAAACTAAACAAGCTTTGGGCTGACATTTTTGTAGTTTGATGGGTTGATGGTCTCGAAGCTCAAAGGAGGTGGTTTTTTTCTATGGTTTGTCGTGAATATGCTTATGCAAATATTAATATCGGACTGAAGCTAACTCTATTTCAGTCATTATCCTTATGTTATATTTTTATACTCACATTTTTATTATTTTTTTTTTCTAGGCTCTTAGACTTAACTTCCGGCAGCGTATACTGGGTTAAGCCCTCTGCTATGCTGTTCCTTTTATACAGGAACAAATTCCTTTATTGGTGTCGCGCTTGCTTCGAGGATAATAATTATTATTGTACTGGTAGGTAGGTAGGTTGGTAAACAGTATACCTACAGTTTGAAGGAATGTTGGGGGCTAAGAATGCTTGCATGTTGCATTGTTTAATGTTTATAATGCGCCACTTAAGGGCCATTTCTAAGTAAAAATATTCCACAGTGGGCTATCGATCCCTTAAAAGGCGAGCTTAAAAGTTAAGAATAGAATTTTCATTGAATGGTCTGTACGTTGGTGGTGTAAGTATATGTTATGTTATGTATGTATGAGTATGATTATGTTATGTATACTGGAAACAAGCCCTAATGAGTTTTGCGTGCTTAGAATGCTTTTAGTGAGAATGAGAATATGTATGTTTTGTTTTAAACATAAAAGGGCATTCAGTTTTTAGCTTTGGGGGTGGGGGTGGTTGGAAGGTATTTATAGCTTTTTCTATTTTAATAATGTAACCGATATGATAAAGAGGTAAAAAATAAGGAAGGGCACATAGAGGCTTTTTTGGAATTTACAAATTATATTAATTAGAGATTTCAGACCCTATTTAACCCAACCTTATATTTAGAAATTGTATGTCATAGAAACTTTCGACAAAAGGATTGACGAGGAGGTATATGATATTTTTGTGTAAAATTGTTTTCAAGTAGTGGGTATAATTATATAGCTATGTCGTGGTTAAGAAACCAGACAGGTATGAAAAGGGGTAAAACACAACTTTGTTGTGAGTTTGATTGACTAAGGATTAGATTTTAAAATATTGTTGTTTGACAATTGTGGCAACAAAATTTATATTTTTTGATCTGGAATGAGAGACACCAACCAGGAACCATCTAACGTTTACTAGGAAGAGTTTTAAGAAGGCGAGTTTATTTTATATAAATTTTTCTCTCTCATTATTTCGGTTAGCATGTAGACAGTTACCTTTCCTGGTAGCGTAACATTTGAAAGGATAAATTACTAATTTTGTTGAAGTTATTTGTGTCATTATCAAGTTTGGTGTAAGAAAGTAGGGATAAGGGATTTTAATCTAACTTAAAATAACGATGAGAGATTGATCTTTGGAAAAAATTTATCTTAATTACTCGAGACAAGTGCAAAATGCTTATAAATAACCTTTAAAAAGGTAAAATATTTGTGAAAAATGACATACATTTATAGGTAGTCAGTTCATGTATTGGATAGCATTTCGAAACTCGAACTCAAAATTCGTCTCGTACAAATTTTTCGAACTTAATTGCGCTGCTTTCGTTAATCGCAGATGTATGTCAAATCGGCAAAAACCAAGTCTCTCAAAAGTAAAAAAAAAAAAACGAAAACATTTCAAATATGGCCTTTCTTTTCCTTCTATTCCTTCTAACTAAAGCCGTGCATTGCATTTAAAAATACCTAAGGTCTTACAGACAGTTGAAATTATTATATTTTTATTTGCTTCAAATTTGGTGCAAGTCTTTCTTATGTGAATCCCGAAAGAATAAATTCAAATTTTTGTTTTCAAACGGGAAGCTGCGATACAACGATTTCGGTTTTATAAATTTCACTCGAAAACTGCTAAAACGGTTTTGGGCATACTCCCGAAAATCGCATTATTGACTTTTAGTCTAAGAAAGATAGGATTTGACCGGGAAAAAATTAATTCATGAAATTTTACTGCTGGTATCGACGCAGAGTTTTATCCTCAGCAAAATATCCCCAAATAGTCCCCCGAAATCCCCGCATTGGATTTGTATAAACGGATTTAAAGAGGTGGAGAGGGATGGGAGTTCATATGACACATGTTTTTAGGGTGCTTTTCAACGCTGATTCTTAAGATACTAAAACTGAAAAGATACATGTATCCTGTAGAAAGTTAAAGTCCTTTTTATGGAATGACTACTTTTTTTAATAATACCCAAAACCATTTTAAAATAATGGGATACTAATCAAATTTGGTATAAATGTTCCATTTGGCATGTTTACTAAGAATCAAAAGAGTCCCCAAAAACATCTGTGGCGAAAGGGTGTTTTTTTTTTTTTTTTTGAGGGCGAGATACTAGTGCGTCATTATTACCATAACATCTATGAATAAGTTTTGACATTGATGAAATTTGTTAAAAATATTAAATATGTCATGGTCCCAAAGAATCAAAAGAGTCCATTAAGATAACTTGATCCAAAGAGTTTTTTTTAGAGATCTTAGTTTTGACCTACCCCATACGGAGCAAAATGTTAATTCTTACGAAAAGTTGCATCTTCGTGTAATCGAGATAGTACATATAATACATGATTTAAAGGTATTTTTTAATGCCGAATTTAATAAAAGAAAAACCGATATGATACAATCACCTTAAAAAAGTAATATTAATTTTGAAGCAAAAATTACTGTTTTTTCCACAGGTCAAATTTTACACCCCCAAAAAACACCCTTAGACCTTAGATATTTGTATCGACTTTTTCGATCCTTCGGTGCCAATATAAATTTAATATTTTAAGCAAATTTCATAAGTGTCAAAATTTGTTTATGGATTTTATGGTAATAATCACGTACTTGCATCTCTCCGTCAAAACAACACCCTTTAACCACACATATTTTTGGGGACTCTTTTGATTCTTGGTAAACATGCCAAATGAAACATTTATACCAAATTTTATTAGAATCCAATTATTTTAAAATGGTTTTGGTAATATTTCACTTTTTGTACTTAAAAAAAAGTCATCATTCCATAAAAAGGACTTTAACTTTCTATAGGATACACGTATCTTTTCAGTTTGTTTCTTTAGAATCAGCGTTAAAAAGCACCCTAAACACGTGTGTCATATGATTTTTTAGATTGTATTATAACTAATTTTACAGCTTGATAAACTCCCGCCTGCACCTCTTTAAATTCGTCTTTACGAAACGCCAATGCGGGGATTTTGGGGGACTTTGGATATATTATTATGAATACAATTCTGCGTCGATACCAGCAATAAAATTTCATGAGTTTATTTGTTCACACTTATAAATAAATTGGGTGGCGCAACGGCTCATGAAGAACCAGGGCCTAGTGACTAACAACTCGCAACCATTCCTGTGTGTCTACAGGATTGGAAGGGACCTACAATTTTATGCCAAATACGAACGGCTAGACGAGAAGCACTTATTCATGACAAGTGATACACCTTGAGGATTTCTCAATTCCTCGCAAGAGGCAGTAGTCCTGAAAAAAACTTTTTAGTTTTTAGGTGGATGAGACTGGGAAGTGAACCCAGACCTCTAGCGTGACAGTCCATCGCACATCGACATTACGCTACGGGCTACTACTTATTCACACTTGCCCATACTAAATTTTCTATTTTTCCTAGACTATTTATGGATTTTGTCAAAATTTTTGAAATCTGTTCAAGCTAGACAACAAATTTTATATAACATTTCCAATTTGTATGAATAATTTTACGAACAAAACTAATGTCATAAAAAAATCAAATCTTAACATTTCGTATTTTTGAATGAAACCTAATTTAATTTCGCACTGATAGATTGGTATAACTTCTTACCAACTATCGATTGGCAATGAAAACAGAATGATTAGTTAGCGCAGTTTACTCAAACTATTGCTAGTGAGTCTATTCTTATGACCCAAAAAGTTCACTTGATTTTGTGAAATAATATAATCAAAGCATTATATCAAAATAACGGTTCATTTATCAAATTAACTTTCTATGTCAAAATAAGTGTTAAAAATCGTCTGGCTATATACATACAAATAATTTGGGTACTTGCAATAAATATTAAGATACAAGAACATTAGTGTGGGCCTGTGGGGAAATGTGTAAGTCTATTCTACTGATCAGCAGTGTATGTATAACTCAGATTTTGTCATAGGTATGAAGCACATTACGCATTAATGCAGAAGTATACGACCAACAAGATCACTATTTCGTTTTTGCTTACAAAAACAAATAAAAGAAATTTCGTGTCACTATGGCGTATGTGGAACATTTTTTTTTATTCTCAAATTATTTTTTGTAATTTTGTTTTTCATTTTGTAAGAAGCCGCCACCTAAATGATAGAACTAAGTGTTTCTCGATTTTTGCATCCAATATAAATCTAACGGAGACAAAATATAAGATGATAGGAAAGGCAAAAAATTGGGCTCCATAATTTAGCATGTTTGTTCGCTAACAGCCCAAATGTATAAGTTCATTTCATTAACTGTAGACATAACGTTTTTTGGTTAATTTCTTGACAAGTTTTTTTTTATTTTTCTTAGAACCAGAAAATAGCGCACAAGGTTCAGGGAAAAGGCATTTAAGAATAACCTTGTTTTTCTCAAAAATTGTTGAAAATTACTTTAGAAAAATTAATCCTAGCTATCATTATGTTTATAGCTTTTTTTTATTAAATAAAACTTTATTCCTTATTTCGATTTCAAATATAAAGCTTTTGTTTTATTACTCCGCTTCTTTATAAATAAAGCTTCCATATATATAAACAAAACTGTTCCAATAAATAAAAGTATTTTTAACGAAAAAAAAGAAAAAACAGTTTAACTTTAGATATATGTGCATTAGAGTGTCCGTTATTTCACAAACTCATTTTTTTGGATAGCACCCAATCAATAAAAAGTTTATGCCGGAAGAAAAAATTATTTTCCGAGGTCATTAACCCGTGCCTCTAAGGTCATACTTTTCCCATACAAATTTGTTTGGGAACTTTACACTTTTCACATTTCATTTTTTTCTCTGCAACTATAAATTTTTTTCTATTATTTTTTTTTGGGGAATTCTGATTGATTGATTGGTCCTTTAAAAAACTGCATTTAAAAATGTATTAAAAAAAATTGAATTATAATTTATTTAGATTTTTTAAGTTAAAAAATACTTTAATATTTTATATTTTTCTCTTTCGATCCTCAGCAGTTTTTGTTGTTTTTTTAATTGATTATCATAAAGTAATAAGTTTTTTTAAAAATTGCATTAAAAAAATAATGAAAACAAATAATTTATTTTTTTGTATGTATTAATTTTTTTTTTTTTTTTTTTTTTTCTTATCAAAAAAAGTTTTTTCAAATGATTGTTTTTGACCAATAACTTGTTTAAAAACCACATTCAAAAATTAATAAAAAAAAACTATATTTGATAAGAAAAACAAATTTAATACATAAAGATTTAAAAAATAATTTAATATATTGAAAAATCGAAATAAATTATTTCTTATTTGTTTTCATTATTTTTTTTTAATGCATTTTTTTGAAAAACTGATAACTTTATGATAATCAATTAAAAAAACAACAAAAACTGCTGAGGATAGAGAGAGAAAAATAAGGGAAAAATATATAATATTAAAGTATTTTTTAACTTAAGAAATCTAAATAAATTATAATTTAAATTTTGTTAATACATTTTTAAATGCAGTTTTTTAAAGGACCAATACATCAATCAGAATTTCCAAAAAAAAATTAAAAAAAACTTTTATAGTTCCAGAGAAAAAATAAAATGTGAAAAGTGTAAAATTCCTATACAAATTTGTATGGGAAAAGTATGACCTTAGAGGCACAGGTTAATGACCTAGGAAAAAAATTTTGTTGGTCAATAATGATTTCTTTCGACATAAACTTTCGATTGACGGGGTGTGCTCATCATCCCCCTGGACAGGTACCTACTGCTTCAAGCAAAGAAGCTAGTAGGACTAACCAACAGTCACCCAAATCAACTGATGAGAAGAATGGCTACTCAGCAACGACATCCCGAGTCGAGGTATCTCAGTACGATGGACATCCTGGACGACAACATCATCACGGACAACGAGCAAACAGTTTCGTTCTACGCTGACACAGGGTCAGAATATCACCGAGGCTAAATGCCAACCAATCCCCACTTGACCACAACTTGACAACAGGGACGGAACACCCAGAGGACGATAAAGTCAACCGACTTTTAGAATTAATTTTTTGACATGTATTTTATTTTTATAATCCTTTAAAATTAAAAGTATAAAATTAGGACCCCATTGTGCCAATAAATGTATAATATCATCGTATCTAACTGGTTATAAGTCAAATTGTAAATATTGATGATTTTAATCACATTTTTCGATCCAGAAGTAAAATAGAATTATGTAAAAAAATATGTTTTGGATTTTTTTTTTTTTTTTTTGAAAAATCAATACTTCAAAAACGATTCGTTAATTTTTTTTTTTTATTATTTAATTTCGCATCAAACGAACCAGAGTGAGTTTGAAGAAACTTTTATTTAAAAAAAAAATGACACGCAGTTACATAAGAAACTGAAGACATTGAAGAAAGAGAGAAGACATTGAAGAAAGAGAAGAGACTAAACAATGTTTTTTAATTTTTTTTGTCATCAAAACGAAGATCTCCACCAAAATTCAGCTCTTTCGGAGTTATATTTGAAGTGAAATTCTAATTTTACCGAAATATTTGAACAAAAATGTTTTATTTTTGTTTGATTTTGAACCTGTTTGATTGGGTTCAAACGGTTATAACTGTCTATTTAAACATAGCTTTGGCAAGTTTAATACCTTTTTTGAAACTACAGAAAAATAGGCAATTTTTGAAATACAAAACCTGTAATGAGCCATACGAATTTTATTCAGGGGGCTCATGAGAATTGAGGTCAAAAGTTCAATACTAACTAATGATTTGTAGGCAAATGGTGATGCCAATTAAAAATATTTTACTCAGTAAAGTTAGTGAAACTATAAGTGAATTTTTTAATGCAAAATTTGTAAAAAACAAAAATCAATTATGGACAGGGTGAGCAAAAAACTGGTTTAAAGTTAGATTTTTTTCAAATTTCAAAAAATAGTCGTTACTCGAGAACCGCTATGATTCGGTATGGAAAAGTTACCAAATTCTGATAGTTCATCACCTGGCCTATCACCAATTTCAGTTTGGACCATTGTTAATGGGACACCCTGTATATATTTTTTTAATTCAACAAACAGTTTTTTTTAGAGCAAAAAAATCGAAAATAAAACTATTAAGAATTCTTAACAAACGTTTTTCAACTCAAATATTTTGAAAAAAAAAACAATGATATCGATTTCAAATTTCTACCAAAAATATATTCAAACATATACCATCTAAATGTTGTGCAATTTTGAGATTTTTAAAACCACCCTTTAAAAAGCTAAAAATCAAAATGTTGCAAGAAAAAACTTTTCAAAAATGCTTTAATTCGAAAAATTCTTACCATCAAAATCGCTTTTAAATCGAAATTTTGCATATGACACTTAATTTGCCTTTTTATATTCTTTGAAACTATGATTTTTTTTAAGTACCTACACTCCTCCACTGATTTTTGGTATTTTTTCAGCCAATTGTCTGTTTTAAAATAATTGGCTTAAATTATTAATACCTTCATACCGAGAAGAGTTAGATTCTTAGAATTTTGGAAGCTATTTACAAAAGAAATATAAAAATATTACTATTATAAATAGCTAAAGTACAAAATATAGGTAATGTCACATTTTGCCCTGTATCTCTATTAGATATTTACCTATATACTGATTATCAAAAAACCCAAAATTATTACACTATAAAAAATAAAATTATATAACCACCACTTAAGTAAATATGTGCATATGTATATGGTTTTCAAGTGCACCAATGGGAAGTTACTAGTGTGTGTCGACCCCAGACTCATTTTTTGTTTCTAAAATCTTGGCGTTAAAATAAAAATGGGCAAGACTGGATCGCATAAACTTGCTCTCATAGCTTGCAACTTGAACGTAACTTAAAATTGACAATGTGCATAATATAGTGGTTCTATAACATTATGATATCTTAAAAAAAAAATTTTTAAAACAATTTAAAATATAAATTATTACTATAAATTAATATATATTTTTTTTTAATAGCTAAAACAGATAGCGCTCAAAAAATAGTATGCCATCCGATTTTTTACTCAGTTAGAGCGAGCGGTTTTTTTTTAAATAATTTTTATATATAAAAGTTCTTGAAAATTTAAAAAAAAAAAATTTGGTATGCAAACTTTTAGTAGGTATTTAATAAAATACAATTTTTCACAAAATTAGAAAAAAGAAAATCATTAAGCCGTTTTCAAGATATTGAATTTTCAAAAGAAAAATTTTAAATATTTTTTTAAAAATCCAAAAATATTTTTTTTGAAAATTTTATACGCAAAATTGTTAAAATTGTAAAGGACCTCTTACATACATTTGGTTGAAATCGGTGTAGCCGTTAACGAAAAATTTGAAAACCAAAAAATCGGTTCTATGACACATATACATATTTTTTGTCTACCAAAATATTTATTGTAGTAATTATAGTAGCCCTTATTTTTTTTCAAAATCGTTGGAATCGTTTTTGAAATAAATCAATTTTTTTATATTTGTTGTATGGCAGGTAACCGCATAAGAAACTTAAGTCCCAAGTTTGAAGAAAATCGCTTCAGCCGTTTAGGCTGCAGGTCGAGGTTAGGTTAGGTTAGGTTAAAAGGGGTGATGAAGCGGCAAGCCGAATCATCTCACTCGGATCTCAGTTGATCCATTGTGCTCCCCGGGAGTTGACTTGGGTAGGAGAAAGGATGGGTGAGGAGAGGACATGGTGGGTATCAGGTAGGGCTTATTGTGGAAGGAGCCTCCCTGAACCATCCTGAAATCTGAATAAATTTCATGATGTTTGCAGGTGGCAAAATAGCGACGCTTTCTAAGTCGCCGAAGAAGTATTCTCCGAGAGTTGCTCTTCTGTTTCTAGCTAGGCTGGGGCATTTGTGTGGAAACAAATTTTCCAGAGGTCATTATCACGATGTCGTCTGCATATGCCACGACTTTGACTCCACTTTGGGTTAGATCGACCAAAACCTGATTAACAACCAGGAGCCAGAGTAGCGGTGATAATACTATGCAGGTCGAGGTACAGACAGACGGACAGACAGAATTGCGAGACCCACTTTTTTCGCGTTCTCTACCATCGTAATGTTATGGAAAATTATTATCTCGAGTTTTTTTTGCACGAATCCTAAACTTGCCCTATACTTCGTATATCGCAAGTAAAAACAGACGCGACGAGGCGACGGCGACGTTTTTAATTTTTGTTGCCAAATAATTTACAAAAAAAACAGTACTTTTTGAGAAATTATTGATAATCTTTTGTTTTGATTATTATTTTGCTTAAGTCGTAAGTAAAATTAAGGCTAAGTTGATTTATTTGATATAATTGAGTAGATACATTCCCTAACCCCAAAGCATTTTGTAAAAAGCAGAAACCATTTCACTTGCCATAATCACAAGTCATATTTTCGAACAACAATATTGTTACATCTATCGGGTTTTTATAGCTCTATGTAAACAGACAAACCTATTCTTTTATTGCTCCAAAAATAAAAATAACCTCTTTCAATCTGCAAATCTAATCACTTCTGCCAACATCTCTCATTTATTGCATACAATTAAACATAAAATCAGCTATACAACCGGAGTAAGACTCACAAAATTATGCTAATCGCCATTTACTGCACATCTTTTATTTACAATGAAAACGTTTCGACTTTATGTGCCTTAGCTACACACTCAATAAGTAATGACCACGGCAATAGCACACCAGTCATTTCAACAACATTCCGTGCCAGAATTTAGAGCTTTTTCTCATGGTAAACGTAGCTTAGCAATATACCTATCCCACCTGCTATCAAACTAGACATAAATAAAACCTTTGGCAGCGAATTTTAACAATTGGCAAATAATTTTACGATCGCTGAATTTTATTTCAAGACAAACCAATAAAAACTTGTACTTCTAGTTGGAGTTCCTTAAATGTTACTTCATCGACAATATGTCTCAGTCCCAGTTCTCAGAAGTCGTATAGTCGTACATTGTAACGTCAAAACAATGTTGACAGCATCATCAGTCGGCATATACAGAGTAGATATATATACATTAACATTTCACGGTTCCGGTGAATCATTTCCAATTAAATTGTCTGTCATGTTGGAATGCAATTTTGAGAAATCAATTTAATTCAAAACCCATAATATCGTCTGTGCTTAGTCAAGCAAACCGCCCGCATTCCTAAGTGGGCCAAGCGATAATAATCATCACCGACAATCATCATCTTTGCCGCACATAAACCACATAAATACCACTTAACATCCCTGGCCCGCGCCAAAGAATACAAAACATGAGATAGATTGTTTACTATGTAGATGTTAAAATACACTCTGTGTCGTTTGATTGATTTCAAATAATTTAAATAAATAAAAAAAAATAAATAAATTGTTTAGATGAAGAAGAAGCGCTTTTCACTTTTCTACAAACTTTTTATTTCTGTGGATGTGTCCTCAGTTGACAAGTAAAAATGGGCACGACTGGATCGCACAAACTTGCTCTCGTAGCTTACAACTTGAACGTAGCATTAAATTGGTAATGTGCATATCTAGTGGTTCTATAACATTATGATATCATTAAAAAAAGGTTTTAAGAACAATTTAAAATATATATTATTACTATAAATTTGATTTCTTTAAAAGCTAAAACAGATAGAGCTTAAAAAAAAAGTATGCCATCTGATTTGTTTTATAAATATGAATTTATGAAAAAAACACTTCAAAAATCGTGAGTGTTTTTTTTTAATAATTTTTATATATAAAAATTCTTGAAAATTTTAAAAAAATAATTTGGAACGACAACATTTAGTATTTAATAAAATACAATTTTTCACAAAATTTAAGAAAAAATCATTAAACCGTTTTCAAGAAATTGAATTTTCAAAAAAAAAATTCAATATTTTTTTTAAAAACCCGATTTTTTTTTTTTTTTTTTTGAAAAATTGTACCTATATGCAAAATTGTTAGAATCGCAAAGGACCGCTTACATAAAAATGTAAGTTTAAGGGCCCTATTATGACTCGCGAGTCGAACCTTCGACTCAAGGAGAACGTTTTTAAAATCACTTATGTCGTGGTTTAAAAAAAATCAAACTGCGCCGTTTGAAAAGAGCAACATCTCGATTCAACACATTTTTGACATTTTAGCTAAATATAGCTATGTGCGCCAAAAACGGTAATTCCAAAAGTTAGATTCGCTAAATATTTCTTGCGACTCGCGATTCATAATAGGTGCCTAAATCGGTGTAGCCGTTAACGAGAAATTTGAAAACCATAAAATCGGTTCTTTGAGAGGTACCGTTATTAACCGTTATAAAAAAAAAATTTGTTTTATACCAAAATATTTATTGTAGTAAATATAGTAGCTTGTAATTTTAATATCAAAATCGTTAGAGCCGTTTTTGAAATAAATCAATTTTTGTATATTGGTTGTATGGCAGGTACCGTTCTTTTTTGAGCTAAAAAAAATTTCAATTTACCCTCTAGGGAATCCCCTAAGAACATTAAGTCCATAGTTTGAAGAAAATCACTTCAGCCGTTTAGGCTGCAGGTCGAGGTACAGACGGACAGACAGACGGACAGACAGGCAGACAGAAAGACGGACAGATAGACGGACAGACAGACGGACAAACAGACAGACCGACAGACAGAATTGCGAGACCCACTTTTTCGCTTTCTCTATCATCGTAATTTTAAGGAAAATAATTATCTCGAATTTTTTTTCCCCAAATCCTAAACTTGCCCTTTACTATATCGCAAGTAAGAAAGTGTAACTCGAGAACTTAACATGCTAGGAATTTGCAGTAAGGCTCCAAATTTGCATTTTGTTTTGCATTGTAAGAACTATAGGCTGGGTCCAAATTTTGAATTCATTAATTTGAAAAACAAAAAAAACTTCACAGTGAAGTTACATGGTGTATCTCGAGAACCAAGCATGCTAGGAAAGCAAATTTTTAAGGTCGCCACACTATGAAGCAAAAGCATTTTCTGAAAATCCTTTCTGAATTGCTTTGTATGTAAACCGTTGTGATATTTGAGCTTAATTTCGTTAATTGATTTAGAAGTTTTGCAATATAGGGAATTAACTATAATAGAAATTATCCTACGGATTTCGCAGCATGTTACTGAGCAAAATGCGGAAGCGACCGTGAAAATCAGTATCACGAAACGCTCATGAGAGATTTGCGCGCAGAAGGAGACGAGTTCTTCCATAATTTTGCTCACGTTTCGGAGATAGATAGATCGCGTGGCACAACGGCTCATGAAGAACCAGGGCCTAGTGACTAACAACTCGCAACCATTCCTGTGTGCGCCTGTCGACAGGAACGGAAGGGACCTACAATTTTATGCCGAATTTGAACGTCTAGACGAGAAGCACTTATTCATGACAAGTGATACTCTTGGAGGATTTGTCAATTCCTCGCAAGAGGCAGTAGCCCTGAAAAAAAACTTTTTAGTTTTTAGGTGGACGAGGCTGGGAAGCGAACCCAGACCTCCAGCGTGACAGTCGAACGTTTCGGAGGAGCAGTTTAATTTCTTGTGTAACAAGGTACGCCCGTTTGTTGAAAATCAAAATACACCCTGGCGTGTGCCCTTCAGCGGAGAGGAAAGAGTAGCTGTGACTATGAAACACCTTGCACATGGCGATAATTACAACACACTGTCGCAAGTGTTGCGTATTTCCCGGCCAGAAGATGATGTGTTGGAGAAGAGTTCACTCTCCGCCAAAACAAGTCTGGCTGATTCGGTCATTGAATCTGCTAACATTAGTTGTATGCGCGCTTTCGCGCATTTGACAATATTTTCACGACGAATATTGTTGAGCACACTCACAATTTCCATCCCAAATTTCTCGTTGGACCTTTTTTTTTTGTTTATTTTTTCACGCGTTTTTGAGTGCTTCTCATAGAGAGGACCTAATGCATATGCCAGGTCATTATCGCCTCGCTTTCGACGTTTGCGGTGCGCAAGATACCAGGTCATTATCTCCTCGATTTTGACGTTCCAACGCTCGTGGCACAGGTCCCTGCATACCAGAAACTGTAGATATCAACTGATTTGATTTCAGCTGCCATCATTCGTTTTATCGGTTGCATCCTTGGAGGGAGTAAAAATCCTTTGAAACCGCTAAGCGGAGTGGGCCATCTTAGATACTATTTTCCAAGAAAACTGTTGTCATTGGTGTCTGCCTACCGAATATACTACCACAATTATTTTACCCCTACCACAAAAACAGTGGTAGGCTTATGACCAACTTCCTGTGTCATATTAAGAACATTGTAGATTGTTGGTCCACTAGAGTGGTTTTTTTGTATGGTTTTAATTAAGTTCACAACTGATTTCATAAGCCAATAGAAAAGTAATTCTGTGTAAGTTCGCTTTCAAGAAAACAAAAAGCTTTCACAAACAGTTACTGAAAGCAGAAAGCGTTTTCTGAAAGTAATTTGCTTTCTTGAAAACGTTTTCAGGAACTAGTCACACTGTGAAAGTTTTTTTTCTTAAAGCGTTTTCAAGAAAACAAATCATTTTCAGAAACACTTTCAGGAAAGTACTTTTCGGGTCGTCACACTATGAAACTTTTGCTTTCAGAAAGCTTTTTGCTCAATGACACACGTTTACTTGTACATTTATGTGACAGATAGAAAACAAAATATGTAAATATGTTGACGTTTGAAGAGCATTTTGTTTACAAATTTACCCAACATCAAATCAAATTGCCGTTTTTCATTGACATCTCAGCATTATTTCGGTTTGAGTTTTTGAAAAAGTAAAAGGTAATTAGGGACTGGTGGGAGATTGATGAAATTTTGAAATATAATTCTGTCGGAAATCTCCCCTAGAATTGGCGATAAGGCTAAACTAAACTTCAGAGTGAGAAATTAATTTGATGGCGAAAATTCAACTAAGAGAACAGATGGGCTAAAGGGGTCAGTGGGTTAGGGTGCAATTTCTGCCTTCATAAAAACATTTAAATATGAACGCATTGTTCTTTTTCTTTATAACAACTTCAAAGTTCAACAATGTGTTGAAATTATTGCGCAAAAACACTTACAAAAACAAAAAACAAACTACTGACAACAATCACATGACACTGAGTATACATAAAACCTCAATAGGGTAAAGAGGCTGATGTTTATTTACGCTCAATCAGCCAACTCATATGATATGGTCGTTTTTTTGTAGCTGCTGTTATTCGTGTATTCGTTGTACCCACATAATATTGCCACCGATTGTGGCACACTATATAAATCTTTCAATCAAATGATCGAATAGTAAAATTAACATCGTACTGCGTGTCTGTCTGATGTATGAAAATCTATTTTTAATTTAAGTCTCAAGTAGGGTAAACTCATTGAGCAGAGGTATCTGGCGCTATTTCGATCATTGATCCCATGATTGCTTTTATCTTTTTTTTTCTCTGTGTTTTAGTTTATTTTTTTGATTAGTTAACAGTTTTATATTTATTTGTATTCTAAGTGTTGTTTACATTTTTTATATATAGGGCAATGACAAACAGGTGGCACGAGATGGCGTTATGATAAAAATACCATGAACCAGTGGGTTTGAGAATATCTTACATCTTATCGATGTACCTAATTGTTGCGTTTTTGTTGAATGATTAATGTTGACACACATGTCATCCGCCGGCTAAGTGATGTGAATGTTAATTCAGTTTTTTTTTTTTTTTTTTTTTGTTTGTGTTATGAAAGGCTTCTTGAAGCAATTGAGAAATTCAATGAGATACTTTAGGGTGGCGGAAGGAATTTTAATTTATTATTTACAAAAAACGTGTGAATGCTGATCTAAATAATAATTGAACACAAATTTCAACATGATGTTTGTAACATTGATCATGATTTAAAAATTAATTTACTTATTTTCATCGATTAGCTTCAAAGTATATCTACGCAATTATTTATTTAACTTTAATTTTTTTAATTTTAGTGAAATATTTATACAATACATACATATTTATGTATTTACTTCGCATAAACGTGCTTTTGTCTGTCTGATAGAGGAATGTTAAATTGTAAATTTTTGAAACAGAGTGGTATACACCGAAATAGTTTGGATTAAAGGTGACCTATTTTCCAGTAGTAGCCCGTAGGGTAATGGTTAGTGCTTTGGACTGTCAGGCTGGAGCTCTGGGTTCAATTCCTAGCCTAGTCCATTTTAAGGGATACTGCCTCTTGCGAGGAACTGACAAATCTTTCAAGAGTATAACTTATCATGAAAAAATGCTTTCTCGTCTAGCCGTTCAGATTGGGCATACAATATTCTGGGTCGCACACAGGAATAGTTGAGTATTGTAAGTCACTAGGACCTGGTTCTCCACGAGCTATTGCGCCATAATATTTATTTTTATTTTCCAGTGCTGAATTATTCTGCGTATAGACAGAGGAGTAGACAAATGACGAAGAAGCAAATATGTTGTTTTGGTTCTACAAATTCAAAAAACATTTTTTTTTTTAATTTTTATTTTTCATTTTACTTATAACTATCTTAATGCTATACAAAAATTCATGAAAAACTAGCCTACTTATCAATATCTTACAACTAACTAACTGGCCCTAAGCGGGCGCTCTAAGCTAAACAATAACTTTATACTAATGTCTTTCGGTCTACGAACTAACTTAAGAAAAATGAGTCTGGGGTCGACACACACTAGTAACTTCCCATTGGTGCACTTGAAAACCATATACAAAATACATATGTACATATTTACCTAAGTGGTGGGTGGTAGAGTATATATTACATACATATTATATATTTTGGATAATCAGTATATAGGTAGGTATATATAGAGATACAGGGCAAAATGTGACATTACCTATATTTTCTACTTTTTTTTCCTAACTCTTCTTGGTATAGAGGTATTAATTATTATTTAAGCCAATTATATCAACAGAACAGACTATTGGCTAAATAAATAACAAAAATCAGGGGAGTGTACTCAAAAAAGGATTGAGGCAAGGCGACGCGTTATCATGCAACCTATTCAACATCGTTCTTGAAGCCATTGTACGGAACGCACAAGTCAACACCAGCGGTACAATCTATCAAAAGTCCGTTCAATTGCTTGCATATGCGGATGACATAGACATTGTCGGCAGAACGAAGCGAGCTGTGGCAGGAGCATTTGCGAGCATTGAATCGGAGGCGGCTAGAATGGGATTGGCTGTTAATGAGGACAAGACGAAGTATATGCTGTCATCGAGAAAGGAATCTCCACATCCTCGACTCGGCCAAAATATCACGATGGACAGATATAACTTCGAAGTTGTCAAGGACTAAGTCTACCTGGGCTCCACTATTACATCGCAGAATGACATCAGTGTAGAGATCAAGCGAAGAATTACTCTTGCCAACCGCTGTTTCTTCGGTCTAAGAAGGCATTTAAGTAGTAAGGCCCTCTCTCAGAGAACCAAGGAGACTTTATACAAGACCCTAATCATCCCGGTCCTGCTTTATGGGTCAGAAGTATGGACACTGAAAGATTCGGATAAAAATCTGCTAGGGTGCTTTGAGAGGAAGATTCTTCGTGTGATTTTCGGTCCGGTGTGTATCGAAGGAGGATGGAGGAGAAAATTCAACGACGAGCTATACGGGCTATACAGCGACGTTGACCTGGTCAAAAAGCTGAAAATACAGCGGCTGAGATGGCTGGGGCACGCGGAGCTTATGGACAGCAACGCACCTGCCCGACAAGTCTTCGAATCCAACCCCGATGGGGTACGCAGCAGAGGAAGAACCCGTAACAGGTGGCGCAATCAAGTGAATGACGACATCAAAGCACTCGGTGTGCGCAACTGGAAGCGGCTAGCTAGGGACAGAGCTGGCTGGAGGGGCTTGATAGTTGAGGCCGAAGCCCATCCTGGGCTGTGAGGGCCATCAAAAGTAAGTAAGTAAGTACTCAAAAAAAACATGGTTTCAAAGAATATAAAAACGCAAATAAAGTGTCATATGCAAAATTTCGATTTTGAAGTGATTTTGAGTGTAAGAATTTTTCGAATTAAAACATTTTTGAAAAGTTTTTCTTGCAACATTTTGATTTTTAGCTTTTTAAAGGGTGGTTTTAAAAATCTCAAAATTATACAAAATTTAGATGGTATAGGTATACATTTTTGGTAAGAATTTGAAATCGATATCATTGTTTTTTTTTTGTGTTCAAAATATTTGAGTTAAAAAACATTTGTTAAGAATTTTAAAAAGTTTTTTTTTCAGTTTTTTGCTCTAAAAAAAAAAACTTTTTATTGAATTTTTTTAAAAAGATTACCAGCTGTTGACTATGTTATTATGTGTAAAAAAAAATAGACTGGGTTCGGAATCATTTCTTGTTCTTGAAATATTTAAGGAGAAAATTATTTTTCAACTGTTTTTCTTTGTTAAAAAAAAGTGTCTGTTGAATTTTTTTTTAATATTTACCCATTTGGTATTGTGTATTTATGTGTAAAATAAAATTAGTCTGAAGTGAATATCTTATTCCGTTCTCGAGATATTCCAGATATATGACATTTTATAGCTCCTTTTTGAATTGCTGTAGTAAAAAAAACGGTTTATTGAATTTGTTAGAAAACCTTTTTAGCACGTTTTGACATCTGTAAAATAAAATTTATCCGAGGTCGATATCTTTATGCGTTCTCGAGATTTGGTGGACGAAAAAAGTACCCCAAACGTACGTACATACACCCATACAGACATCTTGCTAAAAACGACGGATTCTGATTCTAGAGACCTCAAAACGTGAAGATATGTCAAAATTTTCAATTCGACAAATCGACCAATTACAATAATCTCCAATGGGAAGTTAAAAGTGGACGCAGCCTAATGATTTTATCAGGGTATTTTTTTTTTAATAGGAACCAGACATTTTGTTCTTCCCCAAACAAAACAGTTTTAAAATTTATAATGCTTTTTTATTTATCCCAATATGACCATTATTTACGAAGAAATAGAATTGTTGCTCCCGTTATTATATACAATGCAGCTCCTCTCTGAGTTCTTGCGGAGAAAAGCGTATGACAAGGTTCTGTCGCCAGCTATTAATATATTACAGATTTGACACTGGCCAGACAGTGGGGCCTAGCATAGAAAATTTAAAGCACTTGAAATAATCATGTCATTATGTTATAAAAAGTATCAATCTAATGTTTAAATGTTCTTTGAGTACCTTGTTTACAGTATTTACTCATCATCGAAACACCTACATTTTGACCTTTTTTTTAAAACGAATTGCGTACGATATTTCGACTTTCAAAACATCGACTCGATAACATCGACTTTCAAAAACTCGACAGAAAAAAAGTCAACTGGTTAAAAGACCGACTGAACAAAATATCAAAAAAAAAAAAAAAACTAGACCGATTTTTAAAAATGCGATTTTCAAAATGTCGACTTTCAAAATATCAACTGTAATCGAAATTTTAATAATTTACATTTTAATAGTCTACATTTTGATACTCAACATTTTGATCAATCGCGCGCGAGTTAAAAAAGAGTCAGAACAGTTTAGTGCAATTTTAATATATGTGTTTATTGTATCGCGGTATCTTAACGACTGCTTATTTTTGATTTAAATTTTTGTGTTGTTCAATCAGATATATTTGATATTCATTATTATATATGCTGATTGAACATTTTGTGTACATACATTATATTCCCATGAAAATAAATGATTATGTTGCAGTTTTATAATTTATATGAATTTATACTCGTATTTGAATTATTGTTATTTTTGCACTTTGACAATTAATTCATACTCGTATTACATGGAATAAATAGATATAAGGAAAATGAACTAATGGTGACGAAGGTCACCATACAAATATGTAACTCGCGCTTGTAAACATCATTCCATAAACCATAATCTGATCATAATGTCGACAGTTTAAATCTCTCACTGGCTGTTTTCGCATCGTCTTCAATTATCCGTTTGGCTATTGTTTTAGGCATTGTGCAATGTGAACATGTTTCGACTTTTTTTTGTCGATATTATGACATTATCGATATTATAAAAGCCTACACTTTTGTTGAGAAAAAATATCGACAAGGCGATATTTTGCTCGACTTTTTTCAACGCAGTCGACATTTTGTCAAGTCGAGATTTTATAATGTCCACATTTTTTAAGTCGACCTAAAAATTGACGGCATTTTTAATTTCAAAAAAGTCGATATAGGAACATTTTGACCAGTCGACCTTTTTTTGTCGATCATTCGTACCTAACCGCTAAACCTTTTAAAATTTGTAGCAAATATTAAATTCTCCCTACAAATAGAAATTTTTTGTAACTTTTTTCCATAATCACTATTTTTTGTAAAGTTTGAATTCATTTTATTAAAATAAGCAGGTAGGTATGTATTAGTTTATTTTTTTCTAATCGGCATGTTCTTTTTACTTGCGATAAATGTACATTAGGGCGGTTCTTATTTGTTCTCTTTTGCGAAAATTGAGTGCGACGCCCCCTAAAACATGTCTAAAAAATTACTAAAAAATCCTCTATTTTTTTTCAGATTTTTATCTCTAACCCTTCCTGGCCCTATTTTGATAATAATTTTTTATTTTTTTTTTTGAATTTACACTATATAAACACTGTACCAGGTGTCATTTTTGAACTAATCAATGAAAAGACTTCGAATTAGATGTCTCTCAACTTAGCAGAGCAAAGTCAGCAGAACAAAAAAAAATTGATGGTCTTACAAGGTGCTTATTAAGCGCTAATTAAGTACCCAAAAATTAAATTAAGTGCTCCAGTACTTTTGGAAATAATGCATGTTCTGCTAACTTGATTTCAAGTTAGCAGATCAATTCTTTAATCTTTCCGGTAGAAAAATTTGGTGAATACTATGTTAACGAGCTACTTAAGTGCTCTACGAATCCAAAAAAAAATTTCGAAAAAAATTGTTTTTTCTACAAAAAAAAAAATATTTTAATAATTTTGAAAAAAAAATATTATAATTTTTATTTCAACTTTTTTTCATCCAATTTTTTTTGATTAATTTTGTACTCGTATAGTAAAATTAGGTGCTCGACCTTTCCCAAGGATTTTCCGCGATCTGATGTAAAAAAAAAATTATTTCATTTCCCATACATAACCTGCTCTGCTAACTTAAAATCGAGTTTTCCCGGAAAATTCAACATTTTTTCATCAAATTTTTTTTTGATTTATTTTGCACTCGTATAGTCAAATTAGGTGCTCGACCTTTCCCAAGGATTTTCCGCGATCTGATGTAAAAAAAAAATTATTTCATTTCCCATACATAACCTGCTCTGCTAACTTAAAATCGAGTTTTCCCGGAAAATTCAACATTTTTTCATCAAATTTTTTTTTGATTTATTTTGCACTCGTATAGTAAAATTAGGTGCTCGACCTTTCCCAAGGATTTTCCGCGATCTGATGTAAAAAAAAAATTATTTCATTTCCCATACATAACCTGCTCTGCTAACTTAAAATCGAGTTTTCCCGGAAAATTCAACATTTTTTCATCAAATTTTTTTTTGATTTATTTTACACTCGTATAGTAAAATTAGGTGCTCGACCTTTCCCAAGGATTTTCCGCGATCTGATGTAAAAAAAAAATTATTTCATTTCCCATACATAACCTGCTCTGCTAACTTAAAATCGAGTTTTCCCGGAAAATTCAACATTTTTTTATCAATTTTTTTTTTGATTTATTTTGCACTCGTATAGTAAAATTAGGTGCTCCAACTGAAAAGAACTATACTATAAGAGGGTAATTTTGATTTTTCCGACGAAAATTGGTTTGTATTTAGTAGGTATATGTACTGCAGGGGAAATTAAATAATTTTTTTTTCACATCAGATCGCGATAAATCCTTGGGAAAGGGGGAGCATTAAATTTAACTGTACGAGTTCAAAATTAATCAAAAAAAGTCGAATGCATAAAAGTTAAATTTTCTCGATTTTAAGTTGGCAGAGCAGGTTATGTATGGGAAATGAAATAATTTTTTTTTTCACATCAGATGGCGGAAAATCCTTGGGAAAGGTCGAGCACCTAATTTTACTATACGAGTACAAAATTAATCAAAAAAAATTGGATGAAAAAAAGTTGAAATAAAAATTATAATATTTTTTTTTTCAAAATTATTAAAATATTTTTTTTTTGTAGAAAAAACAATTTTTTTCGAAATTTTTTTTTGGATTCGTAGAGCACTTAAGTAGCTCGTTAACATAGTATTCACCAAATTTTTCTACCGGAAAGATTAAAGAATTGGTCTGCTAACTTGAAATCAAGTTAGCAGAACATGCATTATTTCCAAAAGTACTGGAGCACTTAATTTAATTTTTGGGTACTTAATTAGCGCTTAATAAGCACCTTGTAAGACCATCAATTTTTTTTTGTTCTGCTGACTTTGCTCTGCTAAGTTGAGAGACATTCGAATTAGGCTCAAATGAAGCGTCTGTAAACTCTACAGCCGCGTGCATGTTTAAAAAAATTTCGATCATTTTTAAACTTTATTGTTACGCGAAAAGTAAGCAACATTTTGACATAAATTATTTTTTTTTATGATCTATCCATCGTTTTCATTAACCTGAATTAAATGAGATTTTTCCTTATACATATATTCGACACTACCAACGCAACGTTTCGATGTGTTATGTTAATATGATAATAAGTCATTGAACTGAAAACGGCTATAGCGGCGGCGCGCGCCGTAGTTTTGAAAATGTAATTTTCAATAGGTAATACCGTTATCTGCATTTTTTTACTTGCGATATACGTAGTATAGGGCAAATTTAGGATTCTTCCAAAAAAAATTTGAGATGATAATTTTCTCTAACATTACGATGATAGAGAACGCGAGAAAAGTGGGTCTCGCAATTCTGTCTGTCTGTCTGTCTGTCCGTCTGTCCGTCTGTCCGTCTGTCCGTCTGTCCGTCTGTCCGTCTGTCCGTCTGTCCGTCTGCCCGTCTGTCCGTCTGTCTGTACCTCGACCTCCAGCCTAAACGGCTGAAGCGATTTTCTTCAAACTTTGGACTTAAGGTTCTTATGTGATTCCCTAGAGGGGAAATTGAAATTTTTTTTTAACTCAAAAACTAACGGTATCTGTCATACAACCAATATACAAAAATTGATTTATTTCAAAAAGGGCTCTAACGATTTTCAAAAAAAAATTACGAGGTACTAAAATTACTAAAATAAATATTTTGGTAGAAAAGAAAAATTTTTATAACGGTTATTAACGGCACCTGTCATACAACCGATTTTTTGGTTTTCAAATTTCTCGTTAACTACCTCACCGACTTCAACCAAAATGTTTGTACAAAAGGTCGCTTACAATTTTAACAATTTTGCATATAAAAATTTTCGAAAAAATAATTTTTGGATTTTTAAAAAAATATTGAATTTTTTTTTTTTTTTTTGTTGAAAATTCAATATCTTGAAAACGAGCTAAGGAATTTATTTTTGATTTTGTGAGAAATTGTATTTAATTAAATACTAAAAGTAAGCATACGAAATTTTATTTTAAGATATTTTTAAGAATTTTTATATATAAAAACATAATTTAAAAAAAAAACCGCTCTAACGATTTTTTTTTTTTTTTCATAAATTCATATTTATTAAACAAATCAGATGGCGTACTTTTTTTTGAGCTGTATCAATTGTAGCTATTAAAATAACTAATTTATAATAATTCATATTAATCATTTATTGTTTTTAAAACTTTTTTCTTTAATTGTATCATAATGTTATGGAAACAATACATATGTACATTGACTATTTCAAGTTACGTTAAGGTTGTTAGCTACGAAAGCAAGTTTTGTGCGATCCAGTCGTGCCCATTTTTTTCTTTTCTGTGCACTTTCTATTTAAATAAAATTAAACAATAACACCGGCAAAACGATTTAATGTAGTCGGAGGAAAGGGTATTATTTTCCCAAAAAAAATTCAATAAAAAACAAATGACAAAAAATTTAAAAAAAAAAAAAAAAAAATTGCTAATGAAATAGGGTCAGGAAGGGTTAGGAATAAAAATCTGAAAAAATTAGGGAGCTTGTATTTCATGAATTCGAACCAATCTAGGGGGCGTTGTCAATTTTTTCCCCTAAGAACCACCCTAATGTACATAGGTGAGGTGGGTGCTACAGCCCAAGATTTTGAATTGTAGAAAAATCGAACTCCAGATACTAACCAGCGAACATAAAACAGCAGGGTTTGCCATTAAAAATTTATTATTTATTTCGACTACCATCATACATGGATACAGACAATTTTTAGTTTTTGTATTAAAAGTTCTTCCATGGTTTCACGATTTTTCAAGACAGTTTATACGACCCAGCCACATGCTTTATAATATGTATTTAAAATAACAAACAAACAAAAATCTTACCTTCACTCAATAATTCCTTTAAATTGTTTATATTTCCGCCAGCAACATTAAAATCTGCAAAAAAGAAGTAAACAAAAATATCAAATTAATCATTATTATCAACTCTATTTTTGTAAAGCCACAACATTTTTAATTTTCTATTTAAAAAAAAAAATATTTTGAATTCTTCAACGAAAAAATGTGTGTTTACAATAAAATTTCACAAACAGTTATATTTCAAATTTCTTATAGGTAAGTAAAATATATTTTACACACACATACAGCATACACGCATATCATATTTTTACGACGATATTTATACGAAGTTATTTTAAATGATATCTGTGATTTAAAAAATTAAACTTAAATAGTTAAGAGCGTGTTATCTTTATACCTACAGCACAAGTATTTCCCCAAAAAAAAAAAAAGATAAAACATCAACCCGTTCCGTAATCGCACATCATATCCCAAAAGACCGCACCCCTCTGGTCATTTATTGATTCAATTCCGAAGGAAAAAAAAAAAACAAGTCCTTTTTTTCTACCAACAGGGGAAAAAATCCGATAGTTATTTTTGCCTATAGGTACCTACATACGAGCTTCAATATTATTACGAACTTTAATACTTAAATAGTTATGGTGACCATCCTCTTTTTTTTTCTAGAGCAAATTGTGTTGTGTTGAGTTTTTTTGATTTTGAAATTGATCAAGAGCAAATGTAATTTTGAGTAACTATGGCGTATGTGGAACATTTTTTTATTCTGAAATTGTGTTCCCCATGATGTTATAAAACGCCACCTCAATGCAAAAACAAAAGGTTTTTGTGTCCAATATTATTCTAACGGAGCCAAATATACACAAATGAGTAGGATAATTGTGAAAATAACGATGATAGGGAAGACAAAAAAGTGGGTGCCATAATTGATAATTCAGCAGCAGCCTAAAATTCGGGTTGATTTTCTTAAACTTTTGACAAAAGGTTTTTTTTTTTTTTAAATTGTTTTCCAACCAGAAAATAACCTGTCACACAAACAATTTTATCATTAGATATTCCCATAAATATTTTTAAGAAAAAACACAGTTTTACTTTCTCCGCGCCAAAGTCACGTATGGTTTGACACCTTTATAAAAATCAAAAAATGTCGGATTTTTAAATAAGAATTCTTTAAAAATCGGATTGTCAGAGCTGATTCAATCCATTATCATCGTTGACATTGTTTGATGGAATTTGATAGTTCCTACTTTGACAGATTGAAAACAAACTCAATTTTCAAAACAATTTCAATTTTTTCGTTCCTAGTGCCATCTGAAAGTCCCAAAATAAGGGCTGCCCACGAGACGAGAAAAGTCTCGGTCTTGATCTCGGTCTCGTATGACGAGACCGAGACTAGACGAGACGAGACTGCCTTTAAAGCAACCGGGACGAGACTGTATATTTGGAGCGAAATTTACAGAGTCTAATAAATTAAAAAAATCCAATATCAGTTAAATATTTATTTTCTTCCGCACATATTCAAACGATAATTGAAAATATTTCGTTCCAATAATCAACAGTTTGTCCAGAAATCGTATTTTTTGGAGACGAGACCGAGACGAGACTTAATTATACGAGACCGACACGAGACCGAGACGAGACTGAAAATTTTCGATTTTAACGAGACCGAGACGAGACTTACAAAAGTCTCGCAGAGTTTCGTCTCATGGCCCACACCAGCGCTACCCAAAATCTTCTTTCCCACAGAAAAAGAAGTTTCAAGAAAACTTCGGAATTTTTAATAACAATTTAAAAAAAATTGATTTTTTAGATGTTTTTAATCCATCATCATCGCATCCACCCTTCAATGACATTTGACAGTTGATACCTTGACAGATAGGTAACAAAGTTAATTTGGCGTACACAGAATATTTCGTTCCAAATGTCACCCAAAAACCACCTTTTCCCTGAGCAAAAATTTAATCTCAAAAAATTCAGATTTCTTAGAGGTTTTTGAATACATTTTGTTCGCAGCAATCCTTCAATTTAATTGGCTTGACAAATCGGTAACAGAATATTTTATTCTTAATGTCACCCGGAAGTCCTAAAATTGCCTTTCTCTCGAGCAAAAAATTTAATCTCAAGAAATTTGTAAACCCATCATAATTATAGAAATACTTCAATCGAATTTGACAGTGGCTTATTTTGGAAATTTTTAAATTTCTTGGTCTCTAAAAAATAAAATAAATCGGGTGGCACAACGGCTCATGAAGAACCAGGCCCTAGTGACTAACAACTCGCAACCATTCCTGTGTGCGCCTGTCGACAAGAATGGAAGGGACCTACAATTATACCGAATCCGAACGGCTAGACGAGAAGCACTTATTCGTGACAAGTGATACTCTTGGAGGATTTGTCAATTCCTCACAAGAGGCAGTAGCCCTGAAAAAAACTATTTAGTTTTTAGGTGGACGAGGCTGGGAAGCGAACCCAGACCTCCAGCGTGACAGTTGAACGCCATTACGCTACGGGCTACTTCTTGGTCTCTCCTCCCCTTAAACATTGTGCCTTAAAGAATATTTTGAAGGTGAAGGTGATTGATTTCACTGTTGATAGTACAACCTTTTCATCAGCTGTTACGTCTAAAGTAAAAAGTGCAATTTTAAGACAGCAAGTCTGTCAGTAGCACAGTAGCATGTTTCGTGTGTTGGAAGAAGTGATTTTACTTTTCTTTTTTTTTTTTCTACTTTCTACATTAGTTTTTATTTTAAGACTTTTGGTAGCTGTCAAAACTCTAGTTCATGAAGGACAAGTTTGATTGGTCAGCATTAGTTAGTTATGAAAATTGGTTAAAATTTACTTCTAAGTTCTCTAAAATAGAATGCGCTCAAGAAGTAATACAACTTAAAAAAAAAAAAAATTATTTTGAAACTCAAAAGCAAAATATAAATAAAAATCTTTGAACTGTTATCAAAATTTTAGACAGCTTAGAACTAGTTAACTTTAAATTGCTTCAAATGGTCTTATTAATTCTTAGTCGAATGACAAAAACTATATGGTTTTATATCTTCTAGCTTGGGAGAAAATTGAAAATTACGAAAACTACTTATTTTCTTAAAACATTTTCTTTTGTTAGATTTGTAAGCTAAATATTTTTTGTATGTACTTCAATTTATTTGTTTGGCCAAGTTATGCTTATATTTTCGTTAGAAATTAGTTTTGGATCATTTCTGGACTCTCTGGTGAAATATCTTCGTTATCTGCACCGCACTTGAAACTTATTGGCGATCTCTGCTCTATAGAGAGTGTCAATGTCAGTTTTTGGTGGTCGAATTTCGGCTAATCGGGATATTAGTTTTTTATTTAAATTTTACTAAATTCCTTAACAAAAAAAATTGATTTCTTAAACAAATATGAATTTATGAAAAAAAAATATAAAAACAATTGGTGTGGTTTTTTAAATATTAGGCCTAGAAAATATATTTTCAAAAAATTCAATTTTCCAAAAAAAAAAAAAATAAAAAAACATTTGTTGGAATATTTTAATATGCAATACATTATTTATGGTTTTTAGGAAATTTTATGTAAAAATTCATATGAAAGAACGAAAATTGGTTCTTTGGGAAGTACCTGCTGTTCATAACAATGCAATCTAAAATTATGTGGAAGATCAAACTAATTAAAGAGCACAAATTTGTTCTTTATTAATTTCGTTAGAAAATAATTTTTTTTAAAAGATAGTTCAACATTTGTATTGTAGCAGACACCGCTATTTTAGTTCTAGGAACAATTATTTTTCAGGTATTCTATTCCTAGTATTGAGGAATCACTTCTTTCCAAGTTTCGAAGACAATAATTGACCAAGTCGTTTTGAAATACTGAGTTTAAAAAAAATTAAGATTTTTTTTTTAATTTCAAAACCATTTCAGCTTCTTCATAATAATATTGAAAACATCAACTGAACTATTTTTGAGAAAATAAAAAAAAATGGTTCTACCAGAGGTAAGGTTAGTATTAATTTTTTAGAATTTTCTGTTCACTTAAAATTAGCTTTTCGCTTTTAAAATCGTAGAGTGGGTTAAGTCAGTTGCATGGCAGATACCATTATTTTTGTTTCTTTAACTAATCCAAAAAAACTTGTGCGTACATTAACGAAAAGGCTCTAATCATCGTTTTATCAGGAATATGATGTAAATCTCAAGCTCAATTTTTGTAACGAGATATAAACAATTCAAAATACCTTCGTTATATTGACTAGCGTATGGTCACCATAAATATAAATACCAGCGGCATAATTATTTGTGTAGGTGAGGGTTTGAGCTGAGCATGTTTATATTTTGTATATACCTACACGTGTTTTGTACATAAGTAATAAATCTATAAATATCTCAGTCGTATCCATAATGAACATTAATAAAGGCATTTTTGGTCAACGGTCAATTTATCCATACACTGCGCACCGATGCGATGTCCGTTCCGATATGAGCTGACATGTCCATTAAGAAAATTAATATAATAATAAAAAAAAAACACTCAAAAAAATCACAAATGATTCGGAACGGCCGGGCCGGCCTAGAGGTTATTCGCTGACAGGAACATAAGTGCAGGAATATTCAAACAAAATATTGTGAAAGAAAGCTTCTTTCAATACAAAGGGACACTAAATTATGTGTTGCCACTTTTCGGTGTCACGTCAGTGTCAAGGTCGTATAAAAGTGACTCACTCATAATTACCATCCATTCCATCTTGTCCCTCCCACAAATAACCATCATCATTTTGATCAATGTCATCAGCATAGAGACACAGAATGAGCTTTATGGAAAAAACCACAGCCATCAACTCTACATTCCCTTGTCGTATGGACCAAAATTACAATACTTGGAGCATGGCTAATGGTTTTAATGGAATCATCACACAGGGGAAACCATAGGTAAAAGAAGAACACCGAAGCCGTAAGGTTCCCGGTTTGTGGATGTCATTGTTGGACTTATCGAGGATTTACAAATTATGCCTACCTCACCCACTCACTCTATACTACACCACGCACTAGATAGGTAATCAAACTGTCACTACATCAGTCCTTGAATCCTTAGATATCCTCGTTAAGACGAATGTTTTTTGTTTGTGGTGTTGTTGTTGTTACTGTGAGGAAAGGTACAAACTTACTTGAGATATACATATATCATTTTGTTGGTGATGGTGGACAGGAAACAGATTGCCTGACACTTTGGCCTGTACAAGGACATGCGTGTGGCAGCGCCAGTTCGTCAACACTAACAACGACGAACGCCCCCAATTGCTTGATTCCAAATCAGCAGCTTGACTTGTCAGATTTTATACAGGCGCATGCATTACGGTCGGTGTTTGGCATGGCAATGCTTGAGAGTGTCTATTGATTTAAATGCACAGATTGTTCAAAATGACAGATGTTGGTGGGTGGAAGTGTGGACGGAATGTGTGAGGGAGTCTGGGATTGGAATTGCCACAGGACAACAGTGGCAGCAGTGAGGGGGTGTGCAATATTTTGCGGGTCCAATGACGATGAACGACCACGAAGACGACGCCGGTGATGTGTAATCGATTACACACTTGAGAAAGTCTCTTTATAGACTGCAAGGCATCAGGAAGGATAATGGTTAGGCCGATGTTATCTGTAGGCAATTTGAAGAGTTGGTATATCACACACCTATAATAATGTTTATTACTAAAATGGTTTATTTGAGGTCCTTTGGGGATTCAAAGAGGTTAAACGTCTCTAATGGTTGAAATTAATCGAATATTAAGTATTGCAGTTCGAAGATGTGACAAAAGATATATTACTGATTTGTTATCTAGATTTTCCAGTCTAAGCAGTTAGGCATGAAGCAAATAGTGCTTCGGGATTATATTTATATGAGTATTTCAAATAGCAATTTACATTAGTTGAATAGATTTCGATATTACAAGTTCTTATTAAATGTGTTTATATTTTTTTGCCGATTCGTATACGTTGGGTACTTTTGGGCTTTTTTTGTTCAATCGATATCATTTTCTGATTTAAAAAAAAAAATAACTCAGAAAGGCCGAGTGATCGTTAACATAAGACTTTGGTTTTTTTGAGGAATAAAAACAATTATTTTCGTCTCGCTGAACTGGAGACCAAAAAAATAGGTCACCAATCGGTCTCTATATGCGTTAGAGCGTCCAGATCTAGAGCATAAGGGGGTGAACCGATTTGCTTCAAGATTTTTAAAGACCATTTTCATGAGATTCTCTTCATGTCCATAGACATGGACGAAACGTCGTGAACTCAAAAATAAAAACTTGTTTCATTTATTGACCTAAAGCCCAACAACTAACAACAAATACACTACAATCAAAAAAGGTCACCAACTCTACATATCATAACATTCGTAGGAGAAACTCAAATTTTCCTACAGCTCATGTATAATAAGTAGCTCGCATTCCGTACCGAAAATGTCTAAGGTCATTATAATAGAATCGATTTGTGAAAAAATTATCAAAAGTAGTTTTGATGTTTTTTTGATAAAATTATTTTATTTTTCAATTAATTCCACTTTCCCATATACTTTTAAAAAATATTTAAATTTTAACATAAGACCCAAAATTTGGAGAAAAAAAAAATTTAATTATGCAAAATATTAAATATTAAGGTTACTAGAGCTTCAATGTTAAAAGTTTCATTAAAATCGGTAACAGACTAAGCGACTGGATGAATTTTCTTCAAACTTGGTTTCTAGTGTTTCTTAGGAAATATGCCCGCACGTTTCTTGATTTTTTTCAATGGACTAACAATAACGGTAACCTGCCATTCAAAGTATCTTTCTTCATGATGTGACTTTTATAAGAGTCCGTTAACATCCACCAAAATTTGCGTCTTAGAAGAAAGGCAGCATGTAACTAATGAGCCCATCTGTCATTCATCATTCTGGGCCGAAAAGCATGGAGTTGTGCTCTCACTTGAGCTTTTAATAAAAAAGGAAAATCTAATTTTTCTCAAAAAAAAGCTCTTACGATCTTAACTTTACTAAAGTCAAATTTTTCAATAGCCAGTAAACCTCAGATAGTATAGTCGGGGAGACGCCCATAGGACGACCCACCCTCATCTCTTTACCAGAAAGAGGTATATAGTTTTTTAGATAGTGTCCAAACAAACAGTTTGCGCATGGGTTGCCTAAAAAATAGTGGGGCCTTCATAGGGTTGCCCCGGTTTAAAGGTTAATTTTTGCGTTTATTCAATTATCTGATTGCACTTATGTGGTAAGCCATAAAGAAATAAAAAATATAATATGAACGGAAATTTAATATAAAAATTTTCAAATTAGGGATTTTTTTGAAATTTTAAATTTAAGTAGGGTAAATTAGGGTGAACGTATAAGGTCGAATTCCTATTTTCTAAATGGTAAGTCATAGCGAAATGATTTTTTTTGCAATTGATAGATTTTATTAAATACATGAAAGTTTTACATGACATCAAAAATTGTCAAAAATTTACAACTCGAGATATGAACATTAGGAACTCAAAAATGGCGAAATAGATGTTTGAGAAAAAAATTACTATAAATCAGTGTGACGTTCAATTGAAATATAAGGTATGTTGTCATGAAGCTGATTAGTAAAAAGATAATAGGTATCTGTCAAATTTTTAATTGAAGCTTTTGTTTTGGCAAAGTGAATTTTTGAAAAATATTTTTTTTTTTAATTTATAGGTTGTTTTATTTTTATTTTTGTACCCTTTGGTATTTGCATTGAAATTAATAACAAAATACAGATAATTCTCCCATATAAGCATGATAGTACCAGGATTTCTACAAAAACTTGGTTAAAACTCAGGGTTGCCGCACTTTAATATTTCCCTTTGCGTCAGAGAAATCATTTACTACTCCGTTTCATACAGATGTTCTATAATATATGTATATAATGTATACGTAGGTATATCAGATACATGTACTGCACTTTTTTATCAGAGTCTTGCATATTTCGGATCCTCTATGCTATAAACGTTTAATAAAGTACGTCAATAAATTCTAATTAAACTCTGTTTAAGTAATGCATCTGAAATTCACATCATATTTGACTGCTATGTAAGACCTTCGGTACAAGTATTCCATCCAGCATAACAGAGCCTTTTCAATCTTAACCTACTAATTCCTTGGAAAGCTTAAAAAACTATCTAAAATAGAAGTAACTAATTTTATTTTTTTAAATTTCTTCATCTTCATTATTGTTTTAAGGAGGTTTGAAAGGTTTTTGACAAAGCACTGGGAAAATGTTAATTTTTTTAAGATATTCCGAAGGAAACAAATGTATAGGCCTCTGTATGGCAGAGAGTAGTACATACCTGTTTTCTCTGACGCAAAGAGAAATATTAAAGTGCGGCAACCCTGAGTTTTAACCAAGTTTTTGTAGAAATCCTGGTACTATCATGCTTATATGGGAGAATTATCTGTATTTTGTTATTAATTTCAATGAAAATACCAAAGGGTACAAAAATAAAAATAAAACAACCTATAAATTAAAAAAAAAAAATATTTTTCAAAAATTCACTTTGCCAAAACAAAAACTTCAATTAAAAATTTGACAGATACCTATTATCTTTTTATTAATCAGCTTCATGACAACATACCATATATTTCAATAGAACGTCACACTGATTTATAGTACATTTTTTCTAAAACATCTATTTCGCCATTTTTGACTTTCAAACGTTAATATCTCGAGTTGTAAATTTTTGACAGTTTTTGTTGTCATGTAAAACCTTCATGTATTCAATAAAATCTATCGATTGCAAAAAAATGATTTCGCTGTGACTTTCCGTTTAGAAAATAAGAATTCGACCTTTTAATACGTTCACCCTAACTTACCCTACTTAAATTTAAAATTTCCCTTATTTAAAAAAATTTTATATTAACTTTCCGTTCATATTATATTTTTCTTATTTCTTTATGGCTTACCACATAAGCGCAATCAGATAATTGAATGAACGCAAAAATTAACATTTAAACCGTGGCAACCCTAAGAAGGGCCCACTATTTTTTAGACAACGCTTGCACAAACTGTTTGTTTGGATACTATCTAAAAAACCGTACTATTTTTTAGGCAACCCATGCACAAACTGTTTGTTTGGATACTATCTAAAAAACCGTATACCTCTCATCTGGTAAAGAGATGAGGGTAGGTCGTCCTATGACCGTCTCCATGACTAGTACTTATTCTTCTAATAAAATAAAATCCTGTTGCTATAGTATTTATTCCCATGATAGCTAACCTGATGATTGAATGAACCAAGGTCGTAGCCAGGGGGACCACAGGTATCTGATCATCCCCCCCCCTCCACCGAAATATTCAAAATGTTTTTCTTGCTCCTACTTCCCTCTTGAAAAAGTAGAGACCCATCTTATATTAGTGATTGGCATCAAATTCGATGATAAATTGTTTCCACAGGAAAATCTATAAAAGGGTAAATACTTCTTTGCAACTCGAGAGCAACTAAGTTCGGAAAACTATTTAATTGGTTGGCAATTTGCAAAAAAATTTCTTTGACTTTTCAGTTTTAATGACCAAATTTTGCCCCAAGTTTTTATAGCCTTAGGCTTACAGTGATGTTATTGCTGGAAGTAACTAATATGTTTTCGAGTACATTGTGTTCTTCGCCTGATTTTACGGTGTCAATTTGGTGGTTTTCGAGACATCCCAAAAAAATGAAAAAAAAAACATCTTTTGCTTATTTGAGGTTCATATCAATTTTTTTTTTTTTTTTTTCAAAAAAAAAGTAAAATAATTTTCCTCTATAAATCTCAATTTAATTTTGCAAAAACGATCTTTTCTTTTGGAGACAAAATAAGTTTGTAAGTTGTTTTACCTTGATAGCACTTTGCCTTTGTATTCATTATTCTGTTTTGGAATAGGCATAACACAACACCAAAAATGGTTGGTTCACATTAAGAGTTTCTCATACTATTACTAGTCGGAATGGCTACTATAGTAGCATTTGGCTTATTTAGTGTGGAAAGGACGACTGTGCTACCCATGTCTCAAAAAGGCTCCCTAAGTTTCCGCATGAAAAAATTAATGAAAAACGTATTTTGTAGTTTGAAAAATATTCTTAAATCCTGATTTCTCACGTCCATGCTCCTATTGAAAATTTTACATCTTTGTTAAACTTCAAAATGTCATATTTTCATTTGTGATCATATTTATTTTATGAAATATCTAGAATTTAATACTACGTTTCCACCGGGCACTAAGCCAAGGTCTAGCAAAATTTATACAAATCTCCTTAAAATCTTGAAGATTAGCTATACAAATTGTAATCTCCTTAAATGAAAATTTCAAATAAATTTCATTCAAATCTTCTTGAAGACATTAGTTTGTCAAATCAAAATAACTTCTTTTTTTGGAGAATTATTGTGGAACCAAACTATTTAAACGCCATTTCTTTTTATTGACAGATGGAAATGTAAACAGTTACTACCTATCTCACTTCCACTTCATATCAACAAAATGACACACCACATGTAGGGGAAGTTGGCCTAAAATGATCCATCAGGGTAAAATGGCCCCCTCGCTAGAAATCGTAGGATCGAACAGAATTAGAAGGTTTTGTGAACACAATTCTTTAGTTTATCTGGCAGCACTGATATATACGAAATGTTAGCAACTTCAAGATATTATTTGAAATTTGACAGATCAAAATGTTTCTAGCCATCTCCAAAAGTAGTAACAATAAAATTTTAAGAAAAATTTGTTGACAAAAAACTGTAAACAAAATAGTGAATTTTGGAAAAGCAGTTAATGTACGTAAGTATCAAGTATTTCTTTTTAATATACTGGATTTAATTCGTTAGCCTCGAACTATTTCTGTCTGTTCGGAATTAAAACTTAAACAAAAAAATCCTTAACGGGCAAAATGGCCTACTTAGCTCTCGGCTAAAATGGCATAGTGTGTCATTTCATACTTACCCTTACATTGTCATTTTCTTTATAGTGAAAATGCATCCAAAACGTTCAATGTTCGGTGTTTTAGTTTTGTTTATGTTTATTTTACTTATTTGTGGGAATTTGGAGGCATTTTGAAACTTTTTGGAACCTTTTACACTTGTAAGGCACAAAAATGTAAGCGTTATTGATTAAACTTTGCAAAGAATATAACATTACAGTTTGGACGTCACTTTTTTCCGAGATATGGGACATTTTCCTTTGGGGGGGGGTGCATTTCAGGACACCTTCCCCTATGTTTTGTCATTATCCTATTTTTGATATTTTTGGGCAGTGGAAACACCAATTAAATCTCATGGAAACGCAATAAGACGCACGGATTATTAGTCGTCGACAGTTTTTGTTGTTATTTAGCATTTCTTATTTCTCATTTTTTTCAACATTTGGCGTTTTTCTTTTTTGGCTCTAAATAAACCTCTGAGCATAGGCTGAGCGATCAGAGCAGAGCTCTGAGCAGATTATGATCAGAGCCCTCAGACTTATTTATGAAACACATTTGAGCACTGAACTGTCATTTCATAGGTGTGTTGCTAAAATACATTTTTGTTTACCTGATTTAGACGGGCGACTGTCCTGGAAATCCATTTTCAATTTTTTGTATTTCTTTCGTCTGTTAAATCACTGAAAAAAATGAAGTTGGCTTCGCTCAGCGTTTCGCTCGATTTGCTCGGTCATTTTATTCTGAGCTAATAGATTAAGCTCTGAACTAGCTCAGATGGAAAAAAGAAACGCACTTTTTGAGCTCTGATATGTCTGAGCTAAAAAAAAAACATAGAATTTTTGTTTGACAGTTTCGTGATCTGCTCAGAGTTAAAAATTGTGAATGATTCGCCAAGCAGAGCGAATGTTCCATGCCACTTTCGCGTTGGTTTGGGAAAGCCCTTAAACGAGGCTACCAACTTTCCAAAACACTCCCCAAATTTTATGAAAAGTGCTACTCTCGGAATTTGTGAAACAACAGCATTGGTGCTGAGTCTTAATTTTCATTTCCAATTTTATTTGAAAAGATTTGCCCGTCATAGGGATTGAACTAAAGACATCAACTGTAACTGGAATTCGGAAGCCGATATCCGATCGCGTAACCGAAACCACATGCTAAGCTCCATCTCAGTGCAGGTTTTGTTGCTTATCAAATGCATTTAAAAATTTAAACAAAATTGAAGAACCTGAATGGGTTTTAACTATGTATTTAACTCGGAGGATTTTGAAACGAGTAATTAAGTTTAAAATACTTTTGTTCCTTTTGTCAAAAACTAGTAATGAAATAAAACATTTATTTAAGAGCTCAAGTGACATTAAATTTTAATTTTATGAGCCGGTGCGTGTGTAAAAATTCACTATTGGTGAATTTGTTTGTTTGTGCGTGGAAGTGCAAACTGAACAATAATTTTAAGTGACAACAGAGTTCCTGTTGACGTTGATGAATGTTCATACTAGATTTTCTTCAAGGTTTGATACTTAACGAAGAATTAGAATTTGGTATATTTTTCATTAATAACAACTTTTAATTAAGATTTAATTTAATTTAATTTAAAAACAATAAGTTTATTATAAGCATTTTTTATTCGTAGTGGTGTCGTGAATGCTTTAATCACTTCTTAAACATTTTCTCGAGTATTCGTTTTTTTATAATACCATCATTCAAATTCTGACCCACTTTAAACATACGAGGGCAACATATTTGTGCGTCATATTTTTTTTTATTTTTCCTGATGTTTAATTGTTTTTCTATAACTTCCTAAGCCATTCATTTCGACATTAAATTTAATTTTTAACGAAAAGTTTTAAATGTTAAACTGTCAAATTCGGCTTAAATTTCGAGGTATACCTACAAAAAATATTTAAAAGTGACTAATGGGACTTCTTCTTTAAGAATTCTTTAAGAATATTTGATTCCATCAACTTAATACAATGTTAATAAACTTTAAACATTCCTTATAGTTGTTTTCGTTTGGTAAACAAAACATGAAAGTAAAACAAATTTAAATTTAACTCAATTAACTGTATTTCTTACTTATACCTAAACAAATTAGTTTGAACTTTTGTGCATAAGTATATGTACATTACAAACCGCCAAGACATCTTTAAAGACGTTAGACATTTTTCCTTTAAGATAAGCTTGTTAAGCCAAATAAAAAAAAAAATATATGTACATCGTAATGAAATTCCATACGGAAACACAATACCTACCTAATTGATTAAGAAAATTGTCAGGAAATAAAATACAAATTCCAAAAATGTATCCCCATCACGGTATACCAACTTCCTAGGCTTTCATATGCCAGAAAGCCACTAACAATGATCATCAAAGCTTTTTTGAAGACAATGAACAAAAAAAAAAAAAAACCTACAACAATTTATTCACTATCAATAGGGCTTCACTGAATTGCCCATTCACACATAATCCTTTCCTCGTCAGCTTCCCCTTTCGGCTTTGGGTGGAAATTAACGTTACAACCAAACAAAACGAAAAAAAAAAAACACAATAGAAAACTACTTAAGCGTTTTTCATCTAAAAATATCAATTCCATTCATATAGCTATACGTGCACACATATCTACTATGTGTGTAGAATGTAGATGTATGGAATGAATGGAGGTTTTCTTCGTTTTCCGCTTCCGTCACATTAGTACCATGAAACTGAAAGTGTTAATTAAGCCCCGAATCTTGTTAAACCAACCCATTTATTAAGCCTCAAAGGAGGCTACGAGTATTTTAAGGATTTAAAGACAACAAACAGAATGTGGACTGTTAGGGTAACCATCTGCTTTTTTTATATTTGAAGGCTTAGAATGAAATCTGTAAAAACTTTATTTTACACTATCAAACTAGTTTTTGACATGACAAAAATTTGCAAAAGGCTGCACTTTGCATTTTTCATTGTTCGTCAAAGTCTAAAGCATACTAGAAATTTGGTATGCTCGGTTTTAATCTTTTTATTTTTACTTCCGATATAATAGGGCAAGTTTAGGATTCGTTCAAAAATCGAACTCGAGACAATAATTTTCCCTAACATTACGATGATAGAGAACGCAAAAATAGTGGGTCTCTTTCTCTGTGCGTCTACCTGTCTGTCTGTATTTTCGACCTGCAGCCTCAACCACTGAAGCGATTTTCTTCAAACTTTGGACTTATGGTTTTTGGGCTTTGGGCGATTCCCTAGAGGCCTTCTCAATAATTCTTACACACGAATAAAGCCCGACATTTTGGCTTGTTTGAGAGATCTTAACTTTGGAAATCTTGTTTATTTATTTATCCCAATGATTAAAAAGCAGGCAATTAGGCTTGATTTTTCACGACTTTCCGATCTACTACGCAAGGCAACAAAATAGGTATCAAAATAATTGTTGTTTTATTTTAGTCCAGTCATTTGGTAATTTTGCTTGAAAAGTTTTGAAGGAGTTTTGGAAACTTTTCATTTTTAAAGATTTTGGGTCGCTGACACCTAATGATATCAATAAAAACAATAACAACAATACAACAACTTCACACACGCCGCCGCCGCTGTTCAACTTTAGAAGTTCATGAATCGGATCTGTACCAGCCTTATTTCGGTGGATCTTTTTTTAATTTTAAGTTGATTAAAATGTGTGGCTTACCGGACAATCTGATAAAAAGAATTTTTGGTGGCTTTAACTACGGTTTTACCATTGATTTTGCTGACTGGTAATGTTGAATTTGAGGCTTTTCGGAGTATGCGTTGTCTTTCTTGAGGTATTGTAGCCATGTTCGCTAGCGGTTTGTTGTTTTTTCAATGTTTTCCCTATATCAAAGGAATCTGCATACTTAGTCTAATGTTGTGACCTTCACAGCGACTGCTATATGACCATCTTCCTGATAGTCTCGAAATTGAGCATTTTTCTCTTCGGTTAGAGCACTTCCCTTTGGCAAAATTGTTAAATTCATGACAAAATGTCTTCAAATATTTATTATTTGACTTTGTGCATACTATTTTTAACGATTTTATGAGCCACTAAGTTTATTTTCAAGGTGTATTTAACGAATGACACAAAAATTTAGGTCGATTTTGAGACTAAAATTGTTCAAAGAACCATAAGACTAACAATTTTTTTGAAGGATTCAAAATTCTTCCTGGATCTTATTACACTTAATAAATTCTATAACTAGATTTGTCATAATTATAAAAGGTTATAGAGAAATCGTTAAAAGTCTATTGAAACAAATCTGTATTTTAATGAGTGAATTGGAGTGTATGTATGTTAGAAAATCAATTCATTGCAATGCAATGTTATCAAAAGCTCTTGTGAAAAATCTGCCACTCAATTTGTATTATTAGAAATTCCAAAAGGCATTGAGAAGTGCTTAGTAGGTACTATTTATTTGCAACCAAGTTCAGCTGACTCTTCTGTAGTTACTGAAATCCTTGAAGAGTTTTGTCATTTATCGCCAAATATTGTAGTTTTTGGTACCATTAACATTAATTTATTAAAAAACCAGATTAGCTCCCCTCTCCAGTGTTCCATGAGCTCAAGCTCATTAAACCTTTTCATTGCTTACCTTTCTGAACCTACCCATTTTTCCTCTCACAGCTTACCAACTCTAATAGATATCCTTCTTATAATTCATAATGATCTGTTGAAAGCCTACAGCCAGTTGTCTTTTCCTGCTTTTTCGAGGCATGATCTCCTCTTTGCAGTGAAAGATATTCATTTCGGAGATTTGCACAAACCAGAAAAATGTTCATTCTTTGATTTTAAGAACATAAACATTAATTCCCTTTTTGCTGAATGTGACTCCTTAAACTGGTCCATGTTGTTCCATACTATAGATGTAAATCAACAGGTAGACATTTTCAACAGGAATATAGGCTATCTATTCAGTAAATATGTTCCACTTAAAACACGTACTGTAAAAAATGTCTACTGCCCATGGATATCTGATAACTTAAAAAACCCTATGTCAAAAAGAGATCGTCGCTGGAAACGCTGCTCGTGCTCAAATACGTTAGAAGAGTCAGTATAAACAAACCAGAAAGCGAGTAACAGGCCTGTTGAAACAAGCAAAACGCTCTTCCAAATATATCTGGAATCAGGTACGCAAACTCGTTTTAAGTAAGCCATCTCCCATGAGTGATGAAAATATTGATCTCGAGGAAATAAATCGTAATTTTATCTGTGCTTCAACGAACGATAACAGTTCTTCATCTGAATTCCAACCCATCAACAATTCTGAGGATGCGTTTTCGTTGTCCTGTGTTGAAGTAATAACAGCATGTGAATCGATTTTATCAATCAAGTCAAAATCTATGGGAGTGGATGATATTCAACCTGACTTTGTTAGTACACACATTTTTAACTCAGTTCTCACTTTCTCAGTATACCCACTTTTGTGGAAACAAGGAAGAGTTATATCTATCTCAAAAAAGGCAGTAAAACTGATTTCAGGCCCCTATAGATATTATATTTTTTTTATAAAAAGCATTTGAATCAATCGTATGCAAGCAAATCAAGATTTACCTAGAACATAGAAACCTGCTGACGGCCCTACAGTCTGGTTTCCGCCACAGCACTCCTGTACTACAGCCCTGCTTAAAGTAACGGAAGACATAAGAAATTCGATCGATAAGAAACAGGTTACACTTTTATCATCATAAGACTTTTCCAAAGCCCTTGCTTCAGTTGAGCAAAATTTGCTATTCAACAAATTGATTACATTTTTTAACATGTCTTCTTCAACTAGCAAACTCATTTTGTCCTACATGTCCGATTGTTGTCAAGCTGTTTCTTGCAATGGTAAACTGTCAACATTTCTGAATCTCAGTAAAGGTGTTCCTCAAGGTTCATTGCTAGGCCCTTTATTATTTTCGATATTTATTAATGGCTTACCTTTGGTTTTATCCTATTGTAAATATCATATATATGCTGATGACGTACAGCTGTACTTAAGTTTCGAAAAAAGACAACTTGAAGATGCCGTACTAAACATAGATTTAGCCGCTATTGCTACATCTTGAAAATAAACGTGAACCAGTCCATGATGATTTTCCGCCTATCTTACTTTATAACTCCCATATACAATTGGTAACAAAAATTTAATACCTCGGCATTATTTTTAGCAGTAACATGTCCTTGAATGAGCATATAAACCATATTGTTGCAAATATATACCGTTCCTTACGAAGTCTTTCTGTCAGTAGGGACTTTTTACCGACTTAAGTTAAATAACAATTAGTTAAGACGCTTATAGTGCCAATTATATCTTATGGATGTGAAATATTTGCCAATGCTGATGCTGAGTCTCAGCGAAAACTTAAAGTGGCATTCAATGCTGCAACAAGATTTGTTTTCAACCTTCGCAGGTATGACCACGTCACAGCTTACGCTTGTCGTATACTTGGATGAACACTTGAAGTATTTATGAAATTTCAAACGGTGACCCTTCTCGTCAAATTTATCCTAACCAAGAATCCGGAGTACTTATATCAAAATTTATCCGTCTTACAATCAACACGTAACTTAACAATCTTACTTATTGTGTCTACTTGCTTAGCTTCTTCCAGACAGTTTTTCGTTCACTCTATATATCTGTGGAATAAAATTCCACTTTCTATCAGGCGAAAATTTGAGCATAGAGACTTTTAAAAATCTGTTGTATCTTCTCCTGTACTTGAGAGCGTAAATGATTTTATGGGACAAATCTTCTTTCGCACTCGTGCAGTTGCTAGAGTTCTAAAAGATCACGACGTTCACAAATCCGCTGGCCCGGATAGTATCCCTCCCATTGTTCTGAAGAGGTGTTCTTCAACGCTGGCAAAAACACTGCGTAAGCTTTTCCATCTGTCCTACTCTACTGGTCTCTTTCCGAGTGGATGGAAAACAGCATTTGTCCAGCCTGTCCCTAAAAAGGGCGTGTCTTCTTCCCCCTCCAACTATCGACCAATTGCGCTTACATCCCTTCTTTCCAAGGTCATGGGGAAACGCTGATTAATTTTCAGCTAAAGAAATATCTCGAAGAACGAAAGCTTCTTAGTGACCGGCAGTACGGCTTTCGTAGCAATAGGTCCACTGGTGATCTGATGGTATATCTCACCGAACAGTGGCACAAATCTTTACATCGTTTTGGAGAAAGTAAGATTATTGCGCTTGATATTTCAAAAGCATTTGATAGAGTTTGGCATCAAGCTCTCTTATCGAAAATGCGTGCATTTGGTATCGATGAATCTCTTCTTCGTTGGATTAGAAATTACCTTTGGGACCGCTCAATACAAGTTGTATTGGACGGTTTCAAGTCTGAAATCCACAAAATAAATCCTGGTGTGCCCCAGGGCTCCGTTTTGTCTCCGACCCTCTTCCTAATATTCATAAACGATCACTTATCTGAAACTTCTAATCCATTAAACTGTTTTGCTGACGACAGTACCCTCAGCTTTTCATATTCGTTTCTTGATTCACATCCATGTCCTTCGGATGTGGGACTTGAACGGCAGCGTATGATAAGCTCATTAAATTCTGATCTCGACAGTATTGTCCAGTGGGGAATAAAAAACCGCGTAGAATTTAATGCTTCTAAAACTCAATGCTGTCTCCTGTCGTTAAAGCGGAACCCACCCCCAATGCTGCTATCCATGAGCGACACTTGCATAGAGGAAACTGAACAGCTTTCAGTCCTCGGTATGTGTGTCAAAGACCACCTTTTGTGGAATGACCACATATTTGACATGGCCAAAAATGCTGCTAGGTGTTAAGGTTTTCTCCGTCGATGCAAGAAATTTTTCTCCCCCTCTGATCTGGCTGTGATCTACAAAGCCTTTATTCGTCCAAAACTTGAGTACAACTCCCATATTTGGGCAGGTGCTCCAATAACCCAATTCAGTATATTGGATAGAATTCAGAAGAGAGCTCTTACAATGATAGGTGAAAGAACTATAACGGAAACGTTTACATCTCTGGAGCACCGTCGAAATGTTTCATGCCTTTCATTATTTTACCGTTATTTTAACAAACATTGCTCTAGTGAAATAGCCAGTTGCATTCCTCCCCTTAAACAATTCAACCGTAATACTCGCGCTTTTAGGAATGCCCATCAGTTTACCCTTGAGCCCAACTTCGGACGTACTGTTAAGTACAGAGATTCTTTCTTTAGTCGCACTACACGAATGTGGAATGCTCTACCCAGCTCTATCTTCCCCTCGCATTGTGATCTACAGACATTCAAAACCAATGTACATCGGTTTCTCCTTTCAAATCCCCTCCAACCTACCTAATCGCTCGTGCTGTGTTTTTCACTTTAAGGGTATTCACAACCCCTTTAGCGCGCACTAAATATAAAAAAAAAAAACCAAAGTTGGGGTCTCTTACGGAAGTTGCCATTTTGCTTGAGCAAGCTACAAGCTTAGATCTTCGAGCTTAGACAAATCAAAAACCACTTCAAACCAAGTTTCAAAAAAAAATTGACCCAGTCGTTTTGGAATAATTGAATTTAAAAAAAAAAACATTTTTTGTTTATTTTAAAAAGTTTATTAATAGTCTTTTTAAGCTTCTCGATACAAAAACTGAAAAATCAACTGAACTATTTGCAATACAATGACAAACAAAAAGTTGGTACTTAATTAAATAAAATTATCCAAGAAGGCTTACAACTTTCTGGTTCTTATTTTTTGACTAAAAATCATTGAAAGTATTAACACAGAATTTGTTTTAAATTTGTTTATTTTTTTTTTTGTAAGTTATTTTTAAGATAAAAAAGAACTTTATTTCAAAAAAAAGAATAAATGAAAAGGCATGTTTTTGACTTTAAACAAAAATAAAAATAAAAATAAAAAAAAATAAAAATTGAAAATAAATAAATAAAAACTGAAAAACCAATGATTTGTAATAAGTGTATTAGAAAATTACTCCCCAAACATAAACGCGGGAACCGCCCTTCAACTGGATTTTTTTTCTTAGGCCATGACCAGACATTAATTCCTAAATGTCTGGTCATGTCCTAAAAAACACACTACTAGAAATAAAACGACCCACACTTTAAATGTTAAATCAACCAAAAACAAATAACCTACGATTAGGTTTCAAAATATTGTTTCAAAAAAAATATATAATATGGTCACCCTAACTATGTTCACCCGACTTGAATAAAATATACCTTCTGTATATTTTTATAAGAAACCCTTTGAAGCACATAGTTAAATGATGCCTAACGTGTCCCGTTTAAATGAAATCGACTTCCTGTATGCAGACGATGCAACAACACCACCCATATACATGCAAAGTAGTCGAAAATCTCTAAAGACGCTTTTTCGGTTGGTGAAAAAAAATTATAAATTAAAAAAATAAAACGATTTCCACTTTAAGGAATTGGAACAATAACCCCGGTCGAGTACCTTGTTGAGTTCAGAATCTGCTTCTGTGGATAAGTATATGTACATATAACTGGAACAGACATCATCAGTTAACAATAGTGCTGTAGTTGCAACAGAGGAGCTCCAAGAACCAGCCATGCGGTACAAAACAGACAATCTCTGGGACAGTTTTTTTTTTTTCTATTTTTTTTTATTCAGTAGATATAATAAATTTTTTTTTTCTTCAAGCATACATACGAGTATAAAACATAAGATAGAATATCTAAGGCTCTGTGAAATGAAATTCACACATAAGAACCAGTACCGCGCTGCTAAATGGTTTCGTGTTTTTGCAACTTTCAGATCAGTGGAGGTACTATCACAGCACGAGCATACCAATTATACGGAAACAATAAGTCAATTTAATGGATGGCTTCGCTGCGCTGGTGTATCATTTGCACCAAGAAGTTGCGAAAGAATAAAGCATAGAAATATTTGACAAACGTAAAAACAAAACACCTAGGGTAAGTGACTTTATATAGGTGATGATGGTGACGACAGGGTCGAAGCTTTCTTTGGCTTAAGTGTATGGGGTACAAAGGCTCTGGTAGTGTAAGAGACACAATTGAGACATCCTTAAGGTTTGCGGTATAAACTGTTTATGTTTTGCTTTACTATTTTTTTGTTTTGAGTTGAGAGAGCAATTTTAGCTTCTTTAAAAAAAGCAACAGAACAACAAAAATTGTGTTGTGAAACATTTTGTGAACAAATTTAACTTTATTAAACCATATCGTCGCCGCTGTGAGTCGTAGGCCAGTCAGCAGCGTTATTTTGTTGGCAAAAATAGATTGATGAAATTTGGCGAACCATGAACGGAAATGGCACGGCTGTAAGTTCTTCAATCGCCATTTTGAAAAATGCGTTTCAACCCATGTCTTAAGAACGACTTGTTGCACAAACACTTTGTAAATATTTTTTCATTAGAAATCTTATAACTTTCTTTCTTATGGTGGATAATTTTCGATAGGATTTATAAACGGGTCTCCAATAAGAGGTGTGATATTCAAAAAAAAGTGACATTTTTTGAAATCGGATGTTTATTTCAATGTAAGGAGGAAAGTATGCCATTAATAATGGAAACAATATCAGCCAAATGGCCGCCACGGCTACGCTTACACAACATTATCCTTTTCATGAAATTTTCCATCACCAAATGGCAAAGTGGCTGCCGTATGCCCTCAATAGCTTCACGAATTCCATCTTTGAGGTCTTAAATCAAAGCTGGGATAATGGCGTGTACCTTATCTTTCACGTGGCCCCAAAGGAAGAAGTCGCAAGGTGTTAAATCACCAGATATCGGTGGCCAATGTGATCACCTCTTCGAGAGATAACACGGTCCGGAAACTTTTCCCGTAAAAGATCGATGGTTTCGTTGCTTGTGTGGCACGTAGCGCCCGTTTTGTTAAAAGTAAACGTTGTCCAGATCAATACCATCCAATTCCAGCCATACAAAATGATTAATCATCTCTCGATAGTGAAATCTATCGTCAATAGTATTTTAGGGCACGATTATGGGGTTTATTCTAAGACAAAAAAATGTGAAATACCAAAGCCTTTGTGATTGCTTTTAAATAAATTTGGTATTAACAGCGTAATTACCGTTTACATGGCCCAGAGTACTATACACCCAAGTTGGACTTTTCTTAAATCCCTGATAATAAGGATATCAAAATTGAATAAAGGCGCTTACTGTAGATTGATTTTTTTCTTAGAATATACCCCAGAATCATGTATAGACGAATTAAGGGACATCGCCATCGGCACAATGGCAACCAGCTGGGTGCATTCGCATCTGATTTCTGTAGGAGCTGTCAGGATCTTGAGGAAATTGAAACCATTAAGTACCTGCTCTTCGATTGTCCAAACCTCCAAACAAATCGCCTCCGTTACTTCGGGCACGGGTTTGTTGGAAAACTGGACGATGATCTAGCGAAGGTTTCAATGGCAAATTCAATGGAGAATTCAAAGAAGGAACAGGCTGGTTCACAATGAACCAGTCTATGTGAACCATTAGTTAAGGAACATGTGTTTTTTTTTAAGGGGATCACAATGGCCCAATAGGCCCTCGAGTACGTAACAGCTTTGGCTGAGCACTATTCTCCTAACCTAACCCTAACATAACCTCCAGACAGGAAATCAGAACGTAGGTTGTTGTTGGGATTGTAGTCATTCAAACATGACATAAAGGTATCGTAAGTTTAACTTGAAAATAGCGCTGTAGATTCGTAAATTATCACCCTAAAAAAATTTTGACGTAGGTCGACCGGTTTTTCTGGAATTGCTTCCTCTCAAAAACGAATTATTCTTGGGTGTTTGTATTCTATTTTTCAAAATTTTCATTTTAAAAGAATTCAAAACATACATACATTGGTATGAGAAAAAAAGATAGGTAACCTACATATTGCTCGGGATTTGCTACAGAACTTTATGTACATAATCATTTATCATTCCCAACTCAAATATTTCTACATAATTTGTCTTTCAGAAACATATTAACAATGAGGGATTCATCGCCAACAATAGCAACAATTCCAACCGTCGAAGATGAAGGACACCCCCCTCTTCTTAATGATGTGTTAAAAAAGTTTATTGCCGATTGTATTGCCGAAAAAGAACGGCTTAGCGAAGATTTTCCTGTAGCGGCTATGCTCATTGAAGAAGCCATTGATAGAGTTTATGCGACCGGTCGCATACCCGGTCGTGAAATGCATGCCGATGTCTTTAAACAGAAATTATTAAAAGTCACCCAAAAGGTTTTCGTGCCGATCAAACAATTTCCAAATTTCAATTTCAATGGAAAGATTCTAGGACCAAAGGGCAATTCACTTCGCAATTTGCAAAAACAAACTCTATGCAGAATTCTTATTAAGGGTCGCAACTCAATGCGTGATGTAAAAAAGGAAGAAGAATTGCGTGAATCTGGCGATCCGCGACATGCACACTTAAAAAAAGATTTATGTGTTGAAATTTCAAGTGTTGCTAACCCAGCCGAAGCTCATGCTCGTATAGCATATGCATTATCCTCGAAAATATCTTATTCCCGATAGTAATGTTGAAGTAAGCCAAAGTCAGAGGAATGAAATGATGGCGGATCCAGAATTTCTAAGCAAAGTTGGCACAAAATTTTCTGATGAAAGGTCAGTTGCGATTGTTTTTTTTTGTTTGTATTGTATGGGTTGGGTTTTGGGTAGTAATGTCTAGTTTATTTATTTCAGAGGTCGTGCAAATAATAAACCCGCAATGAGTATTTTGGAAAAAATCACTGGGTTCACAGGTCAGCCAATTGAAAGCGAGAGGTACTATGAGGAAGACCAGGATGACGAAGATTGCCGTTGCTGCTGCTCCAGCCTCACTTTCGAAAAAGTAAGGTCCAATGACCCCGCCGGACCATAAACCGCACCAATACAGCAACAATAAATCTTGGGTTTTTCGAGCCCCAGATGCGACAATTTTGCTTGTTGACGTAGCCACCGAGGTGGAAATTGGACTCATTAGTCAAGATGATTTTTCGATGAAACTCCGGATTATTTTCATGCATTTTTTATAGTGAGTTTTAAGAATTTCAATGCGTTGTTGAAGCGTTTTTTTTTATTAATAGCGTAGTTTCTACTTGTCAAATGTCAAAAAATTAAAGTTTCAAAAGTGACAACTAACGAAATAGCGAGCTATTCAAAATAACACCTCTCATCGGAAAACCCTATATTTAAGTAGTTGTAGAGGTGCGAATTTTTCTTTTTGTTTCAGTTTTTTTTTCGACCTAAATACATTACTGCTGCTATTGAAGTGACACTAGCTGATAAAAAGAAAACTTTTCCGCTCTTAAACTCTGAAAATATAAATTCTACAAAATAAATGTCGTTAACAAAAACGAAAGATTATAAATAGGCCTTTAAATAAAATTATAAAACAATTTTGTACAACAAGTCGTTCTTGAGATACTCGATGAAAAGCGTATCCCAAAATGGCAAAACACAGCTTACAGCCACTCAGTATATGTTTGCATTACCAAAAAATAATTTGTATCTCTTGTCTCTACCGGCTCTCATTCTGGCTCACTACCAAAACGGCCCTGTTTTGCTATCTTAAATTTCACTGAATTATGTTGTAATGATGGTGATGACAAATCTGTTAGATATGGTTTACAGAGCACATCTCAAATTATCTGGGATTACTTTTCCGTTTATTTTTTGGTTTTACTTTCAAAACACTTCATGCATTTCAAAGTTGTATACAAAAATACAAATAAAAACAAAACTACAAAATAGAAAGGCAGTAGAGAAGTACTGTCCGCCAGTTTTCCGCAGGAACTCAAGGAAGTTCTTAAGTCTGTTATTTTCTTTTATGGCTAGCATCAGAAACATTTAACTTTTCAAAAAACCGATATCCAAGGTAAAAATTGTCTTCATTGTAGCTTATGCAGGAAGGTTAACTTCTATACTTTAATTATTCCAGGGCAAAAAACAAAAAAGACCCCTGATCCGAACAAAATTATTATGACAAGTTGAAATTTAGTAGACATATTCAGAACAGTATACTAAGTTGGTGGTGATGATAACTCACCTGTTGCTGAAATGATCATTTATTAGTCGGACTCATTCATCTTATTTTTTACGAAGAGATAATCTTTTTTTTTATTTTTTTTATTTTTAAGCGATACGGAAAAGGCCAACATTCAAGAATTTCGGTCAAGTGGCCTAAGATTTAGGGCTATTCGTAGGAAAATTTCGAGATTGGGTACATTAGATTGTGGTATTAATATATTTTTAAAATAAAAAGAGTTAAAGCGTTAAATAATAAAATGTTAGTTACGGTTTTCCAATTGCGGTCCTTGTTTTGACGGTCAAATTTTCAATAGTTTTTGTTAGTGGGCTATTGTCAGATTTGGAGCTGGAGCCATTTTGCCCCGAAAACTCACTCCACTACTTCTGAAGGTACGAAAACCCGTCGAAACTGAAATGATTTATCCCAATTCGTCACGAATTTCCCGCAAAAAATGCACAGAATTAGATGCAACATTGATTGTTAGACTCTAATCGCAACCTGTCAGCATCTGCGGACCCCCGGGTCTTGTTTTCCTTCCATTAGATTCTGGATCTTGTATGAAATCACGGAAAAAAGGACACAATCTCGAAATTTTTCTACGAAAAGCCCTAAATCTTAGGCCACTTCCGATATTCTTCAGTTTTGGCCTTTTCCGTATCGCTTAAATCGAAAACGCATAATTGAATGAATCTTAAACGAGATTTGCATGGTGCGTTAAACTTCTGCAATACGAAAAAATCTGTTTTTAACTTCTAAACAACGCAGGGAAAAATGACGGGACTTTTTTTTTTTTTGCTCAATTCACTTGTTTACTGATTCCATCAAATAGAAAATAGTAAGGTGTCGCTTCCATTTCCAGTTTTCTATTAAATGCATTTTTAAAGGTGTGTTTATACGT